>VXBL01005392.1:51416-147848 GCA_013400195.1 Aramus guarauna | reverse complement strand
AAAAAAAAAAAAAAGCAATAAAAGAAGTAGTTTCTGATATGCTCAGCTGGAATTACTGGAAAAGTTAGATCTTTGTTGCTGTTATTCCTGGAAATTTAAAGTACTTTTACTGTTTTCTGTACAAATCATGTTAATGAAAGATTTGCTGTGTCTATTTGTTGTATATATATGTATACATACACTGGATGTAATTTCATAAACATATCCTATAGTTCAGTATTTGATTTACTGTAATTCAGAATTTTATTTATAATTCTTACAGGTATTCATCAAAGAATAAACTACCAACCTTAAACTGCTTAAAGCCCAGAAGATTTGCAAGTCCTTAGAAAGGCATTGCAAAACTCTTCAGAATTTCAGAAGTGAAAATACTTAGTAAATGGCAATACCACTGGGTAGCTGCTGTGGCATTTGGAGGATGGTAACATGGAGAAAACTGCTGGAGCACAATCCTTTAAAATATACCTTTTATTTTTTTAGTATTCTTGTGAAGAAAATCTGAACTCAGAAAATGTGAATTGTGAGATTAACTGAGCACTCAGTACTCAGATGAAATACTGACTTCAGTTACATTTGGAGCTGTACAAATAGGACCTCTAAATTGTCAGAAACTAAAAAGTGAAAATCCCACTGGTGGAATTCAGCTCATTGATCTATTTCTGTCCAAAAGGTATGTAGGGTTAGCTGTTTGCCTAGTTTGGCTCTTCAATCAGTGGCAAGAAATAAGCATTTCCAAAGACAATCCATGTGATCTTCAGAGAACTATCTGTCCTCAGCCAAAGCTAACTGATTATTTTTTTTCCCTGCCCTGAAGCTTACGTAAAACTGATATTTAAAAATTCCAGGGTGTATTCTGAATTCTAATTCTTCCCTGTGTCAAAAAATATATCATTTTCTGATCTGAATGTATACTGAAAAAACAAAATATTGGTAATGGGGGGAAAGCATGCTTAACACATTGTGTCTGTGTGTTACAGATAAGTGATTTCTTAGCACTAAATAGACATCTGTATATTTAGCTCCATGTATATGGTTACAAAGCAAAAAGAGGTTTTGAGAAAGACATTTAGCTTATTTTTGTATCTTAAAGTTTGAAAATTAAATAGTGCCACAGGAAAGGTAAAGTATATAAGTATGCTAGACTGCCAGATAGAGTTTTTCCAGGGAAATGAACTGTTAATGACATATTTTTTCATAAGTATGACATAAAATATTCAGAAATATTCCTGGAAGCTATAACTGCAAACTACTGGAAAGCATTTTATTTGACACCATTGTATTTTGTTTTAAAATGCACAGTGTATAAACGTCTGTGAAATCACCATAGATTTGAGAATCAAACTGCTGAATTTTTTATTAATATTACACCAGATGTCATGATTTTACCCCAGCTGACAGCTAAAGCACCATGCAGCCACTCACTCACCTCTCCCCCTGCCAAGGGGATGGGGAGGAGAATGAACAAAAATAACAACCTCATGGGTTGAGATAAAGACAATTTAATAGGTTAAGAATGGAAGAGAATAAGAATAGTAACAACAATAGTAATAATAAACAATGTTAATAATAATAACAACAACAACCAAATAATGCACAAATAGAATTGCTCCCCACATGCAGAAGGAAAAAAAATCAACCCAATGCCCAGTCTGTTTCCAAGCAGTGATCCCACCTTCTGGCTCACTTCCCCAGTTCATGTACAGAGTATGATGTTCTATGGTGAGGAATGTCCCTTTGGCCAGTCTGCATCAGCTGTCCTGGCTGTGCTCTCTCAGCTTCTTGTGCACCTGGCAGGGCATGGGAAGCTGAAAAGTCCTTGACTTAGTGTAGGCACTACAACTACCCAGCAACAACTAAAAACATCAGTGTGTTATTGACATTATTCTCATACTAAATCTAAAATACAGCACTATACCAGTTACTTGAAAGAAAATTAACTCTATCTTAGCCAAAACCAGGACACCAGAAAATTTATTTTTCTACTTATACCTGGTCAGAATTATTGCTGGGAAGTAAAGAATATCTTACTTTCAGTTTTATCTTTGTACTTGTTCAAAGCAATGGTGCTGATGGTATCACCACTTTGACTATAGAAGGCCAGTTTTACTTTAAATAATAATATATGCAAGATATTCCATTGAAATATTATACAAGAGTATCTTGCCTAATCTCTTCAAGTTAATATTAATATACAATGAATAGTGTACATAAGACCAAAAAAAAAAAAAAAAATCAGTGTTAACTGGGATTGGAGTGGGAGGAACTGAATGGTGAAGTTGGGATATTGGTTCCTAGAGGCTGTGATAGGGGATGTTGTGCATTAGAGCACAAAATATGTTTACCTTGTGGCCACTGAAACAATCTGGTGTACTGTATGTGGAGTTATGAGGTACAATTTAATTTTTCCAATATTACTAGTATGATAACAATTAAGTGTCATATTGCCACTGAAGAGGAAATACATTTTTATGAGAAATACAAAGAGAAGAAAAATCCCCTTGCTTATGTTAATGTTTTCTGAATGTAGAAGCAAAATGGAAAACAAGACTTTTTTAAAAATTCTATTCACAAAATATCTTGCTTGTTTAGGCAGTGAGATACAAAAAGTGTGTGTTACTATGAGATAACACTCACCTCTGGGGCTGTTGCAAAGAAAAAAGAAAATACAAATTGCCTTCTAAGGAAAGCTGGTCGCCTTCAAAGAACTTGAAAAAATAGGTGTTACAGTTAGAAATACTTCAAAGTACCTAATTAGGATTTTGGGGACGGGATTAATGAACCATTTTTAAGGAAAAAAAAAATCCATGCTTGTTAGAGAAGTGATAGATATTTCCACTTATTCAAAAAAAAAGTGGTGAAAACATAATGGATGAATCTTAATGCATTTTCTTTTAAATGTGCACACATGTATGACTTTTTAAATATACAAAAAGAGCATCAAGATTTCAAAGAGGCAAGTGCTCAAAAATCAGGCTACTACAGTACCTTTAATTTACCCCTTGTGCTCATGTCTTAGAATTTCTGTCTCAGTTTAAGATCTTGTTTTATCTGTAGTGGAACAGCTTTTTATTATCTTCTTTGCAGTGATCTTTGATACATTTGAAGACAGTTGTTCCCTCTAGTTAGGTCCTATTCACACTAACCAGACCCAGTAAGATAATCTTTCCTCTCCAGCCTTTCTTTTTTTTTTTTTTTTCTTTTTTTTTTAACCATTCTTACTGTTTACCTCTGAACCTCTTGTACATTTATCTTTCTTTTCAAAAATGTGAGGTCGTATTCAGAGATGGAAAATAATGAACCTGTGACCCAGCAGAGGCCTATTGACACTGAGGACAGTAGGCTTCATGTACCTTACATATGAACTCCTATTTATACATTCCAGTACAATAGTAGTTTTGTTTCTGTTGGCAATCATATGACATTGTTGGCTTGTACTCCGTGTCTGCCCCCAGGGAATTCCTACATACTCCTGTGCAAACCCAACTGTTTCCCACTTTATTTCTGCAGGTGATTAATCCTGTCCTAGCAGGTAGGATATGAAACTTTGCAATATGTTCTGACCAGAACACTTCCTCCTGGTGAGACAAGTCCTCTCCAGGATTCTAGCTGTGGAGTATGATCTGTACTCATCACATCGATTTAATTCACATCTGACCTTTACTAATGCTCAGTGAAGATTTCAATGTTTTCCACAGTTATTTGTGAGAAATATAAGCTTCTTCATTTGAATTAATTGTTTTTTTCTTTAGCATAAGTACTGAGAGTGTTTTATGGAAAGAGTCCAACAAGCTGGAGATACCAACATTTTCTTTGCTGAGCTGCTGTTTTGGGCACTCTGAGGTGCAGAAGTCATCCCAGAGCAGCTCTTGGTGCTTGACAGCGTATGAACATATTTCTCCCACTGGTCTTCCTGACTAATCAAGGTGCCAGGGTCATGACTAGCTCATCAATATTTTACACTAGTCAGATGAGAAGTGTTAAGGAGGTGTAGGTCACATCTGAAAAAAGGGCTTTCCAAATAACAGTATCTTTTTGACTTTCACTGTGTATCTAGTTCTATTAACACTTAGCAAAACTAATTCAATATTACTCCCCAATGCAATGATTCAAAGGACTAAAAGAAACGGAAGAGATAATAAACAATGACTCAGTCTGAAGTGAACGGACATTAAATAAAGCATGTCTCATCTGAGGCCCCATGAGCTTTGCAGATTGATCTTTCACAGATATATACCAACAAGCAACTTCATCTCACTGAGACAGGTTACATTCTTTGAGGTAGTATCGGTGTCTTTTCTTGCTTGTATTGTCAATGAAGTCAAAAGGTAGGATGTTTTCAACTGTATTGAACAAAATTTAGTCCAACATGATGAACAATAGGTGAACAACTAATTACTGTAATCATGCCAATGTCAAAGTGATTATGGCTAAATAAACAGTTTTAAATATCTGACCTACAGTTAAAATGGGACAATTTGAAAACCAAACACATAACACATCTTGAAATACATATATGCCTGTCAAGTTTTACTAGTGAGTGTTACAGATTTTAGCAAGATAGCATGACTTTTAATCTGTTTATTTTATGTCCTGGTTTCAGCTGAGGGGGTTAATTTTCTTCATAGTAGCTAGTATGGGGATATGTTTTGTATTTGTGCTGGAAGCAATGTTGATAATATAGAGATGCTTTTGTTATATGGACCTATTGCTGAGCAGTGCTTACACAGAGCCAAGGCCTTTTCTGCTTCTCACACTGCCCTGCCAGCAGGATGGCTGGGGGTGCACAAGGAGTTGGGAGGGGACACAGACAGGGCAGCTGACCCCAACCGGCCAAAGGGGTATTCCATATCATATGATGTCATGCTCAGCCTATAAAGCTGGGGGAAGGAGAAGGGAGAGGTGGACATTCAGAGTGATAAAACAGCCCACAAATTTTCTCACTTTATCTTTTCCTATTCTTTTCCCCATTCCGATGAGGGGTGTGAGTGAGTGGCTGTGTGGTGCTCAGCTTCCAGCTAGGGTAAAACCACGGCATTTTAATAGCATTTTTATTTGTTTGGCTTTGGTTAAAATATGTAAAGGTTTGAAATATCTAGAACTGTTCTTTTCAAGCTTAGTACTGACATTATTGTGGATGTATAGATAAAATACTAGAATATATGACACGTAGAATCAAATCTGAAAAAAACAATGAGAGAAAATTGTAAGTAATGCACATCTGAAATACTCTTTTTTTATAGACATACTAAGCAAGTGAATAAAATGTGAGAAAACACAAGCCATTTGCTCTGCAGGTGCATTCTGAATGACAGGTTGACTTATATTTTCCCCAAGAAAATGGATAAGCTGTGTATATTTGGGAATGTAATCAAACTATAAAAGTTTTGAAAACTGTTTAAAAACTTAAATAAGTTTTGGTTTTTTTTTTCTTTTAAAAATCTGTCATGGTTTTACCCCAGCCAGCAGCTAAGCACCACGCAGCCGGTCACTGACTCCCCTCCCAGCGGGACGGGGGACAGAATCGGAAGACTAGAAGTGAGAAAACTCATGGGTTGTGATAAAGATGGTTTAACAAGTAAAGCAAAAGCCATGCACGGCAACAAAGGAAGACAAGGAATTCATTCACCACTTCCCATGTGCAGGCAGGTGTTCAGCCATCTCCAGGAGAGCAGGGCTCCATCACACATAACGGTTACTTGGGAAGAAAAACGCCATCAGTCTGAACATTTCCCCTTCCTTCTTCTTTCTCAGGATTATATGCTGAGCAAGACCATATGATATGGAATATCCCTTGGGTCAGTTGAGGTCAGCTGTCCCAGTTGTGTCCCCTCCCAGCTCCTTGTGCACCCCCAGCCTCCTCACTGGTGGAGTGGGGTGAGGAGCAGAAAAGGCCTTGGCTCTGTGTCAGCACTGCTCAGCAGGAACGAAACCATCCCTGGGTTATCAACACTGTTTTCAGCACAAATCCAAAACACAGCCCCGTACTAGCTACTGTGAAGAAAATTAACTCTATCTCAGGTGAAATCAGGACAAAATCAGATACAAATTTCAAGATGCAAAGTTGTATGTAAATTGCAGGAAAATACTTTTGCTTCATCATGTTACTTACAGACTATTTTAGTCTTTCTAATCAAGCCATTCTAGAAAGAATAAAACATGAACTCTGATAAAAATTGGTTAAAATTTGGCATTTGTTATGTCTGAACTTTTTGCCTGCTCCTGAGATAATGCTTACGTACTGTATACAGCTGGCAGCAGATGCTGGTAAAGACTGTAAGAGAAGAGAAGAATAAAATACATTGCAGAAGGTGTTTTTGCTAGTAATTTAGAGAAAATGTTCCTACTATGGCAACTGTAAGTTTTCTCTGTTTTTATCAAGAAGCAGACTCACAGATAAAGTTTAGTAAACTTTCCTGCTTTGTCCTTGAGAAAAAGTTGTGTGAATTCCAGAGCCAGATATGCTGTTTGATAAAGATGAGCTATCATTGATAATAGTTGCAGAATTTAAGACTCCTTTCTTTGTAGTAAAGAGGAGAAAGCAGAGGAACTTTTGCTTAGTATTATTGACTACCTGAGGACCCTGGAAGAGCCAAAAGCTGTTTGTGCTCTGTAAGCCTCAAGCAATGTTTTCCATGCTCATTTTTAAGCTAGACAACTGGCAGGAAACAACACACCTCCTTACCCAGGCAAGCTGGTAAATCAAGTCTTGCAAACAAGAAAGATAAAATTCCATGAAGCAGGTTAACAGCATCACACCACTTTAATCAGTATTTCCATTCAGTGCTACATGTTGCTCAAACAAAATCCTCCGCAATGTAAAATCGATTATTATTATATCAGACTGGAATCTAAGGGCTCAAATGTACTTCACTCATCGCTAGATGCAGGAAAACAAATGAGATTTTCAGACATAAGTATGTCAATTTTTTTTTTTAACTATACTTGTGATTTGATGGATACAATTGGCCTGTTTGACATTGAGAACACTTGTGAATACATGAGAAGTGTATGACTATACAAATACCTCATCCAAAAACCAAAATGTTGCATCTAGTAATATATACTTTGGCTCCTTAAAGTATGCTTATTTCAGACAAACTCAAAGATTTATCACCTGGCTTTCAATGCTGGTTAAACACAAAACTCACAAAGCATACAAATAACCTACATTTTACACCGGTTGTTATAACCCCAGTATGTGCATGGCAGCATGGCAAACCAGTATAGATTTGCATATTTTAGTATATAGTTCATTAGCTTGGCATCGTATAATGTACTACTTTCTAGTTCACCAAGCACAATATGTAAAGTTTATAAGGTGCAGGATAAGAGACTGTCCAAAGGGACCTTGCCTTCTTGGCAATGAAACAAATTAAAGATACGTCTTAATGTGTGGCTATTAACAAGGCTACCAGTTTGCTGAAGTAGTAACTGCTCAATGGGAAGGTCTTATGGGATTAACTATTTAATTTTTTAATTGCTAGTTATGAGTGTCACATAAAGAAACTGAAAACTTAGATGAGGATAATCTTATCCAAAAGAAGTGTTTTTTATTAGTTCAATATATATCAACCAGGAGAGATTCCCTTTTAAGAAGATAGCATAGATAGCACAAAAGGTAAATGTACATGTGTATCCCAAATGAGTGATTGTGTTTTTCCACAGAAGACATCTATTCCTGTCTCTGTCTTTAACCCCTACTGGGTTATCTGGTTAGTCTTACAGAGTTTCAAAATATTTTTCCAAGATTTAAAATTTGTTTCTTATATTATGGGTGGGACAGTGGCATTCTAGTTTGTAAAAACTCTCCCAGATAACTGGAACAACTGGTCTTTTCATGCTCTTGTCCTAGCATCCTGCTTTAGCTTCTGGGCTTGGAATTTAACTCATCTAATTTTAGACATCTAAAATTTATATATCTAAGTATGAGATAGTCACCTATGCTCCACTCACGGTCAATGGAGAGAAAGATGCACCTCCAGAGGGCTATTCATCTGATCTGTCTTATATTGCTATAGCAGCACAAGACAAATGGCTCTCTGGTGCCTATTTCTCTTCACTGACTCTAAAAAGAGACTCATGTGAGTACAACAGACTTAGATGTATAACTTTTAGATGCTTAAGCTAAGGCAGATGTATTCAACTCTAGTTTCTCAGTTGGTTCCTCTATTTGTCTTCCTATTTATTTATTCAAAATCAAATGGTTTCATCTGAATGGACTGAGAAAGACTCACCATAGGAAACCACACTAGGTTTGCACTCTTCTGCAAGATGTGCATTGACATTCTCATCATTGAGAGAACAAACAGAACTTGGATCTCCTGACTCCCAGGGCAGTTTCTGTCTGGAGGTTTACTGAATATAAGACATTGTGTTATTTTCCTGACTCATCTCTGAAGGCTATTTTGAGAAAGGGGTTGATGGCTGTGGTTTCAAAAATAGGAAGGTCCAGCAGGGCAAGAAGTGATGGGACAATAGAATTTCCTGTGAAGAAGCTGTGGAAACTTACAGACCTAGTAGGATTCTGGATTTTCCTGTGGTTTATTACAATTTATTGAACATTGTGGTATAAAAAGTGATTTTGTGAATCTAGTGTTCTATTAATTAACATAAAATTATTTTTAGTTGTTTTACCTTGAAATGTGTTACTGAAAAAAAAAAAAATTACCCCATTCTGAGTTTCAGACTGAGACTGAATATCACAGCCATGAACTCTTCAGGTGTGCAAGTACCTTTACTGAGATTTTTTTTTCTGTTTTTAGATATTTAATTGTACTCCTGGCTATAAAAATATAATATATTTGTTCTTAACAGCTATTCACTTGCTCATAAACTCTTTTAAACTGTGGTGATCTGGTATTTATTCCAGTTGAGAGGCTATCATACAGTGTATAAGAGGTGTAGCTGGTATTCTAATTTCCTAATAAGGGAAGCTTGAACATGGCAACAGACAGCACAGTTAAAAAAGTAATGTAAGATAGAGATATTAACTCAGCCTAAACAACTGGCACTGCTGATTTGAATTCTACACTTAGTGAAATGAATGACAGGGCTTCTGCTAAATTCAAGCAGACTTATGTCCATAATTTGGAAGGAATAACATCATGATCAAGTATAAATAAATGTACAGCTCCTAATAAAATAATTAGAGTTGTCAGTAGCAATTTGGAGTAGAGCAATGACTTATGTTTCATCTGATGGTATAAAGTCTCAATGACATAAATCAGTAGTCCATCAGGAACAGATAAGTTTTCCTATTCAGATTTTTCATAGTCTGCTTCTGTTTAGCAGGCAATCGATAGCTCAGTATTTTGTCATCCTGGTCTTTGAGTGATTTGGCATCCTATAACATCTGGAAAAATTCAACTATTTAACAATTCATCAAAGTAAACATGGGCAAGAATGGAATATGGACCTTTAGCCAGGTATGACTTTAATGGAATTTAAGTTTTACCTGTATATGAAGATAAAATTTAACGTGCTTTCATTTACTTGTACATTCAATGAATATTCAGAATGCATTTCACTTTGTGAAAAACACTAATTATATTTCATGACCCATGGTCAGTTTACAGTCACATAAAAGATTTTTATCCTAGAAATGACACCGGAAACAAGGAAAAAAAAACACTATTGATTGTATTAGACAAGGCACTTGTAGAAATTGCACTGGTTGATTATTAGCATTCTGTCATAAAATCCAGCCCTAAGAACTGAAGAATTCAATATTTTAATCAGAGAAGGAAAATTAAATAAGAATAAGACTTTCAGTATCTACTGCAGCATAAATCATTTCAAAGTAACAAATTAAGCAGAAATAATTGCTAATCTTTATTCAAGTTGGTTTTATTGGTGTTCCAAATTAGTTTAGATATACTTTTTTAAAAAACTTCTTGGATTGTTTCACACTGTAATTTTAGAAATCCCTCATTCAACCTGCTAGAGGAGGTTTACTTCTAGAGGAAGTCACAGTTTTGATATTCAGTTCAATACATATTCAAGCCATCAGATGCCCTTTCATAACTGTTCTTTCCAGACTCACACCAAAACTTGGCTGCCACTAGTTCCTAGATAAATGATGCATGCAATGTGTATCTGTGTTGCCGCAGAAATACTGAGCAGACATTTGCTGAGAGCTGGCTGCCCCAATTAAAGGAAAGATGAAATAATTGTTAAAGTGATAAACTCTTAGCGCTACTCTGGGCCCTAAGGGTTTTTATACTAGATAAATCCTCTTTCCTCTCTTTCAGTGTCTTTGAAACAATGTACCTGTGTAGAGCATAGTCATACTATCTGCTTCAAAAGATGGTGCATCCCTGCAGAAAAAAAATAAGGAATTAATGTCTACAAGAACCATTTCTTTCTAATCACTATGAGAGATTTTCTATTGCCTACTGTGCCAAGCACCTGGCAAACACATGTTCAGACTTGGCTTGACAACTTGCAGCACAGCTGTGTGGCTCTGTTCAATTTTCAGTCATCACAGAACTTTGAGTTTGCCCTTGCTACAATGAGTGGAAGTCTATGTTTAGGTACCCACTGGGCACTACAGTTCAAAAATGAGTGTGTCATACAGTTTTAGTGTTCCTACTTGTGTTGGTACATAAAAGAATACATCTCTACAGAGGAAAGGTCCAAACTCAGGTTATTTGAGAAAGGAGCCTAAATTACAATGTATTTGGTCTAGATCTATTGCCATATATTCTTGCAGAACCTTTATTGTCCATATTAAAGTGGTATAACGTCTTTAATAATTGCCCTGGGTTTGGTTGGGATAAAATTAATTTTTTTCCTAGCACCTGGTTAGTGCTGTGTTTTAGATTTAGGATGAGAATAATGTTGATAACACACTGATGGTTTTAGTAGTTGCCAAGCAGTCAAGGACTTTTCATCTTCTCAGACTGCCCTGCCAACGAGAAGGCTGGGGGCGCACAAGAAGCTGGGAGGGGACACAGCCAGGATGGAAGACCCAAACTGACATGTCCCCTCCAAGTGCCCAAGGCCAAGTTGGATGGGGCTTTTTGGTGTGGTGGAAGGTGTCCCTGCCCATGGCAGGGGGTTGGAACTAGATGGCCTTTAAGGTACCTTACAACCCAAACCATTCTACGATTCTGTGTCTAAAGGGATATTCCATACCATATGACATCATGCTCCATATATAATGAGGGGCTGGCTGGGAGGCAGGGAAGCTCGGGAACTAGCTGAGCATCAACTTTGGGTGGTGAGAAATTGTGCTGTTCATCACTTGTTTTACATATTATTATTGTTATTATTATTAATCTTCCTTTTCTGATTTATTAAACTGTCTTTATCTCAACCCACAAGTCTCACTTTTTTTTTATTCCCTTTTTGATACCCCCCCACATCCCACTGTGTGTGGGGAGGGAGCAAATGGCTGTGTGGTGGTTTTAGCTGCCGGCCGGGTTAAACCACGACAATAACATAAACAATTAGAAAAGCAAAAATGTTATTCTAAAGGTAATTTTTGAAGTTACCAGATGCCTATGTGTTTACAACATATCTTTAACAGGATGTAACTCTTCCTCAGTTTAAAGGAGTTAGAGATCAAAGAACTTCATGGATCTTGCCCTCTGTTTCTAGAATTCAAGCGAAGCTAAGCACAAGTATATATTGACTAGGATGAAATTGAAAGATTTGTGGGAATTTATCATGGACTTTACCTTTGACACAAGACTGATTTACAAATGACGTCCTACTTGATAAACCTGGTAAAGTATATTAAAGCAAGTAGATTTGTATGATAATTTAGCTTTTTTTTCAATACAGTGCTGTAAATAAAGAAGCAGTTTCCTCCCCAAGGAAGATTGCTCTAATCATTCATATAACCTAGGGTAGGCATCTTCATGCAAACTCATTTGTAGCACAAAGTCTAGAAAATTAATGATATATTCTATGTACTGTAGTTTCATTACAGATTTAGACTTTGAGAAAAAAAGAAATTATAGAGATTCAAAGATAAAACCCAATAGAAGATATATCCTTTAGTGCTCATGTACTCCATGTACTTCACTTTTGTTCAGTTGATGGTAAAAATAACAGGAAATGAGAGGTTAAAAAAAAGAAGGGAGATAGAAGAAGCATCAGCATCTTAGTTTGCTATAATCCCTCTTTTAATTTTTAACTAGACAATGGAATGAAACAGACTGTAAGATCCACTATATAGGGTCCATTTTACTTAGTAAAAATTGTAGTCAGTTGAAAGAGCAGCTGGTGACATTGTAGTCAATGCTCTCCAAAAGCTAATTGAGAATGATAGGAAAAAAAATCTGATGTAATATATAGCTGAACAGATTTCTATCTCACCCCAGACACTCATTACACACATCTGTTCTTCATTCCCAATGAACAACACAATTCCTCTGAGTTTCTTCCAAAGAAACTCATCAACAACCCAGAAGACAAAGAGGCATACGTGAAACACATGTTGAATTTTATCCACCCTGGATTAACAATTGTTCTAATCACTATCAACTTCCAATGTAATTTCAAGTATATCATCAATGTACATTTTTTTCATTAAATTTAGAAATATTTTTATGACTTACATTATTGCATTGCCCATAACATGAAAAATGATGTTCATAAATACAGGGAATTAGTTGCAATGAAATAGCTTGCAATCTAAAAGGTACAGCAAATAGAAATGTTTATTCAATTCTATGTTTTGAAATAATGAAATACATTTTGATAAGTTGGTGTAGTTCTAAAGGTTGATGCCATTTTCCTGAATATTTTCAGGTGTTTAAATTCCCACAGAGTATTTTATATTAGTTAGGATATTAAATCAAGNAAAAAAAAGAAAAAATTACTTTAACTTCTCACATTTTCTCAAAGGTCATAGGTACTGAGCATTAATCCATCACTTGGTTGTTAATCTAGTAGACAGTTTTGAGGATTCAACAAGTTGTGTTCTACTAATAACATCGTTCTCAATGTACCATTAATTGTATTTTTTGTCATCTGATATTAAAAGTCCAGTTGTCTGCTTGTACAGAGTCATAGAGTCCTATCCAGATTGATTTGACGCCATTTTATGCATGCTAAGAATCTGGCCCACAGACAGTGAAAATTTCTTTTTCCTTTACATAGGATTCCACTTTTTTTGTGGTGTAGTGGGAAGAACCACAGCATTCTTTTCTCTTCATACCTCTTCACAACTAAGCATGTCAGCTGAAATGGATTCCAGAAATTGAAGGAGTCTTGTTTTTCTGTCATCAGACTGTCAGTAGTTGGGATTAATTGTAATGGAAAAGTTTTACTGGATGTGGTTGTTGGAGGCATTAGAGCTCAAAGATGCAGAGCCTTCCGGTTTCTCATACTGAATATGACGTAGAATTGTCTCCCATCGCTTTCTCCTTCACAGCTGGGCCTGTATCATAACTGTTTGCACTGCTGTATCATCTCCTCATGATTCTGCAGCCTCACAAGTCTGTTATAGCTTAATAGACCTATTCTGCAATTTGCCATTCAGTTTGGGAACTCTATTAGTCACGGATATGGAGTACAGGCTTGCAGATATGGGGCAGAGGTGCTGTTCTGCAGAGCGTGTGTTTACTGAGTAGGCTCCACATTCAAATTAGTGCTGTTATAATTCACCCTTCTAGGTTCTGTTTAGTGCCACAGCCTTTTCCCAGTCAAATGAACTGTCTGTAACAACTTGATTCTTTCATTCTTTCCACAAAATGACATAATGCATGGGTTCTTGTCTTTTGAGAGGAAAGAAACTTGAGAAGTCTACAGAAGAGTTGTAGTGGATATACTGTATGACATTAACAAGACAGTACTTAAACTCCTTCAGGCATGAGTAGAGGAGCATACACCCACTATTGGATATTTACCATCACCACTGCACCATAACAAGGAATGATGCTCTGAAAAGGAGACCCAGAGGAGTAATCCCATGTCAAAAAGAGATGAGAACTCTTATTCCAAATACCAGAAACACCTCTGAGACTTAATTTTTCCTCCAGTGCAATGTGAGAGGGTAGTTAATGTATTATATTTACCATTGCAACCGTGTGTTTTTATACTGCCTTACACAGAAAATCTTTGAACAAACTCCTTGGAGGGATAAAAGTCACCAGAATTAGTAAATTATAGGTTGTTTCACTGAAAAATACAGATGTGAGCAGTGCTTCCACAGCATACAGACAGTGACATTGGTGTTCTATACATCAAACAAAGCAGCTTGTGTCACTGTTCCTACTTACATGCTAAATCTGTAGAAAAGTCCAGAATCAAAGTGTTTATCTCTGCAGTCATACAGTAAGAGTCAAAAGAATAAATGAAAACCCTATGTGGTTTTCAGGATTTTCAGTCATTTAGAGATGAGTTAATTATCCTATCTAATTCAGTAGGGCTCTAAAATTCTGAAGAGTCTGCAGTACTTACAGTGAATGCTCATTTGCTAATACAACTACAGACACTCTTCTAATCCGGTGGTAATAATTACCACTGGTAATTATATTGGACTGAAAAGACAGAGCAATGTTGTCCATTTCATCTGATAAATGTATAGAAGAACACAGACGTTTGAAAGAAGGCAGCTCTGTTTCATCCTTGGCTAACTAGCATCATCAACAAGCAGTCTCACAATGCCCTTGGAAAGGATAAAACTTAACGCCCTCATTTTACAATGATAATGTCATTCTGTCCTATTGATAGGAACATTGAAAATGTTACCTCACTGTTTGACATAGCATCTTTGTTCAGTTGTATTCTTCAATGTATTCTACCAAGAGGCAGAATGATAAACTCCTAATGTGAAAATCACTAAACTTTATAAGGTTATAATTTTTTATTTAAAGCTTCCCCCCACACGTCATCAAGTATGGTTGTTTCTTAGTAATCTTAGCTTTCTTGTTCTGTTGTCTTTTTGATAATTTCCATGTTACTTGAGGAATGGTAAGAAAAAGGAATCCTGAACTGTTCCTTATTCTGAATCACCAGCTGCCTCCCACAGACCATCAGCTCTTCTCACTTCATACAGAGTAGAAGAAGGATCTTCTTCCTTGTCTCATATATTTTTGTATTAGGTATTTGATCATAGAGTTGTGAGGTCCATGAGGAAAATTAGGCAAAGATTTTAGCAGGAGCACTGAACATAAGAGAACCTGTGGCTACATCACTGGTTTTACAAACCTGTAGAAATAACAGGACAGGATCCGGCTGTGCCAGGCCTAACCAAGATAACTTTATTATGTGGCTGACAAGGGCAGACAATTCAGACTAGGGCTCTTCCTAGCAGGGTCCCAAACTCAAATACTACAACAGCAGCTAAAGCTTGAAATGCTGTTAAAAATCTGCTAATAAAGCCCACTGCATGTCTTACAGGCAGCAATATGGGTGTATGGTGATGGGCTTGGGAGCCTGCCAAGCTTTAATTACAGCCTGGACTGTGGGATCTCTGTAACAAATAAATTAGCAAAGGATCTTGCTGACTTTCTGTTCTCTGGCCATTCATAATCTCCCTACAACATATTATTAGAATAATGAATATAACATCTTTCTCAGTGGAGACATCTGCAAGTGGCCTTTCTCGTTTGGAAGTTGTCTAATGCTTGAAACAGGTTACAATTCTCTTGCTTTTAGGAGCAACCTTGTTCTCCAAATGGCAAATGTACAGCAGAATGTTAAAGTGATAAACACACAGGGTAGGATTCAGTTCCCAAAACATTTTTTTTTTTTAAACTATGGTAGGTGTCTCAAGGATCTGTATGGGGCTGGAAAATATAACACAAGGACCTTTAGCAGACTTGATTTTCTAGAGCAAAAGCTGGTGGCCAAATGAGAAACTGCAGAGCATCTCAAATTGTAGCAATGCCTATGTTCAGACAATCACATCCCTCGTCTAATGTCTGATTCCTGCTTCTGAATCCATGGAAATTGATAAAAGACAATCCTTCATATACTCCCAATTTGAGATAGCATCAGGAACACACTTCCATTATAATGTTTCCCTCTTTCCCTCTGCTATTTTTAGAGCTAGCATTTCCTCAGACAGATGGGAAGCCTCTTACTCTGGCCAATCCTGTTTTGGAAAATATTCTGTGAATGTAACCAGTTGGGTCATAAAGACATTTGAATCATAGGCTATCTCTAGTTTTTGGCATTTACTGGCCTAATGTGTGCATATTCTGCTTGAAAACAAATCAACAGCCTAGCTGACAAAAATGAAGGCTAATACACTTTCAGATACAGTTGGGAAAATTCCATCCTTAAGCATTGGTTTCATCATCTATCCACAGTTTATGAAAGAAAATATCTATATTGGATAGTTTATCCTTTTCCCAAGATCCTGGTAGGAGGTGTGTCAAATGGAGCCTGATTTAACCGTGAGGTCCTTCTGGACATCTTTCTTTAGGTTTCCAGCTGAAATGTAAAATCAGAAAGTCCTCTTGCTTCCCACTAACTTCTGCAATTGTATTATTCTGCAGTTCTAATGGGGCTGCATCGCTGTAGCTGACAGTGGGTTATGTTCTTTATTTCTGGACTTCCAGATGCAAAACATTACTTTGGTTTTTTGTTTTTGTTTTTGTTTTTGTTTTTGTTTTTCCCTCTCCACCTAATAGAAATAAAGACTAACTCCTCCTTGTGAAGTAAATAAAGATTTTAGGATTTGAAAGTTCATGATCAATGTGTGTGCTGTGAATTGTCCCTAGGTCTGAAAGCTCAGCTGAACACAAAGTTGGTGTAGATTTTGTTACAAATGAATCATTTTCTGTAACTTTACAGAGTCTACTTACCAAAGATGCATATACTACCAAATTTCTATTTAAAGGAGTACCCTCCCTCCTCAGAACTAGATTTAACTAAATGAGTTTCAACTCAATAAATCACCTAAATGAATAACTCTCTCTGGAGAGACACCAGCAACATTGATATAAGTTCAAAACCATCCTAGCTCTCCTTTACACTAAGAAGAAATAAAAGAAATTGGGAAAAAAATGTAACAGCCCAGAAACAAAGAAAATTCAAATGTTAAAATTGCCAGGTACTGTATGTTTTCTTCTTAGATATAAAAGAGATATCAGAGAGCAGATGTTGTTTTGAGCTGGCTTCTCAAACAGGTCAGCTACTTATGATCTTTGAATAAACTATGGTAAAACGTGTTCATTCTAATGAAGGACAAATGTCCTATTGCTTATTTCCTTTCCATAAAGTAAAATGGGACCTTAAGATAACATGATATTTCTAGATTATGAAATGCTGGTCCAGGTTTTTGCTAAATTGATATGATGGGGTTTAAACAATGTGAAATAATTTTCTGTATTGAACACATTCTCAGAACATTTGACAATACAAATTTGCTAGTTCTTGAAAATTAGGTATACTGCTGTGAATGAGTAATTAGGTATAATTGGATAGCAAATTAATGAGCTGAAGAGCTTAAAAGTAATGAAGAAAAAATATGGCCCAAATGAATTACAGTAAAACAGACAGATGACAAAATGAGATATGCAGTGCTTAATAATTTGCAAATATTTTAAAACATAATTACCAATATTTTATTCCTATAGAATGTTCTTTTATTTATTTAGTAGGCAACACATGATTTTTGAACTGCTGTTGTATTCTTTGCAGGCATTTCATCTAAAAGTAGTAGTCTGCTCCATCTCTTTGTGTGACATGCATGAAAAGTGCAGGATTTTCTTGCAAATGTTATAGCACGCATGTCTCTGTGTGGCTGTGCACATGCATGTGCTTATATGCATATATCATCGCTTGGATTTCAGTGTTGTGTCTCTTCCAGCCCCCATAGATGTGCTCCAAGCTCTACCTTCCTAAATAATGTCTATATTGCTCTAACATAATTACTATGCATCTATTGCTATTTTGCTTCGTAAAGACTGCTCATATGTACTGCATACTAATTCAGGAAATGTTTGCCATTGGTGGTGAATGAGTAATCTATTTCAAGCTTTTTTGCTCTCACTGTAAGTGCAAAAATGTTTTACTAATGTTTTTTTGCTAGATAAGAAGACTTTTTTTCATATAAATTTCTCTTTCATTTTTCTTTTTTTTACCACATTATTTCAAATGGCAATAGATAGAGCGATAATGCCTTGAGATACTGCAAAATTTCAAGGAAGATTAATGTTGTACCTTTCACAATAGACTGTTTATTAATAGAAAATAAAAAATAAATAGTACAAAATGCTGAGATACAGAGAGATGTACAGCATCCAAAATCAATGCGTACAGATATGGGTTATGAGGCTGATCCAAGTCAGAACAGCCTTTTCACTTAACTGAACAGTACCAATACCCTAACACCAATTTGGCTATAGTATTTGGAAGTGCAGAATAAACATGATATCCAGAAGAGATATTCATGTACATTCACACACATATATTCGGGTTCATGCATGAATAGAGAAGAATATATTTTTTGTTTTCATACTCCCTGGGTATCCTTCCACTAAGTTACTTTTTATTGTTTTCCTCACAGGATGGGTTGGTGTCTTTCATAAGCTTCACCTCTTCATCTGCTTTCTAGATAGTACTTTATTCATCTGCATGTAGTTGATTACTAGAACCATCGTTGCCATTAGTCCTGGACACACTGCAAAAAATGAACAAGGGAGAAAATAAATTCATTTTGGACAATATCTCCCTGTGTTAACTAGCACCTTTTCTTTGGAAAGAAGCTCATCAATTTTGTAGATGAGATAGAGGCCGTCCTCCTATCTTATCTATCTTATCTTATCTTATCTTATCTTATCTTATCTTATCTTATCTTATCTTATCTTATCTTATCTTATCTTATCTTATCTTATCTTATCTTATCTTATCTTATCTTATCTTATCTTATCTTATCTTATCTTATCTTATCTTATCTTATCTTATCTTATCTTATCTTATCTTATCTTATCTTATCTTATCTTATCTTATCTTATCTTATCTTATCTTATCTTATCTTATCTTATCTTATCTTATCTTATCTTATCTTATCTTATCTTATCTTATCTTATCTTATCTTATCTTATCTTATCTTATCTTATCTTATCTTATCTTATCTTATCTTATCTTATCTTATCTTATCTTATCTTATCTTATCTTATCTTATCTTATCTTATCTTATCTTATCTTATCTTATCTTATCTTATCTTATCTTATCTTATCTTATCTTATCTTATCTTATCTTATCTTATCTTATCTTATCTTATCTTATCTTATCTTATCTTATCTTATCTTATCTTATCTTATCTTATCTTATCTTATCTTATCTTATCTTATCTTATCTTATCTTATCTTATCTTATCTTATCCTTTTATAACGTTATCTCTTACCTTTATTTTGTACAAACATATTACCTCCCCTACCATGCAGTCTGCTTCTTTTGACTTTTTACATCACCAGTAGCTAACTGGCTGCAGGATTTCAAGTATAAAAAATTAACTGGCATACCTCTTCCTTGTATTCTGCTAAAAAGGAAGGAAGACCATAAATGTAGTTGTCATGTATATATATTGCTTCTGATTTCTTGCTTACTGCAGCCAGAAGTATTTAAATCTGAGCTGTTTTCCCATGAAAGACCCATCAGGTCATCAGACCTGATCATTAAGGGTGGAGGCAGATACAGGTTGGTATCGTGTGTGCACTTCTGAATGTGTGCCATAAAGTTTCATGGATCAATCTGTAAACCGACATTTCTGTCATTCTTCTCATTTGATAGAAGTTTTATGGGCCGTTTCTTCTTGAGAGAAATGAGGGACAAATATGAACTTGAATAAAGTCTTTTTAAAAGTGGATTAATATTTTGTGCAGTATGATTGCATAAGGTGATTCGCTAAATAAAGGTGTGTATCTTCAAGCATTAGACGTTGTCATCAGAACCTGAATCTCAAAATGGCAATGTAGCTGCCATGTTTATGCTTTTGGGTTTGAGGATTAGTTAGGAGGGTCTAAAGCTATTTTAATTTGACATCACGTTCATTCATATAATCTTTTAATGAACACAACTGGAAAATACATAATTTAAAGCAAGTAAAGGGAATAAGGTGACTGGAATAATAAAACAATGCGTTACACAGGTAGGGCCCAGTTTCTGGATGGATATTTCAAAAAAGCAGAAGTCACTAATGTAAGCTGAAGACAAATCCTCTCAACTTGGCATTTTTTGGCAGATAAGGGGTCATCACAATGTGCTCTGTAGGGAAGATGCACAAAGGCTTCAGGCAGACACTGCTATTCTCCGCAGGCAAATGCTCCCTTAAAATTTCATCTGGCCTGACTATAGAAGTGTGTCAGGCTCTGATAGGTTTCCCCAAGCTACATGAAGTTATTTCCCTCTGTCATCATAGTGGGTAAGTCCAGTGGGTGAGATCTGTAGGAGGTGTGAAATGTAAGAATGAATAGTTTGAGGCTGAGAGCTAATGACTCTTTGGACATTTAGGTACTGACAATACTAGCCTATCACTTGGTATCCTTGAAGGCTGACCTCTTACGTGAATGAACTATTACACGGATGTTTGTAATTTATAAATAAAGCTTCTCACCATATGTGAAAATAGTTTGACTCTACTAAAGAGTTCTGCCAGAAAGGTCATTGTGAAAGATAAATTGCTGTTAAATTTTGCATGTGTGCCTAGCTGTATGGCAAAAATATTTTCCATTTATATGCCATAAATGCTTCTCATTCAGTATTTCCTTAAAAGGCAGCAACAACAACTCCCCTTTGAGGGAATTTTCTAAAACATAATCATGAGGTATAAAAATGAGATATGATTTATATAGGGACATATAGGAAAGGCTTAGTGTACCATTCCAGAATTATGAATTCTGGGACTATGTCTAGAACAGAAACTGTACAGTTCTACTAATTTCGAAAACAAAATAAACTAAAAAATCGCTATGACTATGGATTACATAAGTGATCTTCAAATAGGAAAGAAACATTAGGATTTCAAAGTGTAACTTTTTTTTTTCTCTAGGGAAAAATGATTAAATGATGTAAGATGCTCTTTCATAATCTATTATTCATTAGAACATATTTGTAGTTCCTATTATTGCCCTCAGATATTGAAACTGAATTAACTTTCATAGGAAAAGTTTTGCATTTTTTGTTAAGGTCTAATTACTGGGCAACACAGCAATAATAATACACACACACATACTTCTGAATGGCCCACCCCAGGTTATTCTGGGTTCATGGCCTTTTTTTGCTATAGCAGTGGGGCAAAACATTTAAACCCCAGTCTAAGAAAGCAAGCAACTTAGGGGCAGTTTAATGCTTAAATGCTTTCCATCATAAGTTTAAACTACCCAAAGTTGTTTCACTTATTTGGAGACCCGTGGCCCACTAATGAAAATACTCAAAATTACTTTGGGGCAATATTGGTCTGTCAAAGCACAGCTCATTAATGAGGTGAGAGAAGGCCTTTTGCTACAAAACTGAGATGCTAGTTATTTCTAAGGTAGCTGTTAAGCTAAGGTGACTGTTAAGCTCTCTGAGTGTTCTGATATTGGGTAACTCTAGCAACAGCATTGTCACCTCTAATTCTTCATGCAGATAACAAGCAACTTACATCCAAAGTCAGATAAGATTGATTTCAAAAGAGGACTTAAATTGGCACAACATATTTTTTTTTTTCCTTATTGTGAGTCATCTGGATTCTAAAATGTTTAAATCATATTCTAAAATGGTGATGGGACTTATATTTTCAATGTAGCTAAAATCTAGGAGGAAAAAAGTCTTCTATAAATGTGACAAGTTATCAAATCTTTGGGATGTTTTTATTTGAGTTCCTGCAGAAATGACATTTTGGGGATTTCCATTATGCATGTGTGTGTGTTTGTAGGCATTACTTGTATGTTTCTGAATCTGCTTAGATACTGTTTCTGAATTTCCAAAAATATGGACAAATTCAATTAATTTGATGGACAGGCAGTGCAATGAATTCATGTAAGAAGCTGACAAAGCAATGGAGAAAAAGATAGGAAGCCCTATAATTTTAATTAAAAAGTTTATGTGTGTATGAATATAAAATGTTTATAAAGGTCAATTCATCCAGACACCGGTAGTATCATGCAACAATACAGGATGGATGAAGGACCATTTCAGCAGAATTGAACCAAACTAGACTTTTCTGTAGAAGTCCCAACTGTCCTCTACAGTCAACGGAAAAGCCAAGCTTCTCCCAGGAGCAATTCAGATTGGAGGAACTGAAGTTGCTGTGGAGGTAAGTCTTTCTACACTGACTAAATATGGAGTCAGGGGCAACTAAATTCCTAAGTGTTCAAGGTTAAAGGCATCTAGTTCATTAGAATGGGTTCAGAGTCACTATTTGAACTCTCAGAAGAATATCTTCTTTCAAAAAAAAAAAAAAATCAACATTTTGATGGTCTAATGGATATATTGTTCTAGTTTATAAAGTAATTTTGCTTATTACTATATATTGGTACTAGTAAATTGACAAAGATAAAGCAAAAAGATTAAAATTGCATGTAAAATTGCTTCCTTTCAAAAATCTGGAAGAAAAAAAAACATATTAGATCCTATTAGATGATCTCCAACTGCTTATAGAAATCATCTTGAACGTTACTACTTAACTGACTGAAGTGAATGTTTTCATCATTACCTGCTATATGTTAAACTGGCCTCTGCTTAAAATGGGAAATTTCTCTGTTGTCCCAAAATACTAAGGAAGTATTTGGTTTCCGTTGCACAATGGATTGGAAGGTATTTCAGAGTCAGTGAAAATCTGGTGAAATATGGTTAAAGGATCCTTTAAAAATATTCTACCTCAGCCAGACATTGGACTTTACAGGAGTAAAATAGAAAAATAGATTGACTTTCTTTGCTTCCACAAATCCATCAAACTGTCAACCTATCAGACTACCACGTTTCTTTTCCTTCAGCCCCAAATGGAAATTCAGGTAGATGGTTTCTTTATTACAGTAGTATCTACAGATGTCATTGGCGCATTAGAACAGGTTGCCTTTGACTTTCTGATTTAGTTTCACCATCCATCTTCATGTTCAATAGAATCACACTGAAGAAGGATGTTTGTGGATGGTTGGTGAAATGAATTTAAGGCTATATTGCAAACTGAAATACTGTCATGAACATGTTGAGTTTTAAACTAGTGATGCAGAAGGTCATCTAAGCACCTGCTTAAGACATTTAAGCATTTTGTTAAATGATTTTAAACAGGTCGAAGGAGAGATTTTTTGCATTTTATTTGCTTCATGGTGCTACGTGGTTCAATTTTTTAAATTCTGAGTACAGAATTTTCTCTATTGCAGATACAATCCCCACTATTTCAAGTATATCTACTGTTATGCACTTTATCATTGTCCATCTCTGTTACTCCTCACCTCACCCCACTCCAGATCCAGACACTGACACATTGTCGATCCTCTGCTAAGAAAGTTCAAATAGCTCAGAAAAATGCCAATCTTTCTCTAAATAAGATTGGGATTGAACTGAAAACTAAGGAGAAGCAATATAACTCTTTCTTGTTTTGTTTGTTTGTTTGTTTGTTTGTTTGTTTGTTTGTTTTCCCCTCTCCTATGAACAGAGTTCTGCTTGTAGATGGGCCTTTCCAAGGAAAATGCAAATATGAAAGGAAAAAAAAATCTTCCACTGTTCTGCCAGAAGGCTCATCTGAGCTCATCAGGAACCTTGATCACCTTTCCAGATATATATAGTCTTCCCTGCCAAAGTTACAGGATTGCTAAAATCACCTACAAGCCTATCATGTATGCTGCACAAAGTGATGAATTAACCTATAGGCTGGACCAAGACCAGGTCACTAGCACATAATGGGTAATGATAATCAGCTGTCAAGAAAGAAAGTTATTTTCTCTCAGATACTTTCTTTTTTTTTTTTTTTTAAAATTTTTATTTAATTCCATCACATTTTATGAAATGTTCACTGCTTACTTGGGTCCCTACCAAACTTTGGATCGCTTTTGTTAACCAGAACCTATATGGCAACACACAGTTATACTGCTTGTGTCTAAAGAAGCTAATCTTTCATAACTCACATCTGCTAGCTAGAAGATGCAAAAGATAAAAATGTAAAAGCACTTTCTAAATTACTGAGACGTATTTTTTCCCCCTGTTTCTCAGTAAGTAACATCAAATGTAACTCTTGCAGACAAGAACAATTTGGTGTAAACAATAACACAGGAAGTCAGCTTGCTCATCACCTCTAAATTAGGTCTTTATTAGTGAGTTTAGGGAAATCAAAATGATGCAGGAAAGATTAAATCAAATTGGAGAGAATCTGAACAGTCGTAACCTGTATAGTAAGTAGCATGTAAAAAACATGTAAATATACCAATTTGTATTTTTCAGTAGTTTCACTTAGAATTGTTTGAGTTCATTTATAACTCCATCTATGAATATGATCACTACTGCTAGCGCATTAGTTCTCATTTCATGCTTGAAATTTTGCTTTATAACAATTGATGCTAATGGAAGAACGGTTCTTCTTCTTGTTCTTTTTCTATAGAATAAAATGCAGGATCAGTTCTGGGGAAAGCATTGCAAGTTTTAATCTCAGAATATCCTTAAAGGGATAGCTGTGTGGATTAGCATGTGTATCAGTATGGTAATTTGTCACAATGTTTCTGAATCAGTCTTTCATTTAGTGGGGATTATATAACTGGTTAGCAAACACGAGTTCCTAACCCTTTCTCTTCTGATACATTCTACAGTAATGAGGTCGCTCTGATTACACTATGAATTAGCATCAGAGTGGCATGTTAGTGAATTCTTTAGTTTGAATAATAGCCTTCACTTGTCAACAAATTGCTGAATCCAGCTAGCGTACACTAGGTTTCAATGAAGTACTTCTTTTTGCTGGAGTGTTATACATGTCCATTTCTACAGCAGCAATTCAGAAACTCCTGAACTTCTTAAAAAAAAAAAAAAATTCTTAAAAAAATTATCTTAGAAAAAAAAAATCTCATTCTTTCCTTCTGCAAGGTAGAACTATGCAATGTTTATGAGTCTGTGTGCTGGTTTTAGCTTGAGTAGAGTTATTTTCTTCATAGTAGCTAGTACAGGGCTGTGTTTTGGGTTTGTACTGAAAACAGTGTTGATAACCCAGGGATGTTTTCGTTCCTGCTGAGCAGTGCTTACACAGAGCCAAGGCCTTTGCTGCTTCTCACATCACCCCACCAGTAAGTGGGCTGGGGGTGCACAAGGAGTTGGGAGAGGACACAGCCAGGGCAGCTGACCCCAACTGGCCAAAGGGATATTCCATACCGTATGACGTCATGCTCAGCATATAACACTGGGGAAAAAGAAGGAAGGGAGGGACATTTGGAGTGATGGCGTTTTTCTTCCCAAGTAACCATTACACGTGATGGAGCCCTGCTTTCCTGGAGATGGCTGAACATGGGAATTCGTGAATGAATTCCTTGTCTTCCTTTGCTTGTGCGCATGACTTTTTCTTTACTTGTTAAACTGTCTTTATCTCAACCCTTGAGTTTTCTCACTTTTACTCTTCTGATTCTCTCTCTCATCTCACTGAGGGGGAGTGAGCAAGCAGCTGTGTGGTGTTTAGTTGCCAGCTGGGGTTAAACCATGACAGACTGTCTCCACCGAGTTCATCAAAGTTTTTATGCTTTGGCACAAATAAGCAAAAATTGATTCTGCTTACCAACATTTTCCTTTAAAACATTTGAGTGACCATATTAACAAAATGTAGTTCAACTGAGTAGTCAAATGCTGAAAAAAGTTCAATAGTTAAGTGTCCTGGGATGTTGGCTTCGATGTTTTGTGTCATTAGGTCTAAAAATATTTTAAAAAGAATAATGCTGACATCTAATGGAACAAAAACTGTACATAATTACAAAACAACTCTTAAGTCTAATTCTTAAACTGTAGTAGTTGATTCTACAGTAGAGATTTATTCTGTAATCATGGAAAGCAATGGCATTTACAACTAGAATAAATTAAAGTAAATGAAGAGGAAAATTGTATTCTGTGTAACATTTAGTTCATTATAGGCTTAAACAACTATGCCAATCCATGTTCATCAATATAAGTTATGATGCTCACAGACATAATTAAATAAAAATGTTATCACCAAGAAACCATTCATATTACACAAGCATAGAAATTGTTACATTGTAAGAGATTGGCTTTTTTTAAGGTTTATTAGAAGTGCTCAAGAATATGAGTAGTAGAAAATAGTATGGAAATTTTTTGTGTGGTCTGGTTGTTGTGTTGTGGTTTTGGTTTGAGGTTTTTGTTTTTTGTTTTTTCCTAGAGGTCATAATATATAAAAATATAGCCTTTTCTGCACTCTCTGCTGCTAGCTTTTACTCCCTACTGTGTTGATACTTGATTCCATACCTCATTAAGTGCCCCTGTGGCTCTTTATTTGTTCAGTTAGGGTCTCACTGGAGTTCATTAAAACACATTAGACATTACTGACATTCCTGAGGGAATTGCATCGTAAGATATACAAGAGTCTAAAAGAGACTCTGTAATTTTGCATGGTACATATAAGCAAAGAAGTCCATAAAGTGTGGGGCAAACTGTGCATCAGGTTGTCTATATATCAGGTTGTTGTATTATCTTCCCAGGATCTTGAATCAAGCAAACTATGCAGGCTTAAAAAAACTTCTTCTGGGACATCATAAATGTTCCATTGAATTTTTCTTTTACTGCAATTTTCAGATACAAAGATGGAACTTTAAATAGTTTCTCAATGTCTGCATATATTGTTAAGTGGAATGAGGCTCCAAAAAATAAACAAACAACTTAAATATTTTCCTGTAGATAACAAATGGGATCAGATTCTCTTCTAGTAGTCCTAGTAGTGTTGAGTATATGTAGCATATTCTGAGGTTCTGTTAAGATACAGAAGAAAAGTCCTAAGGTTGGTGGTGTCAACATCTTTCTGCGCAGTGGAACAACAGAGAACAATTATTTCTACCAACACCATTTTTGAAAGAAAGAAATAGTGAATGACAATAATCGACTATCTACTTACCTGAACCTTAAAATATTATGCAGTCAGGTGGTTTGAACATCTTTGTGGGAGAGATGAGCTCAAAGGCCCCTCAGGTAGAGACAAGAATCGAAGTACAGTTCTATTTATCCTTGATGAATATCCCTAGACACTGTGCTTCTGAATAAAAGGAAAATTACTCCTATGGCTCTTTGGCAACACTAATGATGTCTTTCATTTGTTTCTTTTAGAAGTACTCAGTATCATATTTTTGTTTCAAATCAAAATGACTTGCTTTGTGTTGAAGTAAATAGTCATTCTTTTGCAATTATTTACTTTGAAAAAGAAAAAGCAAAAAGCACAGCAAAATGAAATTTTGGTTAATTTTAACATTGGTTCCTCCTCCAGGTTTTTTGTTTTTTGTTTGTTTGTGTTTTGTTGTTGTTGTTGTGGGGTTTTTCTTTCTGTCTTTTTTTTTTTTTTTATGTTGTTGATGAATTACAGCAAAAACAACAGTTATTCCTCAACTCCTAGAGATGCTATGAATGATATCTAATGATTGGCTTTACAGGGATTAGAAGAATTTTCAGCAGTGCAGTATAGCACCAAAGATTTTTTTCAGTTTGTTAATGCTGGTGATAAATAACAAAACTTCTTGTGACATAAGCAGGTTGTCCTATAGAAAAGACAAAGAAAGCTCTGTATAACACAAAAGAGTCACGCCACATGTTTCACAGACAAACTATTTCCGAACTGCGTGAAGGAATTGTACCTGTGTGAGTTCAGCCTCAACCAGCCTACAGAAGGTTTTCCAAGGTAAAGTTTTCATGTATTTTCTTTCAAATTTCTGAGATCTGACTCCCAGTTCTGACTTAATCTCTCTTTAGGTATAATGAGCTTATAGGGTCAGCTGCAATAATATAGCTTTTGATTGGTATTTTGCTACTTGCACAGCTCTTAAAAAGCAATCATTCTAAGAGAGATATACTGAATAGTAATAACAATAAAAACAAAGATTAAAGAGAAAACCAAATGTAAGAGCATTAATAAGAAAAAAGTTAGATGGATATATTAATGATTAGATAATGGCTTAAATTCCTTTTCTTCACTGAGCTTAAAAATACATAATTACTTCTTTTTCTGTATGAGTACTTTAATAGTGTTTTCCTGTAAGTACTCTGTATATAGATACAAATACAGAAACATGTTCTAGAGAGTAACCATCATTCTCACTTTGCTGTTTTGATTATTAAAATAGAATGGTTTAAAAATAGGTAATCTCATGAATTTATTCCAAGTAAATATAGATTTGCTCTTAAAAGTACAAACAGAAAAAAAAATGAACCTAAAAATACAACCTCATTCCACTTTTTTTTGCAACACAAAAATGAGGGATAAGTATCACATAAGTATCCCCTGAAGTCAGCAAAACTGATGCCTATCCACACCAGCTGCAATATAGAGACATTGTTGAAATAAATAAAAAAAAATAATAAAAAAAAATTATTGAATGCGACAGCTCAGAGAAGAATCAAACTACTACGAGAAAGTAATTGACAAAATGAAACCATGCATGATAAGAGAGTTAATGGATGTCAAGTTCAGAGATGGACAAAATTGGGCCCTGGGGGAATCCGTGTACACTGGATACTCACATCAAACAAATTATTAGAAATACACGTAGAAGAAGAGGTCCAACTCACCATTGGTTTCATCGATTTTCTCAAAACATGTGTTTGCTCAGGCATACAATGTGGTCCACACTCATCGTCAGCCTGCTAAGTGAGCTCCAGGCAGCATCTATCTATGAGGACATCTATGACAATGCTCAGGAGACACAAAACAAATTTTAGTTGGTGCTGGAAGGTAGAATTTCCAGATTGTACCGAGTTTCTCTTTAAATTTGAATTTAGGCATTCTGGATTTTGTCCCATGAATTTACTGAAAATAGAAAAATAGTCCACATGTCTGTTTTATGTTAGTAATGGTGAAGCAAGTTCCTAGGTGTTTAGTTTTTTTCCAATTTGTTTTTATCAGAGTTTAACAACAAAATTGTTTCAGAATAAGTGACACAGATACAGCCTTATTCCCTAGTTATCACAGAGGATAAGGTAAGACTGAACTTTATTTCTTTGTCCCATTAATTTGATATGGGTTTTAAATTAATATAGTTTCTGCACCTTTTTACTCAGTGGCAACTGGTTGAGCACTATGATATAAATCAATACGAGAGCATCATTTTTAAACTAACCTGCATAAGACAAGTAAATATGTTTTTTAAGCAATGATGATTGCTTAACTCTTTCTTATTTGATCTCCTAATCAAGAGATCGCTGGAGAAATAAATAGATTTCAAACTATATTTATTCTTTTTCTATGAAATATGTAACATAGCTTAGAGAATTTCAGATAACTCTTGAAGAATCTTTCATCTACCCAATGATTTTAAACATTACACATCTCAAAAATACATGTTTTCTGCTATTCATTCCATTTGCTCTGTTCTTACAGATCTGAACAGAATAATTAAACCCCAGAGGATATAACTGAACTTTGGGTAAATGCAGTTTGCTAGATTGCATTACACTGTTAGAACTGGAAAAGGACACTTTTTACGTTCATGACTCTCACTTCATTTTAATTCAAAATATTGAGAAATGCTAAACTTGTAAACTTCAAAGGAGCAGCAATTAGAAAACTACCTCACTGAGAGATACAGAATCTTCTAACCTGGGTCATATAAGAGATAGACATCAGAGAAATGAGTATCATAGAACTTCACCATTCAGAAATGTAGTTGGTGCATGAAAAATACCTCAGAACAACCCTACCAAAAATAGTATTTTGGATCTCTATAGCTAAGCAGCAAGCATGAGCCATTTTTTAAAGAAGTTATGATGACTCATTTTAAAAAATTCCCCCAAAAAACAAAACAGGGATAGTAGTTTAAACTCTGTAGAAAAAAAAATAAAAAAGTTTCCTTGAACAGTTTAATATGTTGGAGTTGTACATTCTCAAAGCCAGATTAGGCATGACAACTAAACATAACGAACACCACTTGAAGATTTTTCTTGACTGGAACTCATCCAAAATTTTTTCAAGTCCATGACTGAGCAGCAGACAAATATATGTTAATTATATAAAGCACAAACATCACAAAATCTACCCATTCAGACATGTCTTCCTTTGGATTATGAAAGCTCCATCTCTTAATGGCAACCAGGAAAAGATCATAGATTTATTGTGAGGGTCGCATCCAGAGGGTACCTCATAGTAACAGGGTCTCCCTTCTTATGAGTCCTGAGCCAGTGATCCAATGGATTTCAGTTTGACTCAGCTTGGAGTCACGTGTTGGGCTTATACTAAAAGTAACAGAAGCAGTACGTCTCGCTTGCATTCACTGCCAGGTTTATAGATTTATATTAAAAGAAAAAAAAAAGTATACTTAATAAGCATTCTATAGGAAAACCTCCAAAATTAGAACCTGGTGACAAAAATATGAAATTGAAATTTATGTTTTAATTGGAAAGAGATGAAATTTATCAGAGCATAAACAACTTAAATAGTGTTTAGCCTTTGTTCTTCTGTGTAAGCTTGCAATCTAAGTACACCTTTTTTTACACTTTCATTTTAATCACGTGCGGTATTTATAAACTATTTGGAAAAAATGCATCCATAATATAAATTGCACAATATCTTTTTTTTTCTGAAAAATTAGATCATTGTCCAGAAACCTGTAAAAACAATGTAAATCTAAACCTGAAAGGCCTAAAATTTTGATTGATTTCAAGATTTTTATGTCATATCTTAAGTACAGTAATTAACATCTGAAATAAAATTTTGTTTAAACAACAATAATAATAATAATAATAATAAAACATTGCTAAGGTTTTGAGTGAATTTTCATTATGCAAGTGATGGATTTGGGTAAAATTTTGGTCTACTGAATTCTTTTTTTTTTTTAAGTTTGATATAGGTATCCCTCAAATCACCACTTTGAATAATATAAAAAATTGAAATACCATGAATTTTGGTGGCCATCATAATTTTCTTTGTATTTATAATTTTTGCTTAAATAACAAAATTTTGTGAGTATGAACCCTTTTTTTTTTTTCAAATAAACAACTCAATTTATTCAACATTGAACCTAATATATTTATTTTCTATTAGAATAACAGTGCTTCAAATTGACATACTTCATAATTACACCTGGAAAAATATTCTCAAAGTGCACTAAAAAAAAAAAAAAAAAAAAAAAAAGTTTAGGAACTGAAAGAAAATAAGAATTACACAAAAAGTTCAGAGCAAACATTTTCATCATGGCTCCACTTTCACTTCACAGCTTTCAGTGTTGGAACCTTACTAAGATCCTCAAGAAAATAATTTTTAATGAAACTAAAATTATATATGCATGAATACTAAAAGGTTACTGTGATCATCTAATCTGATCTCTGGCATAAAAAGAGCTAAATGATTTTAGGCTATTAAGACCATAATTTTTATTTGAAACTTTTTTTCAGAAAGGTATCTCATCTTGATATAAATACTTCAAGTGGTGCAAAGTCCAGTAAACCTCTCCCTCAGTAGCTGCAGAGGGTCATGATGATTAAAAAACCCAACAAACCCAAAAATCCCACTATGCCTTATTTTTATTCCTAGTTGACCTGCCTAAACTTTGCTTTGTCTTTCTATGTCATTTACTGCCCATTTGAAGAGCAGTGTCAGAAATCTCTTTCCAGTGTGCATGTTAACAATACTAGCTAGCCACTACAATTTTATAAGGTAAATTACGCAGGCTGAGCATACCGGTACATAAATTAGTTTATGATATGATGCAGTTTCCAGGACCTGGTCACTACTGTTAATGCTCTTTTCTGAATTCATTCCAGCTTTTAAAAAATCACAGAATAGCTCCATTAAACTTCTAAACACTGTTAATACCACCTGTGTGTGGTGCAGCATCACAATGCTTCCAACATCTGCCACCTGGGAGCATCACCAAAGGTTGCAGAGCCTTATGGGGTCAAAAAGACTCCCTTCCCTCCCCTCTCCTCCCTTTCCCTTGGATATTTTTTGTTTTCTTGAATATGAAAAGAATATTTTTTATACAATAAATATCATATCATATATGCCCATTCACAGCACACAAAACATCATATTTTCAGTTTTTCTTCTTATTTTTCTTACTACTGTAGCTTACAGCAGTAGCTGCTTTCAGTATTTGGAGAAAATAATTTAATCTTTGAATAAATTCTATGAAATACTCCTTAAAAACAGAAAGTAATATCCAATTTAATAGATTTCAATGTATCTCACATAGTGGTAAAGACACTATAAAATCATTGCATTCATATTGTCTTATTTTGTGACTGAGTCATGAGTTTTCCTGAACGAGCATTAGTTGTTTTTTGTTTTTGGGTTTTTTTTGAGATTGATATTGCAGATTTCAGTTACTAACTTTACCCATTTCTCTTTGCTGCATTTTGTAATAAATTTTGTCTGACCTACAACATCTCTGAGCTCGAATGCTTTTTTCACTTCTCCCATTTCTATAGTTTGAGACGTCTTGTTGTGTGAAGTTCAGCTGTCTGTTTCTTAAAGGAACATAATAAGGTGTGGATGCCTAAATATTTAAAATTCTCCAGTGTAGGTGGTCACCAGATATCAATTTAATTCTTTTTAAGAAACTGTCATACAACAGACTAAGAGGACCCAGCACCCTTGTCTCCCATTCTTATGATGCCACTTCTTATGGTGCATTTTATTCTAACAATGACTACTCAAATCCCTTAAAAGATATTAATTCAAAAAGATTCCTGTGGAACTAGTGCAGTAGAAGCCATACATTATTTTAATATGATGGTATTAAGATTACAGTTCTTCAAGGTTCATGTAGATTTAATACTGAATTTCTATGACTTGGTTGTAACAATTATAATTTCTGGATTTCCTCAACTTGTTTTGTACAACTGACTTCAAAACTCCCAAAGTAGATGAGATACCATTTGCAATAATATAGTGTGCTTCCTTTAAATTTCAGCATATTAAACTAAGGAGAAAAGTCTCTTTGGAAGTGTGAAGGGAGATGTCACTCAGCTGTGGAGATTGCCATTCCTCCCCTCTTCATGATTTTCTCTCTGTAATTTGCTGTCTTGAACTGAGACAATGTTGGGTTTCAGGTTCAAGGTAAATTTTATGTAATGGCAATGATAAACCAAGGGGTGTGGAGTGCCATGATTAGCTTACAATTGAGCTCCTTGTTATTCTACTCTTTCACCTGTGGCCTATCTTTGATTATTTTCTTTTCTTGTCCTTCATCTTTAAAACTGCTACTTCCCTCACAAGTTAATCTCTTTTCTGTATCTCAGTCCCTTACTTAGACACTCAACTTTTCTTCATTGATCAGATTAGTTTCATTTTTACTCCTGATTTCAACACTCACAAAATATTTGGGAAGGGGAGAACGATTACCAGAAAGGAAATTGTACAACTCAGTAAACCACAGAGACACCCCAGTAAGTGCAGAGATCAGCTTCAGGATCCAGGGACCATATGTGACATGGACATGGGACTAAGCTCATCAGACTAGATGAGAAGCAAAGTATATAGGCCTATCAAGCACTGTATCAATGTGGCTATGCTGTTGTAGAATCCCAAACTACCTTGATCACCAGCAACTGAGATACCTCTATAAGGACCTGAAGTTGCCAGATGTCATGGAGAGGTTAGTATCTTGTCCAGCCCCCCCCCTAAACTCTCTTCTGGTTCCTTCCTTGTTCCTTCCTCTGTGTTTTTTCAAAACTCTGTCACCTCTTACAGTTGGCTTCTTTCTCACAGTGGTAGTCTTCTGCTTCAAGGTACAAATTTCTTCATGTTTCTGCCATGCATGTTCATACAAACAGAACATCCTGATGCTCACAGCCCTGAGGCAGCCTGAAAAACCTACGAGCTCTTTAAATTCCTCCTCAGGACCTAAATTCTGTGCTTCCTACAGGACACAGATTTCTTAAGTATTCTACATAATTATTTTACTTAATTAGCTGACTGAATATTGTTTTTCTTTTTCAGAGAGTAAGGAGTACCAGTAATGACAGATGATTTCAGAGAACAGAAACTAGAGATTTGTGGAACAAGACTAGAGTGATTATATTTCAGAAAACCCAGGTAGTGAATTATTTGAAAAGCAGTTATGTTGATCTTACTGAGAGCAGAAAATATTTCTAGAAGGTTCTAGGAGGACTTTGTTACTTCATTGCATTTACAGTTGTGCAAAATAGGGGTAATTTCAGCAGATATTATTTTCTATTTATTTTCTATCTCAATATTTCTTGGCTTACTCACATTTTCCTTTTCAGTTCAAAGAAATCCCAAAAGTCTTTGACATCCAACTACATTGAAATAAAATGCAACCAAATCAGCTGAAATGTGGAAAAAAGTTATTCTGTATAGACATTGTAGAAACCTAAGAGCAAGGTCATTGAAGGACATGCTGACCTTACTGCACCTGGCCTAATCTGTACTATAGCTCCATGATCAGCCGAACTTTACTTGTTTCAGGGTTCCATCATTGAAAATGGAAACATTTCTAACTCGAGAAATTATCTGTTTCTCTGGTGTCTGTGTACCAGCTGGCTCATGCAAGTGCAGTGTATGTGTAACCTTATTAAAAATAGGATCTGCAGTATCTTCTTTTTAAAGATAAATAAATCTGCTACTTATAGTCTTTCAACATGGAAGAAGACAAGAAGTTCTTATTTGAAGGCTTATGACTAATTGCTTACAATTTCTTAAAATTGTGTCTCTGGAGTAAGTCAGGCAAGCATCTAAACTCTGTGAAAAGAACTTTCTGGTTTTGGATTGCAATGTCTAATAGTAAGGTTTAATCAATTTAAATAAGCCTTTTAGGAACAAATTGCAACCAGGTTGACATCTTGTAAACTGAGTTCCATTCCAGTGGGAATTAAATTCACTGAGTCATAAACTCTTGAAAAACATGGATTATAATAGAACTGTGCTAGCAGGCATAGCTATAATTACTCTTTAAATAATGACAATGACAAAGTAAAATAACAGGTTTCACACACTTATCCAGTAAAAAGGGATAAGCTTCTCTGTGCCTAGTAGTGATGAGCAAATTAAACACTGAAAAAGGTCTGAATGTAAAATTTTTTCAGAACCTAGATGGGGCAGCATCTTGTTGTTTACTCTGTACTTCCTTCCTGATGCCAGTGATGCTGGGTAGCTCACCATTGGACAAAAAGATAATACTAGCATTATCCAGAGCATAAAAGCTCTTTTCTGTTTTAAAGATATGTGTTTCACAGTTCCTGGTTGCTTTTCTTGCTATTACATATATTACATTTGTTCTTCATTGAGATGACCAGCATGAGGGATCGCATTGCAGTGCTAGTCAATATTTGATGACCTGCTGCTGTTTCCATTAGTTTTTCAGTAAAGATGTGGGAAAGCAACAATATCAATGTTGGAAAAGACATCAGATAAAGATATGACTAATTCATCTTTTATGGGAAAGCTACTTTATTTATTACAGAAAAAACAGTCTTCACAGAATCACTGAGTGGCTGAGGTTGGAAGGTACCTCTGGAGATCATCTGGTCCAACATCCCTGCTCAAGCAGGGCCACCTACAACCAGTTGCCCAATACCATGTCCAGACAGCTTTTAAATACCTCCAAAGATGGAGACTCCACAACCTTCCTGGGCAACTTCAGTTCTCAGTCACCCTCACAGTAAAAAAAATGCTTCCTGATGTTCAGACAGATACTTCCATGTTTCAGTGTGTGCCCATTGACTCTTATCTTATTGCCCATTGGCTCCACTGCAGAGTCTGACTCTGTCCTCTTTTCACGCTCCCTTCAGATAGTTGTACATATTGATGAGATCACCCCTGAGCCTCCTCTTCTCCAGGCTGAACAGTCCCAGCTAACTCAGCATGTCCTCATATGAGAGATGTTCCAGTTCCTTAATCACCTCAGTGGCCTTTAGTTGAATTCTTTCTCCAGTAGCTCCACATGTCTCTTTTACCAGGAAACCCAGAACTGGACACTGTTCTCCATGTGTAGCCTCACCAGTGCTGAGTAAAGGGGAAGCATCACCTCCTGCTGACAACATTCATCTTAATGCAGCCCAAGATACTACTCACCTCTGCCACAAGGACACATTGCTGGTTCATGTTCAACTTGGTCCACCTGGACACCTTGTTCCTTTTCTGCAAATATGCTTTTCCAGATAGTTGGGTCCCAGCATATACTAATGCATGGGGTTGTTCTTCCCTATGTGCAGGATTTTGCACTTACCCTTGTTGAACTTCATGAGGTTCCCATCAGCCCATTTCTCCAGCCTGTCAAGGTCCCTCTGGATGGCAGCACGACCCTCTGGCATATGAGCCACTCCTCCCTGGTTTGGGTCATCAGCAAATTTGCTGTCAATACACTCCGCTCCATCATCCAGATCATTAATGAAGACCTTAAATGTGATTGGACCCAGTATTGACCGTTAGGATATATCACTAGTTACTGGCCTCCAACTACCGATCACCACCCTCTGGGTCTGGCTGTTCAGATTTCAGTCCTCTTCATTGTCTGCTCATCCAGCCCATACTTCCTCAACTTCTCTGTGAGGATCTTATGGGAGACAGTGTTGAAAGTTTTACTGAAGTCTAGGTAGACAATATCCACGGCTCTCCCCTCATCTATCAACCTTCTATCCTATGTTCAGCTTCTTCTATCCTATGGGAAGCACTTTAAAAGTTCCACTACACTTTCTCCTGGGAATGCAGCCTACAAACATCTTTCCTTGCTAGTGTTTGATAATATAAAAAAAAAAAAAAAAAAAGACTAACTGGAATTAGTTGTTTGCCTGGACTGGAAACCACCAATACCGTACAGATAAATTACACTTGACACCAGTCTGCTGAATGTGGCTAATAGAGGAAGGACATAATTTACCAATGTTAACAGTAACACATTTTTCACCAGTAAGAAATTGCTTTAAATTCGAAAGAAAGTCCATTTTTTCTTTGGTTTGGGATTGTTTTCTTTGTAAGTCCTTGGTTAAATGGAAAAGTAAAACAACCTTCCTTTTTCATAACATTGAAAACTAGGGGATTTTCAAAATACATATTAAGTTATTCTTATTGCAGAAATATGGAAAAGAGCATGTCAGAAGAATTTAGTATTTGTCATAGCATTAAAAAATTGGATTTTCATGGATCCTGTCAACCGATTTTCTATATATGGTCTATAAAAGTCAGTATAAGGTTTGTATTTAAAATTTTGTCTTTTTTTTTTATGTCTAGTTTTGGTCATGTCAAAATAATCTGCATAGTTTGTTTAGCTGTTTGACTATGATGCATACATCAAAGTTAAGGGAGGACATGGCTAGCTTCATGACTGTCAGCAGAACAGCAAAGTTAATGTTCCCTTTCCACTATAGCTGTGGTTCAGTGAAACCTAATTAAACAATAATTACAGTCAATGTTTCCAAATGTTCAAAAATAAGTCAGTTGCAGTATTGAAGATTTTTTTTCTGTCACACATATTTAGAATTATCTATTAATTTTGGATTTCCTTTTTGTATAAAGTCACATTAAATCCCGCCAAAAAAAAGGACTCTGATTTTTCAAGGCCTTCCTTTGAATTCCATCAGATAATTTGGTATACAAGGAAGCAGTTATCAGGTATATAATATTAAAATGACAATTCAAGTCAATACAAGTTTTAAGAGTGTTGTCTACCTGCATTTGGAGTTATACTTGGCACATGTCATATCATGCTAGGTGGTGGCTTTGGAAGGACAGCAGTTACTGTCCTTCTCTCTAAACAGATCAAAGATTAAGTTAACATCTGAGATGCAAAATTAATTTCTATTATTAATCTTGCTGGCGTTTGCCAGATCTGGGGTTTGTTCCATTTTCCCAGAGATTGGAATCCCTTATTGTACAACCTAGCAGAGCAGGAGAGGTGGCAGAATGGTTGAGGTGTCTCACTATGGCTTCTGATGTGCAAGTTTTAGCCTTGTTTTTCATTTATATGAAGACAGTCTACACTTAACATCTCCGCAGCAGATGATGCCCATCACACCAAGTCAGTGTGATTACATAGCATGTAATGCTTTGACGGATTGATTATGAAAAGAATGTCCCATATAGGGATATATTTCTGGGTGGGCATTTTTTTTCTCCTTCTAACATATATGCATAGGAAAAGTAGGCCAGAATCTGATTTGCTTCTAAGTATTTTAGGCTTAAAACTCTATTGGGTTTAGCTAAGCATCCAAGCGTTCAGGTTTATTTAGACCTTTGATCTGTTGAATCCTAGTGTTCCTTAGTTCTGAGAAAGGAAAAGGGAAAAATGGGACATTGCTTCTGTCCCTCTATATCACACTTATCTAAGTGATAACAATTGATAGAATTTGTTCTGAAAAATACCCATGTAAGGGCTAACAAAAAAGATAATTAATTCAGCTAAGTACCACCTGTTAAATTCATATATAAAATCCTCAAAATTTTTATCTTTTTTATCCCTACAAATACCCACAGACTTCTTTATGTGGATTCACGTAGGTGAGAACAAATAGTTGCATTACACTTGCTATTTTACCTAAATTTATTTGGCATGAAAACAAGTATCTATTTCAATGGACAGGTTCTTTTTCCTTTCAAAAGCAGGGGAAGAGTTGCCATCCATTTTTATTTTACCTATTCTAAGCTGCTGAAAATGTAATGTCATTACCACAGCATGAGTAATTATTTTGGAAATATTTGTAATTTGTATATTGGGCTGCGAAGACTAAAACCAAACATTTATATCCTGTCGCCATGTATATAACCTATATTTGATCCAACTTTGTTTAATGATAGATCTTTTGAGGAATTCTTAAATATAAGATTAAGTATTGTCTGCTCTGCTTGTTCCCTGCAGAAGATCAACACTGAAAATTCTTACTGTTTTCTGCAATATAATGACATGGAAAAAGTTACAACAAGTGAAAGAAACCTTAGACCAGAATTAATTGTCAAGTAATACCAAAAGCTCTAGTGATAAAACATTGCTGTGTTGGAAAGAGAGTCAAACACTGGTGATCATTCTTAGGTACTGTCCTGGTTTCAGCTGAGAGGGTTAATTTTCTTCATAGTAGCTAGTATGGGGCCATGTTTTGGATTTGTGCTAGAAACAGCGTTGATACTACAGAGATGTTTTTGTTATATGAACCTATTGCTGAGCAGTGCTTACACGTAGCCANGTGAGCGAGCAGCTGCGTGGTGCTCAGCTGCCGGCTGGGGTAAAACCTCGACAGGTACATCTTTTTAAAATAAAATGGTGAACCTGAAAGAGAGCAATGTTCTTTTGAATGTTAAATAGATTCTTTGGAGAAGAATAACTCTGGCACCAGAATATTTTTTAACTTTAACTTTGGTCTGTTTTACATTAGGTGAGAACTCCCTTTTGACAAATGAGGGACAATTGAACTCTTTTGGTTACACTCTAAAAATAATGAATATGGTATAAAAATAGCTTTTAATAGAGAAAGTGAATAGTCATGCAAGGGTTGATTAATGCATAATACAAATATACAGATAAGTATCTCTTCTGAGAAGCTATGTCAGTGGTGAACTCAGCAAATTTACCTGGGAAGTTGCTAAATTATTTGAGCTCTTCTGATAATGGCCAATGTTAACAATACTTCTGTGGGTCTTCAAGATGCTGTCACAAAATGCAGGTAAAACTTTAGGGATTTACAAGACCAGAATCCTAGATGCTCTCAGCTTGACTTTTAAGAAACAAAATAGACATAGGACCTTATTACTAACTTCATCCAAATAAGATACCAATGCTGGTATTGGGCTACAAATGCTTTGTTTTGCAAGCCATAGGACACATTGAAGAGACCAAGACTCACACAAAGGGACTTACAAATGCTAAAAAGAATGTCATGCACAGTGACTCAGAGTAAAACTATGGAAAAACATATGTAAAATTTCAATTTACAAGAAATACTACTTTGTATAAAATTAGCTAGAAAGAAGTGATAGTAAAACAGGTGCTAAAAGAAATCAATAGTTCATACATTTGCCAAGTGATAGGGTAATAAAAGAAGTTAGCAAGATTTGAGGCTTTCTAAATGTAGTCAACACACAGGTTAGTCAAGTTAGGCATGCTTATTCTTTAAAGAATCACTTATTCACTTTTATATATCCTCGTGTTCAAGATTTATCACTATCAATAGGACACTGACAAATTGGGAACATAGCAGAATTTATGTAGGAAAGTAGCAGAGCTGTTCTCAGTCAAAGACTATAAATTTCTTTTCTTTCAGTTTGCCAGTCTTACAGTTGTTTTTCTAAATTAAAATACAGGACCAACCAGTGCTTCATAGCCTTGTGGATGCTTTGTAAGATAACACCTTCAAACCTTTGATAGGCATTTGTCTGTCTTCCTGCTTCTCTTAATGACATTATCCCATGATATGCCAACAATTTACTGTTACATTGCACTGCCTCACATTAACCCTTGATGCATTTCCAACACCAAGTGTTCTTGGAATGTAGAATTTCACCACAACTAACAATAACATCTCATATAACAGGCAGTACACATGACTATAAATGGCCATACCATGAAGAAAATAAAACTGGCATTTATTTTCAGACTGCAGTTAAATGAACTTAATCGAGGTTGGACAAGATTTTTATTTCCTAAATGAGCACTTATAAATGTTATGCTATAAAATCATGTAATTTTTTTCTAACTATGGTAAAAATTCCTTTACTTTCCACTGAACATAATAGTCTCTAGCAGCTGGTGACAGCTGATCTATGCATGAGTCACATTGGATCTAAAGCACAATTCATGTTAAGAATGAATTATGGAATTAAGCATGCCATGCTTTGAGAGTAAGCTGAATGATTTTCAAGGTGACTTTTCCAGTCAACGTTAACTCTAAGCACAGACAGCACAGGTGACATTGCAAAGGAGGATGTGTATTTGTGGTGTTATGGTGAAAAAGTGATACATGACCTGAAATTCAATTTTCAGTGAATTCAGTAGCCAGTTCCTGGTAATGCTGGTACAAAACACCAGGAAGATTTGAGAAACCCCGAAAGAAATGACAGTGCTGTAAGAAATAAGGTCTATAGCCATGGAGAGGGCAAGTAAATTTAAAAATACAGGTCTATTTTATTTTCATACTACTGAGCTTCAAAATATTGTTGTGTTACTGGAGTAGGTAACCTGGTAATTAATAATTATATATAAGATATATGTAATTATATACTATTTGTATACGGTATAGATGGAATTTGTATGTGATACATATACTAATACAGATACCTACTATATTCACACAAAAAAAAAAAAAAAAAAGGTGAAATCACATAGTCCTTTTGACATTGCTATTGCAGAAAGGTTTTTCTGCAAGATGTGTAGGAAAGCCTGCAAGATACAAGGGGATACGGGTTGTTAAGGCATTCAACAGGGAGAATGAAATGTTTGCCCAGGCTTACTAAATGCTTGCCAAGAACTCATTAAATTATTCCACGTAAATAACTAAAGAAAAATATCTCTGTTCTTTCTCATTCACCATTGTTCACAAAGTAAGACAAATTTCTCAGCTTCAGCGTGTTGCTAGCCTTGATCAAATAGCCGAGCAGAAGTAAATCCCAGATTTTGAATCCTCATTTTGACTCTGCTACATTTCATGTGCCATCGATGTGTGAGTGACAGGTGACCCTAATCAAATAGCCCTATCTTCTGTTCCCTGATTGTATGACTGAAATGTTTAAGAGAAAAAAAATAATGAAGTTACCTGGTGAAGAGAAAATAGGGGATATTTTATCTGTGAGACAAATTTCCTGGAAAATGGTTGTATGTTCTGAAGCCCATAAAGTCACATATTTCACCCATGTGTTAGACTCATAACTAATGAAATACAAAGTCTGATAGTCAGGAGGGAGGTAAAGCTGCCTTATCATTCTTAGATGTATTCACAGGATCTGAGATTGGTAGAAGAGGGTCATTTCTCCCACATTCCTTACAAGTAATGACCAACAAAACCAGGACTCTCCAGGCTGAGAAAAAGGCAACTGAACAACAGTATGATAAAAAGCAAGAATGACAGAGAGAAAATGAATAGAAAGTTATTGTTCTTACTGTCCATCTAATAAAATGTCTAGAAGTGATCACATCAAAATGGCAGCTGACATTTAAAACAAGCAAAAGGAGATATTTCTTCACTCATTTATTTATGTTTTAGGACTCCTTGCTATAGGGAACAAATCATTTACACAAATTTAAAAACAAAAAACAAACATTGGACAAAAAGAGAAAATAAAGATCACTGAGACTAATACAAACATTGAACCAGGAAGATCTTGAGATAGCAATGGCAGGGAGCTGGGAAAGGGCTCTGCAACGTACCACAAAGTCCTACTGACTCCACCCCATCCCTCTTCCAAAGGCATGCTCTACTGCCCGCTTCTGGAGGTGGCATGATGGAGACGGTGATCTCTTGGTATGACCTGAAATAACTGTTCTTTTTAAGCTCCAGCAGAGTCTTTTCTTTCTTCAACAAGCCTCAACATTTCCCCTTTCATCTATTCTCCAAATGCTTGTATAATTCCATTTCTTCATTTATTTCAAATTGAGGAACTGATTTCAAAATTATAAATCCAAAAAGCCTATTTCTGTCTGGGTCTTCTTTATCTATTACCTCGTCTCTTTAATTACAGTGCATGATCTATTGCAATTGGAGCTACATTAGGGACACCAAATGTTTCAAACTATTAAAGTGATGTGATACTGTGGGGTTTATGTCACTATTTCTCACAGCACTTTTATGTTCCAATATTTTTATTTTTAACATTTTAAAATTATCCTCAACATAAATTGAACCATGTGGACATTTTGCTAAATGAACAACATATTCACTATGACAATTCAAATAATATTTAATGTGAATTTTTTTCCCCACAATTGAGAATGATAGAATACATCCCTTGTAATCTCATTACTTCATTATGCACAATGTCTAGATAGATAAAATCCTGTCTGAGTTGCTTTGAGTTAGCTTAGCAAACTTCTTCCTTCCCACTGCTGTAGGCGTTGTTCTCAGAGACACAAGCCCTCCAGCAATTCTTTTAAAGTTTGTGATTTTACAGAGAAATTTGGCTCATGCAAGACATAGATTTCATATATTCCTAGTGTCCAGAGAACAACACAAATGATTGAAGAGTTCAGTGATAACAAATAGAAAAAAACACATAAGTTTCATACTTATAGCAGGGAACAAGTAAAGCAGGAGTATCTACAAGATACTTTTTACTCTACCTAATTCACTGTGCTTCTACTTAGAGTCTTTCTTACCACCTTCATTTTGGTTTCTGGATTTATTTTTAAAGAGAAAAGAAACATGCTAGTAGAGAGACTTGTATTAAAAGAAATACAGAAATCTAAACAAATAATTCATTTGATTTCACCTTTTATTCTGTTTAGGCATGGTTCTTGAACATATCACATTATTCTCAACTTTTTTTCATTATTTGAAATTACAGAGCCAACATTGTTACTGATCTATTCTTGGGCTGCTGTTAATTCATGAACAATTTATTTTAAATATCTGACACTGTAGGTAGGCATATTTACTGACCTCCAATATCCCAAAATTTCTGAGACCAATGTAGGTCTGCCTGTGCTCATCAATACTGTCATGATTTTTCCCCAAGCTGCTGTCCCTGAAAGATGTTCTCTCAAGATGGCTGCACAGCACACTGGGAACTTTCTATTTGTTATTATTATTGATTTATTTATGCAGCTTCATGTTGATTCCTCAGGATTATAAGGCATTTATAGCCTCTCAATCTTTGATGAATCTTCCAAAGTGTGGATGTCTGATCTCATAAAGCTCCTTGTGATCAGGTATCGTACAGGGAACTGAACCTCAGAGCCAGAGTCACACACGTAAGCACACTAACTCCTGGAGAGTACATCGGTGAGTGGAGTCCATATGCATGAGTGTTTCAGAGGGACACTTTAGCTCAAAGTTGTAAGCAGATAATTTGTAGTAACAAGCATTTCAATGACCCAAGATAATCCTCTGCTTACTTCCATACTCAGTGCAGATAGGACACCCCATGTGCAGATGGAATTTGAGTGGTAAGTGAAGGGCATTTATATTGTATTCCCAGAACTCTTACTGAGGAGCCTTGAGATTAAGCCTGGGATTATAAGAGAAGGGGATAAGAATATGTTGCCTTTTCCAGATGCGTCAGCCAGTCATTTCCTAGCAAAGGCTGGAAGAAATGACTGCTTGTACTGGCATCAACAGCGAATGAGGGTTTCTGTTCAGGGTCAGAGAAGACATGAACCTATTTAGATGCAACTTGGATTCAAACCTGGAATTTGCCTTTTTTCTTTATCCCTTTGTTTGCCTTTATTCATCTAGACTGAAAGCCCTCTTCTTCTTTGCATGCTCTCTTAGATTAGTTGTCTTGATGACTATTAATCCTCTCAGCAAGGGAATTGTTCATATGAGATAAAAGTGGTGGAATGGTTGTTTTTTTCCTTTTTGACTTAACTCATCTGCTCACACACAGGAGAGAGTCCAGTATAACTGTATTGCTTTTAGTTGATATAATTTACCATTATTACATAATAATTCTATATATCAATATTGGTTCAAGTTCTGCTTCAGGTTTGTAGATGTAGATCTTAGCGGGCTTAGTAGGCAGTTTAGTTACATGTCTTTGCACATAATTTTGCACTGAGTAATGAGTCATTACACACATCATTAAATATAAATGGTGGAATAAAATAACTCTTACATTTCATGCTTTTGTATTCTAGGTATTTCTACATCCTGATAAATTGCAATTCTGAGTAGTCCAGTATAAATCTTCTCAGTGTCAATCATGTAAATAGATAATGAACCTCAAGCCTTTTTAGATATTGGAAGAACTTCTCTGAATTTTAGGTATGCCTATATATGTTTAGACATCTTTGCAATTGAATCTCTTAAGATTTGTTTTTGGAGGAGTTACTGTATTTTTAAAACACTATTAGCACCAGTACTAGAAAACAAAGGCAAGCTTAAAACTCAGCAGTAAACACTAGATACAGTCTGAGATCAAATCACATTCCCAAAGCAGAATGCCAGAACCTTACCCATTGACAAAATGTTTCTATGCTAAAACTATCCTACCTCTCATCAATGTATGCAAAGCCCCATGACATCAGAATACTTTTTTTAACTGATTTTCATAGGCAAAGGTACAATTTCACTGTATTAAGTCCTTGTTTAAATCCTGTGTGCTTATAACAATTTAGCAGTGTAATATCTTCTTTTTTTTTTTTAAGAATTATTTGTTATGCTTAGATAATTCTAATAAAAGTGTAACCATTTGTGCACAGGCACACGTGGACATACATATTTAATAGAGATTTATTGTTTCTTACATTTTCAGCATTAATTCTACATTGTTTCACTGTTTTTATGATAATGTAATTTTCCTTGATATGTGATGATAATCATTTTCTTTCTGAGACACCAGATCACATATCATATACAGAAATATTTAAGTAATATTTTTATATAAGTATCACACACACATCTTGAAGAGGGAAAGAAAAGAAAACTAATTTAAACTCTTGATCTTCTGGTATCTGAGAAACCCTAAATGCAATTATAGATGCCTCAGGGGAAGGGAAAATGAGTGAAAAAATTTCCCCCTATTAAAAAAAAAGGACTTTCTTTTGTGAAATATCAAACCAAAAGCATATAGAGGATTAATATCATTCAAGTAGAAATTCCATTTGGTGTACTTATTTTAAAGTACAACAAGATAGAAGACAAAGAGTAGTTAGAGTGTTCACTAATATGGATATAATTTGTAAAATTCAACAGACCTCATAAAACTTTTGTCTATCTTAACTTTCTTACTTTCAGGAGCAATCAACATTTTTGGCAAAGATGGAGACAAAGGAGTTCAACCATATCAAGGATGTAATGGAGAATTGCAGGTGATTATTGCATTGCTTATAGGCACCTAAGAAACAAAAGGAGACCAAAATGTAAATACATCCTGGAAGGTACTGCAGTTCTGCAGGGGTTTCCAAATAGTATGAGAAATTGAGAGAAAAACAAAGCAAAAAATATTATTTCGATATCTCTAATAATGTCATGGATGAAAGTTATTCATTACAAGAAACTGAAAAGAATTACCATTTTCTCTTAGAACTACTTATGTGAAAAAATTACCTCTTATTAAAATATTAATTATGTTATCATTGTAATATACATTTGCAATCCTTGTAATGCACTGTTTATAACTGTGTCGACATAATTTCAGAAATAATAAAGAAAACCATAATTTACTGGAAATACTCTGCTCTGCTATGAATCAGCTGCAGGGTGAAATCACCAAGCTGCCTTCTTCAGACCTTTGTAATAAAACTCGGTCATGTGAATCCAAACAGTTAAGCAACTAATTACATATGAACTTATAAATCATGAAGCTTGAACCTTAAAAAGTTCTAGAACTCTTGTGAAAGTCCTCAGACAGCTTCTTCAGCATTTTTTACTGTTGTACCAGAAGAATGGCCAGTCTGCACAAACTGTGAGAATTATATTCTTCAAAGAACACAAAGAACATATTTGTTGGGGCTTTTTCAGTTCCTTTCCAACCTCTTTTTTTTGGCTGTAAGTGCTATTTCCCCCCTTTACATCTGTTTTGGATATCTTAGATTTATTATTTCAATGAAGCAAGAATTTTGCTTCTGTGTTCAAGAAGAAATGCACGAAAGATATCTTTAAATGTCCTTGCATTACAGTATCTGAAATTCCTATTACTTAGCATGCCTGCAGACTTCCTGTAGTCAAAAAAACCCAACAGATTGCACATGCTTCCATCTTTCTGGAAGTTACATACACAATGCAGAGAAATCTTATTCCATGAGAATGAATATGCTTCATATTTTACATTTTTTTTACAGAGTTTTGACCTGAAGTATTGGACCCAATATTTCTTCAGAGACACACACATCAAGAACAGAATCTATTTTACTTCTTTTTTACACCTTCATTGCACTATAACATATACACAGAATTTTATTAGTTTATTGTAATTTACAGTTAAATCCTACCATTTGAGATCAGCTGTGACTTTAGTAAAATTCCTCTTACAGCCAATAGAAATATTACTTAAATGACAACTCTAGAATTGGAATTTTTTTTTTTTTTAAGACCCTAGAAGTGAAGAATTTAGCTTTCTGATTTATGTAGGGAAATGTATGTCCCTGAAACATGTTCCAGAACATTCATTTTACTAAAACACTGGTTTAGACTGACATTATTTTTTGTTGAGTAAATATAGAAATATGCATACATGTTTACATAAAACAAAGCAGATATCTGTTGAATGTTCTTAAAAATCCAGGAAAGTTAGCACTTCTGGTAAATTAATGAGTTGCATGGTATTTCCATACTGATCTCTGGGAAGCACTAAGACTCCTAGTCTAACTTAGGTATCTAATGCCCACCTGGTTACCCTCCATGCACTTTCAAGCCAGTGGAGAGAAATAGACATCTGGAGGAGTGATGATCCAATTGCTGCTAAGATAGGTGCCTATAAAAAAAAACCAACTCACTTTTGAGGGTGGTCTGTTTTTCTTAATTTACCATAAAAGGAGCCTGAAGTGTCTTGCTTGGATGGGACAAATCCCATGCTACCTCTACATATAAGACATCAGTGACCTATGGCAGACCTGACTGACACTGACTTTTTTTTTTTAAGAAGGAAAAAATGGTTAGATTGTTATCTAGGCAGTCCAATTAATATTGTTTAAAGATTTCTGGTACAGAAATTTTTGTTCATTGAATTCTGAAATCTGATAAAAAGTAAGGTTCTTCATACATCATCTAGTAAAGGAAAGTCGAGGAAGGCAGCTGAAAGAATACACCTAAGTAAACAGGTTGACTAAGCTGTGCAGTGCACGAGCAGCTAGTTATTTAGCAACTGCCCTCAGTGTGCTGGACTCATTTCCTTTCTTAATAGCATAATTTTACCAAAAATGAATCTCTGATAAAAAAAAGGAGATAGAATAGGTGTATGTTAACACAGTGCTTTGAAAACCCAAATCTCAGTTTCCTCTTTCACCCATCCTTTAGATGTGTACTCTGTGAAATAAGCCTTGCTTTCTGAATATTTAATGATGCCTGATGATTCTCTTGCAAGGATTACCTTTTAACCCTCCAAACTAGCACATGGATTTTTAATTTAAGATACCACAGTTCAACTCACTGCCTTCAGAAAGGGCTAGGAGATAGCACTGATCTCTTCTGCTGTTTCATCTCTCACATTCACATCCCAAACACATGAAAATTCCATTCAAATAACTCATTAACTCCTTCACTGAAATTTTTGGCCTTTGGATGGACCCTAGTAATTTTTCAGATTTTCTTGGTATTTCTTTCCACACTCCTCCATGACCTAACCTTGCACATATAACAAACTAAGTGTCCAATATATTAATACCTTTTAATATATATAATGAATTGGTGTAGAAGACCAGAGAAAGGAGAAGAAAATTCAAAGCATTTCTGGAAATAATCTTTTATCTACCCAGGGGCTCACTGGTTAAAATATTCACTCAGGATGTGCAAAGCTACTACAAAATAATGTTTTAAGAAATATGTGATTTGTCTCCAAATGTCACAGTTCCTAATTCTAGGTAATTGCCAAATTACCAAGAATGCGTATAATTCCATTAAGATGCAAAGATTATCTAGATTTTCTTCTGATCAATGAACAAATGTGCAATTGTGGGAACTTCCACATTTCTCACAAAACTGAATTCTTGTTTTCCAGTTTCAAATATCAGATAGTATCACTGATTTATAACATAGTGATAAAGGTGGATTTTCCCATGCCTTCTATTTAAAAAGTGGTTTGAAGCAAAAGAAAATCAATGATAATGCTCTCTAATAAGTGTTCAGTTTAGCTGTTGTTTTAAAATCTAAAATGAAGAAATATTTGGGTTGTGCCTATATTTTAATTTCTTTCATAAAATGAATTTGATAGAGGTATTTGTTTAGTCGCTATTCTCAAAGTATTCATATTAAACTCAGGATTAGATACAACTGTGATGAGAGCAGGTTTATTTTACAGCTCAGTTGTTGATCACTCACTATAACATCTACACCCTTTCCTTTCCATTTCAACTACATACTTCCAAAACAAAACAAAACAACAGACACACACACCCCCCCACTCCTAAATCTATTATCAGAAAGACAGCTGAATCAGAGCCTCTAGACATCTCCACAGTCATCTTCATCCATAACTACATTCTTTGACAGCTCTGGATGCATTTTACTACTAAAACCAGTTCCAAATCAATCAGCTAATTAAATCCACAGTTGGGCAAGTAAATTAAGGGAACCTGAATCTTTGAATGTACTCCAAATAGCTCATGCAAAAAAAGCACTTTGGCAAATAAAGGTCAATTAGTTTTTCTTTAAATATCATATTACACCTTTGTAATTAAAATACCAGTTCTTTAGCTTAATATCTTCATTCTTATTATATTTTTATCTAAGGAATTAGGCTACTAGCCCTCAAAATCTTTCAGCACAATCAGTTTTGAATAAGTTTGAATCATATGATCAGCACTCATAGAATTTCATGATCTCATTTGCTGCTTTGAATCAAATCATGATCAGAGCTGGAATTTATGAATATAGTCATGATAATTTTATACTGGCAAGAAATTAATGTCTCCAAGTTCTTTTCTCCATAAAGGATTTTACATTCTATTTAGTTATTCTTAAGTCATTGTTCACGGTTTGTAATTCACATCTGTACCTATAGAAGCAAACCTGGCGGGGTGTAACCTATAATATATTTTAGAGGTTAGATCTGGACTTAAATTAACCTCTTTATTCCTCCCAGCTTTCTAAATTGGTAACAGACAGATGATACAAAATAACAGATTGTTTTAAATTGGTGGAGTCACTTCAGATTACATTGCTTACATTTTATGATGTTGCTAGTTATTATCACATGATGTAACATAATTTGTCAAAATGACATGTCAGTAACATGGCAGAAACGCCAGATGTCATAGGAATGTAAGAATTGCCAGCTCAATTTAGTTAATTTGTCCTTTTCAGCCAACCCATCTCTAATAGTGGCCAGTACCAGATGCCTCAGAAGAAGCAAAAAGCCTTCTATAGTGAAAAAGATTTGAAAAATCAGAGTAGGGGAGCATTTTCTTTCTTTCTAAATCCTACTTAGGAAATGGTTGGCTTATTTCCTGCAATTTAAGGATATAAATTTATTATGCTTTTGTAAACAGAACTACCATTCTTAATGAAACTATTAATTTATTTCCTTAGAAGTATCGTCATTACCTCTCTCTGAATTCTCTTTAAAATGTCACTCCTGGAATTCCCTGTCATGGGTATAACAGTGACTTTGTAGACTTGATTCCTCTCAGTTTCTTCTTCCTTCCTATTAATTTAAATATGCACCACTTCCATTTCATTGACTTTTTTTTTTCATTAAGAAAGAACAAAAACAAACAATAGCTTTACCTTTTCTATAAACCAGTGCTAAATTAATTAAAAACAGGCACTGAAAATCATAATCACTAAATCATAAAAGGTTCTCTTTATTCAGCTCTGGTAAACTGCCATATACATGAATGGTTCTCTGAAACACTGGAGTGGCAACTCTTACATTCCTCAGGTCCCCTAAAAGTCTTTAGTTCCCTCTGATTTTTATTATATGTTATATATAATACAATATAATATACATTATACCATATTTCTTCATTCTCACTTTCATGTCATTCTCAGCTTTTTTACTCCATGTCTCAACTGCTTTACTCCATGTCATTTAGAATGTGATACAGCAAACCAAACTGAAGAAACATGTATACAGGTAACCGCGTATGCACTCGTTGTTTGTGTATATAAAGAAATGAACTACATGAATCTGTTCTCTGAAAAGGTAGCACCTTTATGTGAAAAATGGGAAATCTTTAAAAAAAAAAAAAAGTTGTTTTTTTTGTAAAAAACATTATGTTAAGAGAATCAAAATTATGTTTTCTTCCAGATTGCACTCATCTGGGGAGTCTTACGTTATCTGCCACATATATAGATGACCAAGAGTAATCTGATCTGCTTGATTATGTTTTGCAAAAGTTCAGATGGCTTTTGCATAAGGAAATTTTTGACCAACTTGAGACAAAAGAATGTAGTCAAAGTGCCTTTTCCCTCAAAGTTAGAGAAACTTCAGGAATATGTTCGTTAGCAGGAACGTATACTGCCCATTGTTTCTTATCTGAACAGCTTCCTAATTCCTAGTTTCCACCATTCCTAGTCTCCACCAGAAGACAGTCACAGTACAGAAAATTGTAATTTCTCTGTGAAAATTAATGCTATACTGACGTTCTGTAAAGTCAGATACCAAAGATCAATTTCCAGACTTCTGGTATGGACTAAATTTTACATCTTGGATTCCTGGGATAGTATCCATATAGTTCAAGGCGACTATTCCTCAGTGCTTGTTGACCACACAGAAACAGAACTCATCATTTTTTTAAAGCAGCTTTTCCCATTTGCTAACTTGTGTGTCCACTACCTGCACTTCTATGAGGGACTTACTAGAGGTCCTACTTGAAATGCTCAGAAGGTGCAGAAAAAAATGTTTATTTCCTGTTGACAATTGCTACCAAGCAAGGACATGCCTAGATAATTGAGAAACAGTGTGTATTCAAAGCACCATGGAGGAGTTACATGGATGAAATAGGTGAAAGAAAGTAAAATTCCATTGAGAATGTAGCTGGCTTATATCCTCTCCCAACAAGAACTTAATTTCAAAGAAGACAAGAGATTAAAAACAGCCTTTTGTTCCTAAAAATTGTATTAGTTGCAGGATGGTTTCCAAACAACTTACCAAAGCAGCACAGCTAGACAGTGAATGACTGACAGTCTGAGCAACCAACCTCCTCAGGGGCATCTAAACATAGTGCTTCATAGCAATCCAAATCCAGTAATGAACCTCGAAGCTATAAGCTATCTACTTTGCTGCATTTTGTTAGGCTTCAGTCCCAGAACCCCAGACTACTTAGGGGAAAAAGAAGGGCAATATCATATACTGCAGTTCAGTCACACTTGATCACATCTTTCTAATAACTAGATGAATCTTGACTTTGATGTTTATAGGGTAAAGAGAAGGTACAACACAAAGCTGAACAGGAGCAAGCAGGCAGGCAAAAACAGACATTACTTTTTTTCTTTATAAACACAGAATATTTTATTTAGGTTATTAAATTTCTCTTATTTTCTATTCTGACAGGTATATAGGAGTATTTAGACATCTATTTCTCCATAAGCTCAAATCAAGCATACTGGCCTGAAAGCTAGCATTGGCCTGTAGCACTTCTATTGTTAAATTTATAGGAAAAGGAAAGATTTATTTTTAGCACTAATTAATTTTCCTTATTAATGACTTTGTGATACACTATTAGACTATAAGCGGAGACACAGGAAATGATGCACACCATGTAATTTTTCTCTTTCTGCTCCTCATAAATATATTTTTAATCAGCCTTTAGCTTTAGACTACGTTGGAATGTAAACTCCCATTTTTTCCTGCAGAGGTAAGTCTAAAGTCAAGTCCATTCATTCTGGTACAGATCTCCTGCTCAAGAATGGAGTTCTGCTACTAGAGATAGGATTGCATGTACATACATGGATTTGCAGAGGCATAAGTAGGAAACTGCAGGGACATATGATGTTATTATTGAGTTGATGTGGTGGTGGTGAGTCAGCAGCTAAGCTCCCCTACAGCCTCTTGATTACCCTGCCCCAACCCAGAAGGATGGGAGAGAATAGGAAAAGGAAAAGCAAGAAGACTCATGGGTTGAGACAGTTTAATAAGTGAAGGAAAGAAAAAAATTTCAAGTTACTTAGGGATTTCTGAAGAAGCTTTAAAGATGAATACTGTTGAGATAATGAGATGAACAAAAGTCAGCTTTATCAAACTGTTTGGCAACTTCTGCTTCTACAGTGTCATAAACCCCTCAGACCCTACTGGTTATCGCAGTCCAAGAACTCTTCACCTCCCATAAGTAGTCTCATTCTGACTTCAACCACAGTACTTAAATTCTAGAAACACTTGAGTTGGATGGCCAGAAAATTGTTCTTAAAAGCCACCATAAACCCACCTTGCACTAGACCTGATTATTTTGAATATCAGGACATAGAATATGAAACTTTTTGACACTGTGTTCACCCAATTAGGAAGCCCCTGTTCTCTCAGAGAAAGAGACTGAATTAAGTACTATAGTTTTATTGCTCCTAGACAATATCATTAACAAAAGTCTTCAGGTTTCTTAGCCAAGATTATTGGTAAAGGACTATGTAGAAAGCCTCAAGCTTGTCTACGAAATAACTATTAAATTGCCTTACCATTACACAAGGTCCTGTAGAGGAAAAAACACTTCTCTGCATGACTTTCTGTGAATACAGACATGGACAGAACTTTTGTGATTTTAGCACACTTTGTTTTTTGTGGAGGAGGTATATTTTGGTATATCATAATTACTTATAAATAGAAAAGTTACAAAAATAATGCAGGTCTCTGTACAGTATGACTGTTTGTTCAGAAAGAGGATTATTAACATACCAAAAATGACCACTGAACATGACAGCTGGATAATTTTAATTTCAGTCTAATCAAAACCTTAGGGAAAGCAGAAAAATATAAAGAAAAAGGATTCTATAGGAAACAGGTCTTCGTACTACACACATAGCTTTTTTCTTCAAGAAGTTTTTAAGTGCTGGTTTGAGTACTGAGGTTATGAAGCTAAGTTATAAATTACTCTGTAGACAATTAAATAATCCTTCTGGGAATTAAATAGGAACAATGGGAAAAAAACCACTGTAAGACATTTTTCTAAGGCAACCAAAATGAATTAATGTGTCTTCAAGATTTTGAAATTAAGCCCAAGTGAATTGCTATTGTTGGAGCTGGTATGAGGAGTTATGTAGTATTTTCTCATTTTATTAGAACTAAATGAAAGATGCCAAGCCCTAATGAATTTAAATACTGATGTAATGCAGTTTCTGTGAGAAAGAAGGCACTCATTGAACAATTCCCTTGTTTACTTTAGCTGAAAAGTCCAGTGCCTAATGAGATGAAGGAAACGTCCATATGTTATTTACAATATTGTAATGGTGAAGATGGCACTGTAAAGTACCAAAATCTTGCAACTCTGCAAACAAACTGATTAAAAAGCCTAACAGTGTGTATAATAAAGAAAGTAAATATATAATATGTTCTTAGATACAGTAGCATGTTGACTTCTAAGCAATAATGGGCTATTACGCCTGATTCATCAAAGGAAAATGGGTAGATTATTTTTTAAATGTCCATGAATAAATGTCATGTACTTATCCATTCATCCGCTCCTGAATTTTATCATATTGTTCTAGAGATAATAATCTCAGTCATGATTATTAACCTATCAAGGGAGTCAACTGTTTCTGTGAACTGAAAAATAGAGGACAAGAGAGAGGCTAGTTCCTTGCATCCCCAATATCTCCACGTGCCTTCTCCTTTCATCCATGTATTGGCTTCATGGGGCCAGAACATCACCTGGCGACTCTTCTGCTGTGCAGAACCTCACTGGGCAATCAACAGCCACAGACTTTATAGGTAATACAACACTGTCAATGTTAATTTACAAAGGGATCTCTATTGATTGGGAGAAAAGCTGGGTTCAATCTGGTGTTCTCCATATACTTAATTTATCTTTATTACCATGTTAATTGCCATCTTCTTAGAATTTCCATGATACAGTCTGAAGATTAAGCATATTCCTAGTTCTATGCTTGCTTTGTCTGGATTTTCATCTTCTTCCCCCAGCCCCCTTCTTGACTCACACTACTGAAGAGAACACATTCAGTTCAATTTCAGGAAAGTGAATTGCAAAATTCTTATTCAGATGTACAGCACTGATTCCCTTGTCTAATTTCTATTTCAGTGCTTTTTTTCTTAAGACAGTAGGAGGTTTTGTAATTACAAATGGAATGAAGGCCTTAAAATGCACCTTCACATCTCCAGAAAAGAACAAATGCTGTAATGCTGTTATGATTTTCAGTGTGTTTTTTCTCTGGGGCTACAATATGCTATGTAGAAACATATTTGTATTGTATCCCAGTCAATAACCCATCAGCTATTCATCATCCCTTTCTCATGTTCCATCCTTAGGCATCTTTGAATTTTTCATTTTTGTTAAGAGAAGCTATGGAAAGTTTTAAAAATGCTATAGTACCTCAATGAAGTCTGCCCTTCTTTTTCTAGTTTCAGTGTTTTCATTTTATTTTGAGTTGGAAATTGCCATGGAGCTACTAAAATCTTTCAATACTTCCCGTGTTACCATCTCATTTTATATTCTTGCAATATGAGAACACCCTTTAATGCTTATCATTATTTATGAAAATAGAGGATATAATTTGTTACATTTGTGACCAACAGCAAGGGTAGTTTTAGGCACTGAGTATTAGAAAATTATTAAAATATTAATTGGTGTCTTCATCTCCTCAGAAATTTAGAGATGGTATATGACAATGTGTACTCAGGAACTAAGCTTCTCCTTGAAAAGTTAAAGACTGCTCAGGCCTGATAGAAGATGTAGGACCAGTCTCCTGTAAGCCTCCACAGATTATAGCTGGTAGAGAAAAGCTGCTACAGAACATATTCCCAAGCAATGATCAGACTTGATCTCCAATAATTGCTAGCTTTAAAGATAGTTACTAAGCAACTCCATGAGAAATGTACTTCAAGAACAAAATCTAGATATTAGTTTCACGATATATGTCAACATTTTTTTTCTGTCACTGGGAATTTTTCCTGTGCTATTTTCTCCTTCCAGAGTAGACCAAATGCATCTGCTGGAAATGTGGCATTCATATATTCATAAATCAAGCGCTCTCTTGTAACTCTATTGACTTCAGTAATACAAGAGAAGAACTTATCTTTAGCTCAGAAACAATGCTATTAATTCATAATGAAAATGCTCTGTGCTATATTGTGGTGGGATGGCTCCTATGTCTGGAGTGTTGGGATGGAAGGTTCTTTAGGAAGGACAGGTAGGGCAGACAATGAGGGGGTGTCACCCTCTATGTCAATGACCAGCTGGAGTGCATTGAGCTCTGCCTGAGAATGGACAAGGAGCCAACTGAGAGTTTAGGGGTCAGGATTAAAGGGAGCACTGGGGCAGGGGACATCATAGCAGGGGTCTGCTATAGGCCACCTGACCAGGGACACCAAGCGGCCCTCTATAGACAGATAGGAGCAGCCTCACATTCACAAGCCCTGGTCCTTATGGGGGACCAGCAGGTTGAGGGAAGGGATTCTGCTCTNAAACAATTCTACGATTCTATATGAACATTTGAATTAACATACTTAATTTTACATAGTAATATATCCATCCCTGTTCCTGCTTTATATTACATATACACTGATGTGGATTTTTCCAGCTGAAAGGAATACTAACTGGCACAAAACAAGTGACACAGAGGATCTATATTCATTATAGATTTAAGCAGTAAAATATGAGAGTGTGCTTAGTGAGGCAGATTATTATTATCAGATATTGGTTGTATAGTTGGGTTGAATGGTGCAACTGACTTCAAAATTATATTTTTCATGGCATATAGTAAGAATATTTTAATATTTACTTTTTTTTTTTTTTAACTAGGATTATTTTATTAAAAAAGGATAACGTGCTAACTTGAATGCTTTATGAAACTGTATTTCTGTCAGCAGGACTATATCCAGGATGCACATAGTCTATATTTAAAGTTATTTATTACATTTGTTTAAACAGATCCAGAGACCTAAATTGGGACATCTACATGAAAGCTGTGTCAGAGCTTCTGCTGTAGCCAATGGAGACCTGGCTGATTCAGACTACAGAGAGTTTTTCAGCTCACTCATAATGTAGGTCAGTCTCTGGACTCCACTGACTGTACTGACCAGGTGTTCATTGAACAAGCTGTCACTACAGAAAGGGCAGCATCAAATTTCCTACACATAAATCTTGAATGTCATTTCATTCACCTTAGAACATCTGAGACTTCTACAAGATCTGTCAGATATTGCATAGTTTCCAATGAAGACCCACTTCTTGCAGGAGTGGCAGCTGGAGAACGTACAGGGTATTCCGGAGGATCTAAATGTCACCAGATACTACCTTTCAGGCAATTCAGTAGAGCTTCTAGCTCACATGTAGGTCCATGTTTAGCTATACCTAGGTGTCTTAATATGCAGTGAATCACACCTGTAATGACACAATAGCTTAGAATCTGTACTGGAGAATGTTAATGAATAATGCAGTTTGTTTAAACCTCCCTTCCCACTCTTAAAGAGCTTGCCCAATTATTTCAAGTTTATTAATGATGGAAAAAAAAAATGTATTTATAGCAATTTAGTCAGGATGAACTCCTTTATAGATAAAAATTACATAGCTTAATGGAATTCAAAGAATTCAGCAGAAATGGCCTTACCATATTTAACTGATAAACCCTTTACAGATACTGTCCATTGACACATAGCTTGTATAAGAGACAGAACAAGCACACTATTTCTTCTATATCTTCTCTGAAGCTGCGAAAGTAGGCATCTAGCCTCTGTGAGAGCTAAAGGCACTGGGCTGGTTCTATTTTCTAATAGGTCTAGGCAGATTTTCTTTCCACCAATTTGTGTACATATTTTTGTGAGTAAAACTTCAGTTACCCCAATATCACGTGGGAACACATTCCATTAAGTGTGTTACCTGAAAATACACATTGCTTTGTTTTGATTTTATGCCTGACTGTTAAATATCGTATCACTAGCTCTCCTACTGACATAAATATTTCAGCATGTGTGTTGTTTCTGCCTCTTTCTGAATGGTGACATTTTCATTGCACTCATCACCTTTCTCAGATGAATCAAGATCAAGTCAGTCAATAGTGAAAGGCAGAAAAGTGGGGCAATTGTCAAGTGTCCAGTTTCACAGATGAACTGGTTAAGGTTTTCCATATTACTGATCCCTTCCAAAAAGCCACTGAAATTCAGCCTCCAAAAAGATTCACTTCCAGCTGATAAACTTACTCCTGCCTCTCCATCCTCCTCACCATACTGTCATGAGTGAGACACAGTAAATTACAGCCCATAGTAGATTTGAACACTGGGCTTATTTAAGATTCAGCAACATTAGAGCTTTTAGCTTGATTATCTCACACGCTCATTCATTCATGTTCTCCCAACCCCCAGTGCTTCCTCTGCCCACAAGGGAATTGCACCTGGCCTAGGAAGGTTGAGCAGAAAGTCATGTCAGCTCAAGCTGTGCTTCTGCTTAAATTTACTGGTCTTGGGCATTAATGATCAAGGTTTCTGGGCATCCTCCTGCATTCATCTCCACTCAGATCTCTGATGTCCTGGATCTTCTCACACTTCCAGGATCTTTCCTCCACTCAGGACCTTCACTTTCTTCTTTCCAGGCCCCTTTCTTCTTTCTAGTCCCCCTTCTTCTTTTTGGGACCGCATCTTTCATGCACCAGTTCTTCTTTCTGGATGTCAAACCATATTGATTTTCCCAATCTAAACCATGTATGTGCAGCAGCACATCACATGATCAGCCTTCTAACAGGCAGTTCAGTCTCATATCTCTTTTTTAATTGGAGGATTCAGGACAAGTTACTTTTGCTTAATCAAGGTATTACCAAAATGTACAACCACCCAATCAGTACCAGTTGTAGCTAGCAAGTAGCAGGCTTCTACCTGTGAGTCAGAAAGTTCAGTTTTGGACTCCCCTTCCACCCCTCCCTCCCCAAATATACACCCAACCATCTGCTGCCTGTTAGCACTCACAGTTTAAACTATTTTTCACCTCAAACACATACATACAGTGCTCGTGCATTTCTTAAGTCCCTGCACACCTACCCCTTCATTCAATTAAATTAAATTTTATAGAAAAATTTCTTTGCTATCTGGTGAATTGCTAAACATCTTACTTACCACCCTCAATGGATATAGGTGCATGAGTGTGCTATGAGAAAAATCATTCTCTTTTACTTTTACCATGGCACTTAATGATGGTAGCAGCTGCATCAATGTTACTAAGCAATGTCATTCAATAGGAGCAGAATCATAAAATGAAACGGTTGGTGCTGAGTGTTAATATTGCAGCCCCGGCATGAGGTTTAGCTATCCGAACAGACCCTGAGAAACTACAGGACGTGACATGAGAAATTGCTGAACACAACAAATAACACAGTGAGAAGCTGGCAAAAGTTACAGCTAGTGCTGTGAGGAATGGCTGGATTGCACAGATGGCTAAGGGGGAGTTATGTGAGAAATGGCCAAGATTCCCAGATAATTGTGGGGAGTATTTGGGATCTTTAGGGGAGAAGCACCTAGGTAACCATATTGGTAATATGAGGTAGGGCTAAGATGACCCAGGTAACACCATCAGAAATATCAAATTTGGATAAGGGTGTAGCAGAATGGAGACCACTGGAGAAAAAATAATTACATGTGGGTTGTTTATTCTGGAGGAGACAAGGGTGGAGAAAGGAAGGATCAAGGTGGATGAGAGAGATTACGACTATGGGAAAACAAAGAGAAGGGGAGGAGACCTGTTGTCTGACTGAGCCTCACTTTTGTTTTGTCATGTCATTCTCTTTCCTATGTGTGTGCGTTGGAAAGTCTAAGTGACAGCAACTAGCGACTGGGTTGTGCGTATACTTACCTAGTGAACTTCAGTCCTCTGTGTGTGTGTGTGTGTGTGTGTGTGTGCGTGTGCGTGCATGCATATGTGCCTCTCTGCAATACATGTTCAGTCTTGCTACTGGCTGGACCTGCAAACAGGAAGAGCAGCAGCTTTGGTAAATGTGGTAAAATGCAGGAAATGGTGATAATTAGGAATTTCACTTCAAAAGTACACTCTAAATCAGAACTAAGACAACAGTGTGTTCACATACAATGCTACTTCATACATTCAGTTTTCACCTTTCTAAGGCTGATGGGTCATTCCAGGCTGATGGTCATGATGTTTTTCCTTGTGATTCCACATCTTTGGTCATCCACCACAATCCTCCGTAAAATTTCTAGTTCTCTTTATGTCTTTTGGGGGAAGGGTGACAGAGGAGGAGTTTCTGCAGAGCATCAGGCTGTGATGGAGAACTGATGAGTATCACCATCATGCTGATGTTTTCCATTTTGTGGTCTATTCCTTATACTTAAGATTATTTTTTTTTATGTCAGCTGAAGAATTTCAGAATAATTTTATGGTGCAAATTATCAAAGACATTAAATTAACAGATATAGCCTGCCCCTGATTGGACATCAAATTGGAAGGTAGCAGAAAAAAGAAATATTCTGAAGGAGAGACACAGAGTTTGAGATCTGATCTGAGATCAGCTTTCCTGGGTGGTGCTTTACAGGTGGAACTTTCAGAAGTAGGGAACCTAGGCATAGAGACATTTATGCAGACCTTGTTAAACCTGACATATACTACACTGAGTGCTGGAAATGTTATATATGAATGTATAATCTTTAAGATCTCCTATCTGATAACTCAACCACAGAAGCAGAGACATCCACCATAGCAGCAGAAGGCAGAGCTAGATAATGAATCTTCAAACAGCAGACCCTATGGAATATTTCTATGATGGAAAAAAACCCAACAACTGGAACAAAGGCTTCATTTATTAAGATGTTGTTGTCTCAGGTGTATGATTGCAGAAAATCACATGTCCATGTTAACAGCAACCATTACTGCAATACTAAGTAAGAAGGAAAGAACAGAAGGGCTGATACAGATCATTGAAGGAGAGCAAATACTATGCTAGCAATGAAATGCATGTTAGTGCAGCTCTTCATCTTCCTGGGATAAATGAAGCTTTCTCACTCAACTGGAACATGAAACAAACAAACAAATAAATAAATAAATTATGATTTCAGAAATTCAGGAAGCTGCATTTCTTTAGCAAAGAATAAAAGCAGTATTAGAATATCAGCTGGGAACCCTTTCTTTTGGGTAAACTCAATCATTTAGTTTAATTTAGTTCTTAATAATCAGATATATATTTTGTTAAAGTCCTTATCTGCAAGTGAAATACTAGAAATTTATCTTGGTGAAGATTTGACTATCTCTGAGTATTTGCCAATGAAAATAAAAATTGCAACACTGCTGCAAATTCTTTCTTCTGCAAGTCTACTTTATGTTTGTGTTTATTGACCATTATTAGCAGGAAAATATGATAGGAAAGGCCACTGTAGAAATATCTACTTGCTATGTACTTTTATCCTTCATCAGTTATTGCTAATTTGCTAAGTTTACATGTCAAAACAAAGTATTTCCAGAGACTCTGTTCCACTGATACCAGAAAAAAAATCAAGCTTTGCTTCTTGGTTCATATATCAACCCACTTGTTACCAAGGATCTTATTTCAGAATAGTAAACTCCATTTGCAATTTTACTGCATAAAGAAAGTTAAATTGACCATAGCTTGCTTTCATAAGCTATGAGGTAACAGCTGTGCAACACTGCAAGTGATTTGCTTGTATTAGAAATAGGCAAAGCTCACATCCGACCACTTTCTATCTTCTCCAGTACATTGGATCCAGTTCGGAACATTGCAGCAGAACGTACTCTTAGTGGTCTTAAGTAAAAATGAATTTGGAAATGTTGGCAAAAACACCCATCAGTATGATAATGTGCGCTCAGACTTTTTAAAATCAACTAACATAGAGATATAATAACATGGAAAGGGTACTATTTTTCACAGGCTACTTCATAGAACTGTCTCCTACCTCCAGGGCTCAATTGCAGATCCTGCTGAATCCAAACTACCTGTCAGGCTGAGATAGGTAATATTTCCCCCAAGCTTCATTGTACCTTGAAATGAAACTGGGCCTGCAGGAAAAGACTGAAGTTCAGCAGGAGGCCCTTGACTATAGAGAACTGGTGAAGCTGATCACAGAGAAAGAATGCCCCTCAGTTCACAGACTTCCATAGAGACCTTTCTCCTGATCCCAAGTTCATTCTGCTTCAAAATTTGCTGACTAGGACTCACATACTACAGTGAAAAGACTCCAGTTTCCAGTATATTCCAGTTTCCAATGGAAATTTATCTTTTTCTGTATAGTACTGATTTATATATATTCCTCCCAGTGAGGAGTGTGTCATGACTGAATACTAGCAGCCTAAATTCTGGCTATAGTCCTGAAGTTCTGAAGGACTGATAGGTTTTGAATTCTTTTCAGAAGAAAACTAAGGTCCTGTTCTGGAGTTGGAGGAATGTGGAAGTCTAAGGCTTGATTTACAGCTTCAGAGGCAATTTTTCCTTTTGCCTTTTTAGACATGGTCCACACAACTTACCAAAATTGAATCCTTTGGGTAAGTTCCAAGAATCCTTGATTACTTTGCTTGATCCACTGTGCTGATGGTGGTTGCATTCAGTTTTTTGTGTGCAAGACAGCAGTGTCTCAATGGCATTTCAAGACAATGTAGATTGAAATGGACTATACAAATTTCCCATATTAATGTGATAGAGTGAAAGCTAAACATAACATTAGGAATTATGAATTCTAAAATTATCAAACTTTGCTACTTAGTTCAAACACTGCTCCTCTCTCCTTGTCTTTTTTTTATATTTTCAATTTTGAGCCTATAAACCAGTATATATATAGAAAAAAACATATATTTTGAGCATACATCTAAAACAAGTGATAGTGAAATCAGAAACTCTGGTTGCTGATAATTTCTTCATAAATAATTACAAAATGCAAATTTCCAAAGTACATTTCTAGTACTTGACTATGGACTTGATCCTATAAATGCTTGCAATTAACACAATCAAGTATCTTCTCCTTGAAGTGTTTCTTGCAAGATTCATTTTCCTAATGCTTTTTACAAAGTGAAAGATCATTACTTTAGATTGCAAAACCTCATCTTGCAAGACACTCCTCCCCCCAAATAAAAAATGCAGGACAACATTGTTACTATTCAGGCATTTTCCCAATTTATGTGTCTGTACTAAAGCTCAGACAGACTACCTAAATTCACTTGTCATTTGAATGAAAACTGTGTTCTTCAAGCTCTATAGATATGACCTCGCTGAAATAATGACTATAAATACATATATACAGCATATCTTTCTGGAAATTCTCTCATTAATAAATAAAAGATAATTTAGTGGAGTGGCAACATCAGTCTCTAACCAAAGCAGCAGCAATGCTGACAGATGTTCATTTGACATGGATGAATGGAGGTGTATTTTCATCAAGTTAAGCTAGGGAAATCTATATTATTCAGATGCCACAGTCAGAAAAATTGACATTAATTTCTTGCTGCAGTGTTTGGAGATATGCAATAGACTGTTGTTATACAAAACTGAGGAACAGACATTTATATTCCTTTTCCCTTCACAATATATCTCTAATTCTTCTGATAGTTGAGAATTCTTATCAGCTCAGTCAGCAACATGTTCATGCCTTTTCTAATCATTTTCATTGCTTGCTCATACACAACTCTTCCTTGCAAACTGCATTTCTGTCTTTTGGAAACAAATGGTGCCAAAAGACCATTTTAAAGATACAAAAGTGAAAAAGGATTCTTCCACTGAAGATAAGACTTTGTATAAAAGGAAAAAAAAAGTTAAATACATCTTAATGAAAAATATGAATGTATAATTTTTGAACATGTCCCTCATTATTCTAAAAAAAAAAAAATCTTGTATAATATAATAACTCTTTCTAAAGACACCTGTCATCTTCCTCAGTAAGACATACCAAATCCCAAAGCATTGCTGTAAGATTGCATGATGCAAGAGAAAAGTTATTTTTAATTATTATGTATCTGTAGTCACACAGCTTAATACTTCTACAATGGCAATATCTCTACGACTCATTCTTAAGACCTCATTTAAAATTCTAGAAAAGGTTTTCTTTCAGTAAGCTTAGTCTCACAAACTTTTAGATTATTTCTTACATAAGGAATGAATGGCTGGTTAATCAGTAGTCCAGAATTATAATCTATATGCTTCCCTCCTGTGTAAAACTATGTGTATGCAAATTGTTATGGTCGCTCTGAAGCACAGATGACAACTATGCAAATATTTCATTCTCAGTGTTTCACAACAGGATTTATGCTTTCCTTTATGGCATATGTAAAGAGGTAGTTGCTTTCTTAGACCAAACCTTGCGATCCACTTGCAGCAACACAGTAAAATCTCACAGATTTTATCGGTAGGCCTGCAGAGAAGAACTGAACAATATTAGCTGGCTGTTATTTCTTTTTGCATTATATTGAAGGTGGTACTTCAGGGTTTTCATCCAGAATTTTGGCCAAAGGCAATAAGCAATATGACCCACAGAGCATTCTGTCCTAAAAGAACTTGCTAATTATATTTGTATTGGTTAAAACATTATTTTTGAACCAATAACCAGTGACAATACAAACATATCTCAGCTATTCTTACATAAAGGACTGTGTAAAACTTCAGATTCCGCTCCTGTTGTCAACAAAACTGCTGTGTGATTGCCCAGAACAGAAGCTTTTCTGTTTAACAAAAATCACAACTAAGCTGGTATCAAGAGAAAGACAGAGGGAGATCTGACAATGAATGAAGCCTTTACACTTTATTGCAAAATTAATGTAGATTTCCAGATTTAACTAGGGCTTCCTGATTGCAATGTCAAATCCTTATCAAAGAAGTCTAGTGAGACTCCATTGTTTTTCTGTATGAATTCTAAATTATAATGACAATAAACTGCTCCAGGCTTTGTGCATTTCAGGTCCATTATTACACTTCACAGTAAGCTAGAATCACCTGGGTCTTCAGTCTAATGTTTTATTCCACTACCCAAGGTGTACTAAAACTGGCCCAAAATGCACTGCTTTTCATGTCTAATTGTTTAAGGAATTTGATTATTCTCAGTAGGTGCTATTCAAAGCCTGTTTAGAATGTCATATGTATGCTTGTTGGAACTTCTTGTTTATTTACTATCTTATCACAAAACAAAAATTGTTTGTGGAAATCAATGCCCAGCTGTACATTCTCACATGAGAATCTTTGAAATTAGAAACTACATTAATTTTCAGATTTTGAGAACAGATAAAGAGATGTTGACTGGATTTTAAAGAGTTTATTATTTTTTAAAACAATTTAACATTCTCTTTTCTAAGTAATTTTATGTTAAAAATCTTTCTTTATGTGCTGCATATGAAAAAAAGATTAAAAATTATTTAGATTTAGATTATGATAAAGTTGGGGGGGTATTATTTATTATTTTCATGTGAGCTAGAGAATCTAAAAAAAAAAAAACCCTGGAGTAAGCAGAGATAAGTCAGTGGCATACTTGTTTTTTCTCTTGAGATATCTTTATCTCAAGATTCCTCAAGAATATGGAATTGAAGTAACAGGTAAATTAGTTATTACACCAGGTTGGTAGATACAGTGCTGTTTCTCTTAATCTTGTAGAATAAATAGCAATATAATCCCAGATGTGTCACTCCAGGAAGTTCTGTACTCAGAAGTCTGTTTCTCTTCCTTTCTCTTCCTCTAAGTTTTATGGTTTTTTTTTCTCCCTAAGAATCAAGAGATTTTTTTCATCAGTACCACTGTTGTCAGAGACTTCTATAAAGCCAGAAACTTTGACTCCTATGGGCCATCCAAGTGGTGCATGAAGTTGTGTGACTATCAGTTGTGCTATTCATAGTGTGAGAGAGGAAAATTTCTGCAGGTCCAGAAAGGCTACACCTCTCCATCCAGGCTTGGGCAAACTGGTAGTGCCCCAAGACCTTCTCCCACACCTTCATAACAAGAACCTCCAAAGAATGTGTGTCTGAGGCAGTTCTCTTCCCAATATTTGCATGGGAGGAAATGCCTCAACCTCTGCGATTTAGGTCTGATCAGACATGCTGAATAGACCTGGATGTCAGCCTGTATCACTTGGTGTTTTCTTATGTCTTTTCCATAAAACAGGATTTTAGATTGCTCTTGAGAGGTCATTATAGTTGTTGGTATACTACTGGCATGGATGAAGTTTGCATTTGTCTTTAGAACAGAAATGCTCCAGTCGAAAAATACTACCCGAAAAAGATGACATATTGACAGTATTATAATATATATCCTTTCCTCATGTCATTTGATCTTGCAGATTGGCAGTTTAATTGAGAAGATAAAGAAAGTACTTGGTACTAATTTTGGTAGCAGCTGTTTTTAATACTTGGTAAAATTAGTCCAAACCAACACACTGTAAAAGGTAGAATGACATACAGTAGGTTATAAAATTATATAAGTGACTAAAAGAGAAGAAGCAACATTTGTTATAACATATAACAAACAAGTAACAAACATGAGTAATTAGTAATTTGAGCCATATTAGTGCATGTCTGACATAATTTTGCAAACTATTTCAGACATGCTGTGAACCACAGAATGGTAGACTCATTTAGGTTGGAAAAGACCTTTTAGATCATCAAGTCCAACCATTAATCTAGCACTGCCAAGTCCACTGCTAAACCATGACCTTAAGTGCCACATCTACTCATCTTTTAAACACCTCCAGGGATGGTGAGGTGTTTAAAACCTCTTTCCTTGGCAGTCTGTTCCAATGATTGACAACCCTTTCAGTGAACAAATTTTTTCCTCGTACCCAATCGAAACATCCCCTTGCATAACTTGAGACCATTTCTTCTTGTTCTATCACTTATTACTTGGGAGAAGAGACCAACACCCACCTCACCACAACCTCCTTTCAGGTCATTGCAGAGTGTGATAAGGTCTCCTCTCAGCCTCCTTTTCTCCAGACTAAACAACCCCAGTTCCCTCAGCTGCTCCTCATAAGACCCTGCTCTAGATCATTCATCATCTTTGTGCTTGTTTTCCGCATCTAGATCACTGATAAAGATATTAAACAGAAATAGCCCCAGTACTGAGCCCTAGACACAACTCATGACCTGCTGATAATAGGTGTTGTGAAACACCAATATAGGAATAAGGTAATAAATAATAATAATAAATAATAATAAAGAAATAATAATAAAGAAATAATAATAAAATTGGGATTTAAATTTCAGATTTTATTATTTTTCTAAAGAAAACAGCATTTAAAACCTACACTTGTCTTTTTTGGGATTCTAAAATTCAACTGAAAACTAGGTGTTATGTTCTTCAAACTAAGTACAGTAAGAATCAACATCATAAAACTCTTAACAAGTCCATTTTACATATAAAAAGAGAGATCCTAAAAATCTTACCAGCATTCCTCTGTAATCCAAAGGACCCGGGTGCTAAACTTTGTACAAACTTGTTAATCTCTATTGTCATTACTATGTGTATTGCAATGAGGGAATAAACTGTGTAACAGGAGCAGTTGGATGGAGTTTGCTAGATAGGCTTCAAATTTTGGTCAGATGGAGAAGGGGAGTTATAAAGAGTGGCATTATTATAGGATTTGCTGAGGGGACTGTCTTAAAACCTTTTTTTTTTTTTTTCCCCTCCCCTAAATCTGCGCTTATTTAGATGATTAATAAACTGATTCTACAGCTGGCTTAATGTGAATAAATTTTAATGGTATCACATATGGAAGTCAGAAATGGGATTCTAGGATATTTGTTTCTAGGGGATAGATGGTTAACATAACACACAGTTGACTGCATGCAATCTAAACATAAAATTATACACAACTTAGCCCTTTACTGAACATTAAAGTGAATGTGTGACAGCCTTGGGACATCAAAATATGTAAGTACATTTTGTTTGTTGACAACTTCATTACTTTCATGCATTACTGCAAATCGTGTAAAAGAATAGGAATTATTTTTAAATTATTTCTGCCTCCAAAAGTAATGTCAGAAATGTCTGTTATTGTAGACTTCAAAAATTGTCCAATCATATGATCAATGTATTTCATATCTGGAGCAAACATAATAAATGACTACTTCAAGAAACATTCTGATTTAACCCCCTACATGGTAAAATGATACTCAATATTGAACAGACTATGGAGCTATCAAAAGATAGAGAAAGCAAGCTCAGTTGTGATGGAGATAAGAGTTTAATCTGTGTCATGATAAAGAAAACCTTGCAAGCCTCAACCAAAATGTATGGGGTTTTAGAAAGGCGAAAATCCTTTAAAATCTCTTCACCATTCTGAAAATTTGATATTTTTGTCTGTATAATGGCTAGTATTACAGGTACCACTGATAAACCAGGCAGGAAGTGATGGTGTCCTGTCCCCAGAATCTGACAAAAGTCCCACCTCTCTCCCATCAGCCTCATGGGCCATTTGCCCCAAAATGTTCAGCATAAGGCAGTCATCTTGATTATTACTCTATTCTCAAACCTCTACAAGAATCCTTCCACTCAAGAAAGCCTGGCATGTACTAAGTTTGAAGACTACTTTTCCCTTTCTTCTGCCAAGGATTCTACAGAATTTTTTCATCTCCTGCCAACAAATAATGCAAGACTGACCTTGTGTCCAGGATCTGTGTTCCTTTCCTCTAGATAAACTGTTGCTTTCCTCTATGAGAACTTCAGAAATAAGCATCAATAATAAATTATCCTTCTCTAACCGTATAGAGGGAACTCTAACTTTACAAGACAGATGGAAAGTGTTAGGAAAAGAAAAACATTAGTAAAAGAACTTGAGAAAACTAAAATTTAATCTGTAAGTTCTCTGCTTGCTTTGTTAATAAACAGAAGGTTATATTGTTTCTGGAGATCTTACTGCAGTTGAAAAACACGATGTTTCCACATTTCTCAGAAATCTAACCTAGGAAACCACAAAATGTTAAGAGTTGTTGTATTACCTTGGTCTAATAAAGCTGCAGGTTTTCAAACTGCAGTAAATCAAGATCTGTGAAAGACATTTTTATAGGCTATTTGCAGGAGAATTAAATTACATGTAAAATAGGCAAGGAACGAGGCTGTTCTGCCCACTGATGGATGTGATCATGTTTTCTCACATGTGATGCATAATAGGAGTGTAGCTGATTCACAGGAGGATATATCCCCACTGATACAGGGAGGAGCTAGCTATAGTGTATTAGAAATTCACCTGTACTCAGGTTGTATATTTCAATATTCAGAACTCAAACCTATCCTAAAAGTTGCATTTCTGAGTAACAGTTCCTATTTCCTTCCTTGAGAGCTGTTAATACACAGCAGCCTGCAAGATCCAGTGCTCTGAGCACTTCAAAACCATGAATCTGTATGATAGTAGGCTATTTTACACTGGAGCTAGAGAAGTTAATTCACCCCCCTGAAGAAGGCAAATTTTCTGAAAAAGACAGTTATTCCAGCCTTTTACGCAGCCTGGTAACACTGTTTAGTATCAACATTCATGAAGCAAAGTTATTTAAGATTCTTAGAGCAGGAAAAGATTGGAAAGGAAGGATGCGTGTATATAAAGAAAGGCTGCCAGCTAAACAAGCATGTGCGAATAAGATCCCAAAGTTAAGTTAACTTGGTTACTCCTGCCCCTAGTTCTCCAAATAAAATCAGTGTACAAAATGATTAACCCAATATTTATTTGAGCAGTCAGGCAATGAAATAAAAGTACTGTTAACTGGCTATAAGCACAGGTTGGGTTTCATGGTTCATCACAGGCCATGATACAGTCAAACTCTGATGAATATGAAAGAGCTATTATTCCTCTTGCCCTTAACTTGCCCATTCAGATTACAAGTCCTCAGCTGCTCCCCTCCTTGCTGCTTAAGATAGGAGAACCACAAGCTGTGCAAGAATCACAATATGCCCTTCCATTACAATAGCATGTCAAAGCAGCCACATCCACATTTTTCAACTGACCAAAAAGTCTGGATTTACCAATTTGGGGACAACTATATTGTATACTGTTCTTAGCAGACATCTCTTGTATTGGAGGATACCTGAAATCAGTCATGCAAAAAATTTGTCCATTTTTCTGCATATATACAGTCTACCATGCCTCCTAAACTTTGTCTTCAGCAGTCTTTGTCTTCACAACAAATTTATGCAATCCCCATCCAGATTTTATCTCCATTAAACAGGAAGAACTGATCCCATCCCAATAACGCTCCTACCACTCAATGAAGGGAAAGCTCCACAAGGTCCAGGAGCAGTATCATCTTCTTCATTTATTGCTCAGAAGGAAATGGTGGCTGATAAGGGAGTAGAAAAGTAAAAGTAACACCCTCCCGGTGAAAACAAAAGTGTATGACAGCAGGTTAAATGTGCCACCGTGCTCCACTGAGATGAGGAAGAAGAAGGAAGAGGGGCCAATGTTCAGAGTGATGGCGTTTGTCTCCCCAAGTAACCATTACACATGGTGGAGCCCTGCTTTCCTGGAGATGGCTGAACACCTGCCTGCCCATGGGAAACAGTGAATTAATTCCGTGCTTTGTTTTGCTTGCATGCATGGCTTTTACTTATTAAACTGTCTTTATGTCACCCCACGAGTTCTCTCACTTTTACTCTTGTGATTCTGTCCCCATTCCACTGCAGGGGAATGAGGCTGTGCAGTGCTTAGCTGCTGGCTGGGGCAAAACCATGATGCTTTTTTAAACTTACCTTGTAAGATTCTTGAAGCAATTGTACCCAGAGCTCATGGTCTGCATCCCCACCCTGATCTCTGTTGCAGTTTCTAAATACACCACAATGTAAATAAATAATACTGTAGAATTTCTTGTAGTAGTAGCAGTCTCTTCAAAACAGATGCTTAGGTAGTTTTTTTTTGGCTTATTATCATTAGCCTGATGAAAGAATACAGCACTGATTGTTAGCTTCTTTTTCTGTCTTCCTCTCTTTATTCTTTACAATTATAGCATGAAGCCAAAGGCAGACTCAGTAAGTTTTGAAGGAAAAAACCAAAAACCTCTCATCATTGTTACAGAGACTTCAGCAAACAGAGAGAGCAAGTTCCAGAGTAAGCCTATTTTGCTTATTATTTCTTCTTCAACATTAAAAAAAGAACAGATGTTCCTGTGCATTTTGGGTTTTAACTCTTTGACATAGGTGATCCTGCTTGCTTTTATGGAAATAAACTCATGAGAGAATAGAAAACTGATGAACTCATCTGAGCTTAAGAATGAAGAGAGCAAGGTAATTTCCTCTGCAGCTCCAAAGCACATACTCCTCTGTACCCAAGCAATAGTCTGTGTTCTCACCTTGAAGTGCGTTGCCAGAAATTCCTCAAATAAGTTTGGTCTCCAGAGCTAGAGTTATCCAGCACTTCTCTTCTGTCTAATCTGTAGTGTAAAGCCATATCAGCAAAACTGTAATCCTAGCTGGAACACGCACTTTAGGAAAAATAAAAAAGGAAAACAAACAAAACCAAACATACAGCTGTGCACTTTTAAAGTCACTATAGTAATAAGCAGTGATGGACAGTGGATCTGAAGCTTATTCAGGTTTCCCTAACCTTCTTAGCCAGGGAGGTTAGAGTCCTTTTACAGTGCAGACAATACACAGAGGTTTACGCTTAATCTTCCATTCTCATATTTTCTTCACTCTAAATCTTTGCTTCTGGTGTCACGTGGAAAAGTATAAAAAAGTACCTCACCTTTCACTTTTTTTAAAAAGAAGAGAGATTTGGCTCACAATATTTGAGAGAAATCTTTGGATATTGGAACTCCACACAGCAAAAATTAGCAATTAAATTAAGTGAGTGTCCTGTTTTTTAGACTATTAAAGGTTATCCCTCACAATAGACCCATACTGCTCAAGAACTCTGGTAAAGATCGGGGGCTGTATGAATTAAGCGTGCCAGACACTACAATATTACCGGTGTAGCTCTTGGGAGATTAGTTCAGATGAGGGAGGAAAGGAAGGCGGGGTGCCCCCTCCTGTTCTGGCATCTCCCTTCCCCTCCATTCCTGTGGTCACTGTGCTTGCAGCTGTCTTGGGGAAGAACTGGAAAGATTTTACCTGTTTTCTTGAAGTGTCCAGACTCACAAAAACAGCACGGACAGTAAGGTTAATGCAGACAACATCTGATGACAGAGCTGAATAAAAGCCAAATATTTGTCTGTTACAGTGTGATAAAAAACGCCTTTCCAAAATATGTGGTGCTTAAAAGCCTGGCCTCACAGACTGGGGAATCAAACAATGATTGGGACCTATCTCTAAATATTTGTGTCACAAAAATACAGTAAAGTCTGTCAAATAGACTGTGATGATATGTTAATGTTAACTGTCTTCTAATCTACAAAGAAATTATGCAGTAGCCTTACAGAATGATGACCTCTGCATTCTTGAAAGATTTATTCCTTTTCTGTTTATTCAGTGCACCCTATGGTGTGATTGTCCTGCATGTGGTGATAAGAAAAGCAAATGTGAAGAAGAAATGCTTAGGTTTGCAGCTCATAACTTGGGACCTGATGTCAAAATTCTGAGATAGAGTTTGGGGTATTTTAAAAGTTAGAAAATGGGTATGTGAAGATTAGAAAGGGAATCAAAGAAGATATGAATCAGATGGAAACTCAGTGCTGGAAAATGTATTTGATAAAATGGACGATACATAAAGGAACCGCATTTAGCTACTTTTCTTCTGTAGCACTTCAGCATTAACCTGGGACTTTATTACCCTCTTTGGTAACCACCCAGCCCAAATCAGTCAGTATATTACATAATGTAGACTGTAAAAAAGAATGCTCTGTGGCCTTTATTATAGACCTCTGAGTAATAAGTAGAGAAATAGGCAATCATTTATTTTGATAGGCCTAAACAAATGAGGGATTTGAACTATATCAAGGAAGACATCACTAATGGGCTGTGCAAATGTGTTGGCAAAAAGTAAACCCCACCCCTCCACCTCATGGGTAAGCCTTGTTTGTCTGATAAATATGAATAGAGTTGATATTTTAGTTCAGATTATTTTTTCTCCAAAATACTGGAGAATGTGTGGATGTGTACTGTGCCAGGTAAAGCTTCATCCAAGAATATCAGACACCAACAGTAGAGACCTGTATTAGGAAGATATATGAAGAAGACTACAGGGAAAAAAAGAAAACAAAACAAAAAAAACCAAAAAGATTGCATTTGGACAAGCTTAAAATGGATTTTAGAGAAAGATTTGGAGGTGAAGATATCTCAGAGGAAATGAAATTACAAGTTGTAGGAATAAAGGTTCACTACTCTTCAAATAAGGCTAACATTTTATTTATAAATAAGACAAAACCTATATTACTAGATTTATTGAACAGATATTAGACAGTAATCTACACTCTTTTCTCTACATCACATCATCCCTGACCAGATGTCGCTTGATTACAGTGATATTTTGATATGCTGTTTAATATGTTCTCTTATGAAAACAAATGTCTTCTTGCTACCCCTTAATTTCCAACGTCCCTCTATTATTCTCTTTACCTTAACAGTCTGTTTTTTCTTGTTTAAATCTATTCTAGAAAGCCTACATTGTATATTTCTTTCTCCTAAAGGTGATCACTTGTGTTTTCTTGCTTATTGCCACTCTTATTTCTGGTGTCCATCTGGTATCTGCTCCTAGTACACTCACTCCACTATCTAGTTAAAGGTGATTTCTGTGACCTTGTGATTTCTTTTCCAGCAAGGGAAGGGGTAAGTTCTTCTTTGCTTAGAGTATTTCACTGGACAAAAGATTGGAAATTGGATGGGTAAGATTTGTCTCCGTAACTTCTAGCATTGCTTATGAAATAATATGTATGGCTTATTAGGAATCTCCAACAGTAGGTATTAGGAAGTTGAGCTAAGTTTCTTAGTTGTGACTGGTCACTACAATGACACTGTCTGATGTCCAGTCTCTGATTACAAAAGCATACTTTCACCAGCCTATCCTTCTTGATTCATTTAATCACTCCCATATTCATATTCATATTGTATGGAAACCTGTCTTCTCTTTTCTGAAATGGTTTACCATTCCAGAATATAAAATGTACTCACTTAAAAATTTGCAAGATCCTAACTTAAAATGTACTTTCTGCTAATATCCATCCAAGGCACACAAACCTCTTTTGGAAGGAAACATAAGAAAGAGCATGAGAGGAAAAGAAACTCATTCAAGCTCAGGCAAACACTCATAGAAATCATTTTGTTGTATTCACCAGCCTCTAGTGAGTGGCATGTAATTCATGCAGGAAGAGATGGAAGTAGACACCTTGTCAGCCCTGTTTCCCTTAAAGTTTCAAAGCAAGTGTTAGGCCTGTTGGACAGCAAGTGAAGCTCTCAGTAGCAATACTGAAAAATTTACAATAAAAGACCATCTTTTTATGGTTGTGTTTACTTAGGTATATAATATCTTTTATCCAAGAAAAAATTTTCAAGAACAGCAGTCAGTGCTACATTTCTCAGCTATGCCACATGACAGCTGGGTATAAACAGAACAATTTTTTGCACAATGTCACAAGACTATGGGTATTATAGTCCTTCATAGATTGGCAGGCATGCTAAACCATGTACCTTTTTGTGCAGTTTATAGCAAAGAAATTCTTTTTTTCAGCAAAGAATTTCAGTTGCCTTCTCAAATGATGAGAAAAATTTGTCTCTACTTACATATTAATGGGTAAGAATTTTATGCCATTAGTCAAAATAAGTTGCATTCTGCACTTAGTCCATTAGAATATGACATCTCAACATGGGCAAAATTTTCTTGCAATGGCCCTTTCTTGGGTAAATACTACAGGGCTAGCATTTGCAATTTCAAACACGTCAATAAGCACTAACTAAAATGAGGCCAAAAGTGGAACTTGCTTGAAACTTTAAAACCAGAGTGAATGCTTTACAAAGCCAACTTTTTCACGTCATAAAATTCTGCATAATTCTGAAAATTCAGTTACCAAATTAAAATTAAATACTAAAGAATTTCACTAAGACCCCAAAATGAACTGGAAAATTAATAAGCATCAAACATAGATTTTATTGAAGTGTGACTAATATGTTCTTTGCAAGCTGCTCAAATAAGTGTTATTTCCTTATTCAAGACCATATTTCTATCAAACATGCTGTGATCATTTGGAAACAAGAATTATTTTTAGTATTTTTTCTCTAAACTATTTAAAAATCAATTATATTTTTGCCTGAAGAAAAACAAATCTCAGAAGGATTTTTCTTCATGACAGGATTTTCCATGGATTCTGCAGAAGCTATAATGGTCTGCAGCAATATTTTGACAGTTCATAACCAGCATGACATTTGATACATTTGTATTTTGTTTGAATGTTGAAGGATAATCAAGCAGCTAAACAGTAAAATATATATTGTCTGGTTAAGAAATAGATAGTTTTCTAATTTATCATGACATGTTACAGTGACTTCTCTCGCTATCTTAACAATTTACCTGATCAATGAAATTGTTAAATAGCCAGATGACTAATGCTTTCCTTGCTTTAGCTGCAATGGTGTTAAAATTAGCAAAATATTCAGTGGAAAACCTCCTCACTAGAGGATCGGAAGAAGGATGCTGCCCCCTTTTCTCCCTTCTACTTACATCCCCTTATAACTGTGGCCCTAAATGTCAGAGAACACAGAGAGGAAGAGATATTTCTCACAGTGCTGGAGGGATGAGGAACATACCCACTGCAGGCAGTAGGCTTACGGGCATTGACAGCTCCAGCATGGGACAAGGTTATCCTGCCTGCACAATAGATTGAGCCTGCATAAAGGCTCTTACTGGAAGTCCTGGAGAACTTTTGACTGAGTCAGCTTTGTTGTCTCCCTCAGTTCACATGCTCCTCTAACTTTCCCATATCTAGCCAGAGTTACACTGTTGTACGTTTATAGTGCAATTTCAATACGAATATATAAATGATATAGGGGTGGATTTGGTGGGGAAAGGGAGTTGTACCCCTGATGACACTGTTTAGTATGACAGAGAATGTTCTCGGTGCCACAAGACAGTACCATGGTTACACAAGTAGGTGATCCACCCCTCTCTCTAGATCAGGTTGGCAGTTGTCCCTTCAAGTTAAGTAATAACAAAAAATGGAACAGAGAAGGATTTCTCTCCTCCCCAGCAGACAAATGCTAAGGAAAAAAGGAAAAACTCTGTCAAGCTGAATAAATTGTATGAAGAGGACAGAAAAGTCTGAGGGTAATACAAGTGTTCTTCTAAAACTCCTGTTAATGTGTTAATGTGACTTCAAAGATAATATTGAACTGTGTGATGGGATTTCTTTTCTAAGAATGTATTTAATTTCTAGGACTGTAAGTAAGAGCAGTTTGATCATAGAGTCAAAGAGCATATATACATATATATTCACCTTGTATTTTATCTGGTCTTTTTAACAGCAGTGTAATTACTTATACCGTGTAGTTTATACATATTCCATAGCAAACACAAGTCAGGAGACCTGAACTCTCCTTCAGACTCTTCTAGTGAGCAGCTTTATATCTTTGGGGTAACCCTTAGACTTTACTGTGCACCCTGTGGGGAGAATGATTACACAAGGACGTTTAGAAAAGTGACTAGAGCATTTTTTCAAAGCCTAGAAAGCACTGTACATTTTAATAATTAAAAGAGAACTATTCATTCCAAATATACTTTTTATCTCATTGAATAAACAAAGAGATTGAAACTCATGCTCCTGAATCTACCAGGATGGCCTCTTAATTATATATAGAAAACAGTACAGATGGACCTGATTAACTCCTCAGATATTCCAGTAAATATTTCTGTTCTGTATTTGAAATAAAGGTGTAAGATCTAGCCTCTGTTCTATGTAATATTGGAAGGAAGTATACTACTCAGCCTGGAAAAGTAGTGTATAATATAGTCAAATGCAGATAAACTACATCCAGAAACAAAGAATACATACTTAGAAGTACAGAGTGGAAGATTCTAGATCATTAACTCAGACAAGGAATTAGTAAGCACAATTTATTGTTGTACCAAATAAAAAATTCTAGTGCAGAGCTGTGGCAGAAAGGACTAGTGAGGCCTTTGAAGATATATAACAGGAATACCCTCAAGTAGCCAGGTAATGATCTTGCTACTTTGTAGAGCAGGCTTCCTGGATTGTGTGTCTCATTTCATAAGAGAGATGAATTAGTAAACCTAGTTATAAGAATGGCCATAAAATGATTAAGTAATTACAAATTGAGTCATTCACCTTGAAGTTTAAGCAGCTCGTTTTTTTCCAGCTCATCATAAGGCTGAGAGATGACTCGATCATTGTATTTTAGTACTTACAGATGAAAAGGATATCTGATGGGCAGTAAGACTTTTTCAGTATTGCTGAAATAGGCATAAAAAATTGCAGTGACTTGAAATTGAACTCACACAAATTCACCATCATAACAGGATGTAAATAAGTGGGTAATCAAAAGTCGAGCAGATTATCAAGGACGGAGTTGAACTCATCCTCACTTGAAATGTTAAGAGAAGAGTAAATCTTTTTTGTATAAGGTTATGATATATTCAGAAGCTAAAAGGGTGGAAAAAGTCAGTATCTGAATCCAAATCATTGAGCTGTTTTATGGTAATCTCTTCTGACTTTACTTGGCATTAATGTTTCCCATGCAGTTACTGAACTTTCCAAGTAGGGACAGAATTATAGGAGTTAGAGAACACAAATGGTAAAATGCTGAACCAAAGAAAGGGAAGAAGAGACAGCAGGAAAGAAAAAAATGAGTAGAATTATCATCTTAAAAAAAAAAAAAAAAAAAAAAACCTTTTGACCTTAAAAANAAAAAAAAAAAAAAAAGCACTTTTGACCTATAAAAAGAATGATCTTGTAGGTGAATACTATTATCTAAAGAGCAGCACTTTGGCTCACTTTCACAATATTTGTTTTGCAACTGTAAGGCAAATTTTGATCCAAGAGCTAAGCTTACGTCACTATGTAGTTCACAGTGGACATTGCCACTATCTATATGAATAATAAGAGGCCTGGTGGTCAGAATTGTGGAGTCTCCAAAACGGTGATTGAAAGCACTGGGAGATGAAGTTCCCATCTCCAAACTGCAGGAGTTACTTTCATCCTTATTAGCTTTGCATCGCTGAACTAGTTCCAGCCATCATATTTAACTACTACTGTATTGACTTTAGGGAGGGAAAATAGGGTCTGCACAATACAATTACATTTAAATTATTGCATTTCCACAGCAATGAACAAATGTTTGGCTTGCAATAATTACGCATTTATTATATGTACAAAACTAAATCCATATTAGCAGAATTCACCTACTGTGGCACTCATGCATGAACAAACATCGGGGAAACCATTGTTGTAGTTCAAATAGAAAATCATTCACTAATACATAAAATAAACTTTTACTCAGTTGTTGACCCCCAACTCTTACCACATTTTTTAGTTTTATACAGAAAACCATGCTAGTGACTCTTGATGTTTTAACTCTTGTGGGCAACAGTTTCTGCTTTGTTTTAAATTGCTGTATAACCTTTAATGCTGCTATGTTGTACTCTAAAGTTCTGCTTAAAAATTCACATTTTCCAAATTTGTTACCGCCCACAACTTTCAGAAATGTTCAACAATTAATTTTGAGTTGTGGGAGAATGAGGAATAATAAAGCAAAATGACATATTAAAGAAAAAAATTATCATTATTATTAATTTTTTTTATGAGTAACTAAAAACTACATAAAATGGAACTAAAGATCCATAAGACTCCATCTGGCTAAAAATTCTTGTTCCCCTTGCTCTCTGCATCTCAAGCAGCCTGGAGAAAAAAAAAAATAAAAAAAAAATCAGAGGTTTGGCCAAACAAATGCAAAACAGTTTTGATGTTGTGACATTCTGCCTTCATTTAATCATCCAGAAGCCTTCCTCCACATTCTTAAGAGCCATTGACTGGATTCATGTGGGTACACTGAAAACAACAAAAATTAAGTTATGGGCAAGACCACTATGTGAGAGGTCCCCGGTTTGATGACTTTGAATTGTTGGTCAGAAGCAGCAATGACTTGTACGTGGCTCTTCTCTATGATCTGAATCTCTGCAGTACAATATCGTAGCATCAAGCAGCACATCTGGAACTGTGGCTTAGAGGTGATGCCAGACAGTAATATGAAAGCAAAAGGACGGTAGCAGTTTTGTATGTTTGTTCCTCTGCTGCTGCATATTATCAAAGATCCATTGCAGTTTTATGTAGTAAAAGGGATGTCAAAATTGGGTAGATGAGTATCATTCACGAGAGCCAAGAACAAAGATGGTGTAACTTGTAATGGAAGTTTGAATAATTTCATGCTATCACCTGCATCACTGAGCAAGAGGTTCAGAGTTTGTAGGGTGGTGGAGTCGAGAGAGAACAGAAGTCAGATAAATCTTTTGATCAGCTACTGCAAATGACTTGAACATTCTCTGCTGGGATTAAAATTCGGCCAAGTGAAAGCTTGCTTTTCTTGTGCTTTACTAAGGAATTTGGGAAAATTGCACATTCTCTCTGCACAATCTATGTGGGGGTGCTGCTAATCTTGGCATGTTGTTGAGACAATTTGCATCTGAATTTGCATTTGAAACACACAGAAGAAAATCCTGCAGAAAGCCTGCCTAAATAAAAGATACAGGAGAAAAATAATGTACTCAAAATAATTGAAGACATCATATTGTCTCATTTTAACATATCCTGAATGTTCTAATGTTTTTGCAAAATATTAAAAAATACACATATCTATACATATGCACATATACATGCATAGATTCTATGTTATGCATCATTATATATTTAGGTGCTTTTATAAATATATGTAATACAGACATAAACCATTATGCATGTTCTACTTGCTTTTTAATATTGTTCTAACATTCTTTGTTTACATGTGCAATTTTTATCTCATGTAACATATCTTATACCACAGTCTAGCCTGCAAGATAAAAATAATGCTTGTTCCCTGACAGATGTGTTGGGCCACTTTCATAGTAATTTCAGTGCCAATGTTGAAACTTCCAGTCACAGAATCACAGAATGGTGGGGGTTGGAAGGGACCTCTGGAGATCATCTAGTCCATCCCCCCCGGTAAAGCAGAATCACCTAGAGCAGGTTGCACAGGATTGTGTCCAGGTGGGTTTTGAATATCTCCAGAGAAGGAGACTCCACAACCTCTCTGGGCAGCCTGTGCCAGTGCTCGGTCACCCTCAGAGTGAGGAAGTTTTTCCTCATGTTCAGACGGAACTTCCTGTGTTCCAGTTTGTGCCCATTGCCCCTTGTCCTGTCACTGGGCACCACTGAAATGAGTTTGGCCTCATCCTCTTAACATCCATCCTCTAGAAATTTAGAAGGGTTGATGAGATCCCCTCTCAGTCTTCTCCAGGCTAAACAGACCCAGCTGTCTCAGCCTTTCCTCACAAGAGAGATGCTCCAGTCCCCTAATAGTCTTTGTAGCCCTTCATCAGTCTGGGAACTGAATTTGTGATGAACTTCTTAATGAGTATGCCATAAAATTATTTTATATTATTATATATTTTATATGTTATATGTTATTTTATAAATAATATGAAAGTTCTTAATTTATTTATTTAACTGTAAAATCACTAATATTATAGAAGTGCAGAGTAAATTAATTATTTTTCCTATGAGAACCTTATCTCCTGGATTCTTAACTTGTGTTTCTCTAAATTCATAATCAGACTATTACATTGGTGCAGGATTTTTCATCTGTTTTATTTATAAGAAACACAGCTAAGCTATCAAATCTCTGTGCTATATTAATAAACTGATAAACAGTATAAGGCAAAGCACCAAAAAGAATCTTCCAGGAGAATGAGAGAGTTTTTCCCCCAGTTTTTTCTTGTAATTTGATTTCAGAATGAAGTGATTTAGAAGCACTGTGCTGGGTATTACAGTTAAAAGGCTGTAGAAATAATACAGGAGACAGAATATAGGCATAACACAGCATGATCACATAGCAACCAAGCCAGAATTATGATTTCATAAAGCTGAACATAATGCAAAGAAAGAATATATAAAGCATATTATGCAAAATACTAATGTTAGAGATAATTACATGTGAGAATAAAATAAGATACATCTTCAAAAACTTTGGAAGGAAAAATACTGAACCCAGATGACATAAAATGAATATAAAAAAGAGCAGAAGTAACCCTGGCCACAAGAAAATTAATCTTAATGTCTTCCTTCCCCATCCAAAATACTAAATGGATATGTCTTTAGTATTGCCAGTTAAAGCCCAAAGCATTTCTCATTCTGTGTGTCTGGAGAGCACATATGATTCACTCTGTAATAACCAAAGAAAAATGTCCTTATACAAAGAGTCAGACATGTTAGTGATTAGAAACAGGCAATGTGTGCATCCTTCCTGTCTCTGGTCATGGACGCAGAGACTCTGGCATCCTTATTTAAAATACATTTGTCCTAAGTGCTGCATTTTCAGCTGCTGATGTACAATCCTCATTAAATTAGTTTATAGATTAGCTTATTTATACTTTACAAGAAGGTTGAGGTTTTGCCACTTACGCTTCTTTGCAAGCTGATCTTCTACATCCTGACTGTGCTAGGACCTTCAGAATAGATGTTCTCCATGGAGCAAGAGAGAAACATTCATAGCTCTGGATATGTACTCTACCCCTATTCATATGTACCTATTTAACCTGCTGCTTTGCAATTTAATTCCCAGAAATACTGTGTCTGGACAGGGGTGATTCCCAGAAACATATTTCAAGGCAAGGCAAATCAATGACTTGATGGCTGAAATCTAATTTCTAGTAGTTGAGTGTAGTATAGGACCAGAGCCATAGTTCTGAGAATGATAATGTAATACAAAAAAAAAAAAAAAAAAAAAAAAAAAAAAAAAAAAAAAAAAAAAAAAAGATCAGGGTCAGCACGTTGTAACATAAATAGTAAAATTAAACATGAATTCCACCTTCTAGATTTAAACCTTCCTTAATCTAGAACCTGCACTTTGGATACCTGAAATCCTACTTATTCTAATAAAAGATTTCTAAAACATTTTCTCAGCTATTATACTCATGAGTTTCAATATTAAAACCTAGATAGACATAATCTAAGTGTATCAGAACATTATTTCTTTTCTGAAATTACCCTAAAATTCACATTTGCAATCATTCTGTGCCATCATGTATTCTCAAAAAAAAATGTTTTTTGTTAACAAGATAGTAGTCTCACAAGACATTTTCTAATACTGTGGAAATGATGTATGTTTAATCGGAAAACTTATCTATGATTAACCTTTATAGACGCATTTTTTCCTCCCCAAAAATAAACCAAACCTCTCTTTACCCCACAATACTCCTATTCTGGCATGAAAATGGATACTTCAACCATCCAATTTAAGTATAATAAAATTCAGTGTCTCAAATCATTAAAACAAATGAATTGAATAAACATCACATTTTGTTTGCAAATTGATCTGTGAATAAACTTGCACAGTACTGATTTTAAACAGTGGTGGTATTTATTGAAAAGCAATTGTAGTGATTCAGAATTTTTCTGGGATCAGTGCACATCTTAAAAGGGATAACTAGAATCTTGAAAAGCATTCAATAACCTTGACACGTTTTACATCTTTACAATTATGTCTTTGTTCAGGTTTATCACTCTCTCCATTTCACAATAACTATTGATCTCCTGTCGTCATTAACATCATACAGTAGTTTTTATTTTGAAAACATGTTCAGCATCTTTATGACAGAAGGTACCATAATGGCATGATTAAAAATTAGCTTTTTTATTATATTAAATAAAATCTTTAGTTTTTGAAATATAATTCAGCTGTATCATTGGGGAATCACTCCTAGAATCTGTGTTCCTAAGCAACTCAAACTCTTTTTAGCTATTTTCCTCAGGATATTTTCCAGTGTTATACAGTTTATGACATTTCTAGAAATTGAATTTTCTGCATTTTTCCTTTTTGTCTCAGGTTTATCTTCAAAATATGCTGCTAACAGAACTGCTCCATAGTGATAGTCCACTGTGTCTAGAAATCTCATCAGTTTTGTTCAGTAAGGAGCAGCTTCAGAAGGCACATATTTTAATACAATAGGGATACCTTGACATGACCAGGCAAATATTTGTGAAATATGTGTGTGGTGTGTGTATGCAAGGGTGAAGAATTAGCTTTTACCTGTTTTTGTCATGAATGTTCTAAAGACTGCGGCAATGGGAAGTACACCAAAGAATAAGTAGAAGCTGTTGCACGTCAGGTGCTAAACAGTGTACAAAGAATAATCATAATTTACTATTATACCAGAATATGCCAATAGTACCAAAAAAATCTGGAATGGAGTGAGGAAAATTTGGGACCATCTCCCAAAAGGCAGGTAAACTCTTTAAGCATTCTATAGGGAACATGCCATTACTATCCTGACTGATTTGTAGAAAGAAATAATCCTTTCCATTAAAGCTCTGGGCATAGTGGAAAATTGGAAGACCAACAAAACAAGTGTTTGAGCATTCAGGAAAGAAACTATTCTTCATGCAGTAGTACCAAGGAAATTGTTCTTTCCAGAAGATTTATCTCCATGTCACCCTTACAAAGACCTATACAGATGTTACAGAAACCATCCTTTAAAAAGTTATTACAAAGAAGGAAGTCTAGAAGAAAAAAGAAGATTGCAACAGGAATACCTCATATTCACAATTGCTACTACTACTCATAGTAACTATTAAGTAATGATACTGTTGCTACTATTTGTAAAAGGGTGGCACTCAGAGAATGAAATATTAGGGCCAAATTGTTTTACAGGATGTCCAAAAGATCCATTCAAAACAAATTCCAAGTGGAGTAAAAAGACAATCAAAAGGCAGAAGAAGCAACAAAGGCATGAAATAACTAATCTCCTACATGACTGCAGGAAATAGGCCATTCAGGGCTAGAAGATGGCATTTGTGAAGTTCTGCCTAGCAAGTTGTGCAGTGAACACTGTGCTACTCAGGTTTATATATATCATCAGAAGTTCTCCATGACTAAATGTTTCTTCAGCTTTCTGGACTAAGAAAATAATTTGGAATCTTCCTAAAACTTGAATAAATTTAATTACTAAGATATTTGGATGGTGACTAGAATATTTTGCTTGGTCAGACCCCAAATAGTTTATTTCACTATTTAAGAGCTGAGATAGCTAAAAAATTAAGTAAATTAATTCTAAAATTATATTTCCTTTTAATCTGGGCATTTAAAGATTTTAATTTGGAAGGCATTTAAATGACATGATTTTGCAGATGGTATTATTTTACAGGAGTCAATGGAAAAAGGACTTTGATTAACTTGACACATCTTTATTAATTTATTTATTTGCCCCAAACCTTTTGTTAGTTAAACAAAGTATCCTGGGCACTATCTCATCTTTCCCTTTGTACCTTTTTATTTATGATGTATTTGTCTCAGAATACTGAAATATAATCTAATGAATAATGCCATAAAATCTTGTAGAGATTAGGGTCTAACACCTCACCAGCAGATGATATGCTATTGTACCTTCTGAAAATTGCAAAGACGATCATTAAAATGTTGCCATTTTCTTTAATGGAATCACAATCAAATCTCATTCAGGAATTTTCATATTATCAGTTTTTATGAGTCTTTTAATGTTGTTTTAATTTTGTAATATTGATTTTACATGATAGTGTGAAAAAGAAAAAAAGAAAAAGGAACAATAATGGGTCTTATATCTTATTGTTGTAAGAGCTTCTATTCCACCATTACACAGGTCATTTTCTGGCAGTGCTTTTGCATATGAACAATGCTGCATTGGATGAAATAGATACTGTAAAATTCCAACCATCCATTAATATGTTAATCTTTCTCTAAGATACTATATAGCAAGACCATTATGTATTAATTCTGTCCTTCTACCTTCTCAGGTTCTTCACAGTCAATATATTAATATTGAAACTATTTGACAAAACACTGCACTTTTACTGTCCCATTGAAATATATTTATTAAAACAATGTCCTTATTGCTATATTGAATCATAAAATTATAGTTGTCATATGATTAGATTTGATATATTAAAGAAAAATAAACACACCAATGCACTGTTCTAGATATTTCAATGCCAATTTTTTTTGAAAAAAACACATAAAACCAAAGAAAAACAATATTTAATCACTTTGAACCTAACTCAGCATTAACCTAGAAAGATAAATACATGTACCTTTAGATCCACATTTTAAAGATTCTTATGAAAAAGATTGTGTAATAATCATACAGCTGCTATATGTCATTGTCTTCCATTACATTCAATGTTTTGAAGATATCATTGACCAGACTATATTATATTTCAAATTCCAGGTCTTCAGAAACAATAGGTGAAGTGAACAGTTGTCAGTACTTAACCTGCTTCCTGGATGACAGCATTTGCTATAAAGAAATTAGTCTTTCACAGTGTGAATATGTTAGAAAAGAACAGTCTTCAACCAGAATAATTATATAGCCAGAGCATCCTCCTGTTTTTTTTGTGGTTTTTTTTTTTTTTTTTGAATGAACTCTTTCTATCAGATAAATTGATGAGATGAAGACAAAGTAGCATGATAATCAGTGACTTAATACAGAAAAGTTATAGGGATAATTTGATGATGTCAGTGTGCCATCTTACACTTCTTTGATCAGATAATGCTAATGTGCTAGATCTTGGTATTTAATTCAGCTGCCCTTTGTCCTGCCACAACCCATTACCACCACCATTTGTACTGCAACCCCATGGAAATGTATTTGGTTTCCCTTGAGTAGTCATTCACAACCTTTGATTTCACAGTCTATCAGCTTTACATCAGATATATTTCCCTGAGTATGGGACTGCCTTTTTGATAGATAACTCCTGCCTTGGAAAGTCTTTGTTCCTGAATCAAAGCCTGACAGCTGGGCTAGGGCCAGTTCTTTTTTTGCTCTATACGTTACTGGAAGAAATTCAGGGTCACTTGTCAAACTACTGTTCCTTAGGGTAAAAGAGTGGCTGACCACCAGCTTTCTGCTGTAAATGGATTGTTTAAGGCCATTTAATAGTGATGTTAGGGAGAATGCACTGAACAGATGGGTTGGGTGTTTGTGCTAGAGTAAAACTAAAGATAGAATGAAAGAAGATAGAGTAAAAACTGAAGTGTTTCTTTCCATTAGACAAAATGTGACTATATATATATATAAACAAATACATAAATGTCTGTCAAAGCAGATGTTCCCATGCTAATGTTTTAAGTGTCATTTAGTGTTTTAATCAACACTAAATTAAAAGCCAATGTCATTGCTTGACCTAAAATCTATCACCTTGGCAAACAGATAAACAAAAGGGAAACCCAGCTGAATGCCTGAATCCAATTTTGAGTCCCTGAATCAAAAAATAAGTGGAGTAATTGGGTAATGAAAGGTGGAGAGCAAAAAGCATGATCCAGGATCAAGGAAACATGAACTTTATGGGAAGATTGAATGGACTGTAGTTGTTCAGACGAAGAAACAAAGGAGGAGGCAACATGATTACAGTCTTCAAATGCATGAAAGTCTTTTGCAAAGAAAGGAACTATGAAGTTGAACAGATTGCTTAGGAAGTCTTGCCTGGTCTGCAATGAATGCAGCATGTTCTGACAGGTAACAAGAAGTCCTAAGCCATGCAGTAGAGAGAAGTGAAGCATGTTGCACAACTACAGTGGAAGGCCTTGGACTGTGGTGTAGTGAGACTGCTCGCTGTGGTTCCTAATAGGAAGAAAAGAGATGTAGGCAAGTTCATCTGATGCATGGATGTATCATAATGTATCAGCCAGCCATTTGATTCTTCCTGTCTCAGAATAATAAAAAAATCTGTCATGATGGGAAAATATCCAAGAGAGGTTGTATCCACCATGCAGCTGGCATGAGAAAAGACAAGTAAAATAAAAGGGTTATAAATTTCCCAAACCTTACCACTGTACCATAGCTAACAAAATACAGGCAAATATTTGTTAGCAACCATACTTCTGTAGCTGATCCTGTCTTTGAGCAGAGGAATATCAGATAAACTTCGGAGGACTCTACCAGAATTGGGACTTAGCGATCATCAGATCTCATACAAAAGAGGACATTCATAAGCATGAGGTTCAAAAGTACATGTTTTTATGCGATGTGTTAATCTGATAGAATATGAATTGAGTATAAGACATCAAAGTGAAAACTGTATGGATGTTGAAGGTCCTTACATATGGTACCTTAGATCCCTCTTGTCATCTGGAACACAACTGTCTCTGTAGCAGTTTTATTTTTGATAACCCCAATCCACTGCTTTGCATTCTGACCTTTACAAAAGGGATGAAAGAATGAACCAGAGCTCAGAAGTTAATGCTCCAAGAAAGCTGGTTAATCCTCATAGATAAGAATTTCGCTCATGATGCACCTGTCAACATGACCTCTAAAAAACCATCCATATTCTTGATTCCTGCACAAATTTAGCCACTACCTAGAAAAGGAGAGAAAATGTTATACAGCCACCAAACCTTATTGTTTGAGTTCATTTAATGACATATTTTTTTCTCTTGTATTCAAAATACAGATAGTAGTCTGATATCAAGATTTGACTTCCAGGTAAGAACTAAAATGGTACATAAACATGGTTTTCAGGAAATTAAGACTATATAGCTAAGAGGGACATGACAGTCTCCATGTTTTTCAAATGAGGATAATATATTCTCAACATTGTGCAGATTTGTAACACAAAAATTAAAAAAATCTGACCGATAGTCAGCAGCTCTGCCAAAAGCTTCATATGCAGATCTTGTAATTACTTCCTTTAGCACAAGTTTTCCTTGCTGTATTGGGTCTGGCTGGGATGGACTTAACTTTCCCCATACCGGACCTCATAGTGCTGTATTTTGTATTTGTAGCTAGAACAGTGTTGGTAACACACTAATGTTTTGGCTACTGCTGTGAACTGCTCATAAGCATGAAGGAGGCATCTCCAAATCCCGTCCCCCTAAAAATGGATGGGGGTGGGCAAGAGATTGGGAGGAGACATAGCCTGCTGACCCAAACTGACCAAAGGGATATTCCACACCATATGATGTCATGGTCAGAAATATAAGGGCAGAAAAAGGAAGAGGAGGTGGGGCATTTGTTATTAAGGCGTTTGTCTTCTGAAGCAACTGCTATGTGTATTGAGGCCCTACTTCCCGGAAAGTGGCTGGACATCACCTGCTATGGGAAGTAAGGAATAAATCTTTCTGGTTTTGCTTTCTCTTTGCTTTGTTATTAAACTGTCTTTTTCTCAACCCAGGAGATTTTCATCTTATTTTCTCCCCCTGTCCTGCTGAGGAGGGAGAGTGAGAGAGTGGCTGGGTGAGCACCTGGCAGGCAGCTAAGGTGAACCCACCACAGTCATTTTTGGCACCCAATGTGGAGCTTTCAAGGAATTTGAAATAAGGATAGAGAAGTAATAGGCAAAACAGGGACTGAACATTGTGAGGAATTTCTGTTGTTGTAGTTGTGGTGAAGAGATGAGGGATGGAGTGTGCATAAATTATCTACCTTTGTCAGTCTTGTGATGATGTTTTGATTCTGGTGTGGGGAATTCTTTTGTTGATGTACATGAAGTTTGTGAAGACTGTAGATTGTGTAATGAATGTATATTTTAATGCAAATTCTTAAATATGTGATTCACAAAGGTGAGGAATGGCTGCCCCCATGTTGGACAGAGACAGTAGCAGCCAGCTCTGAGATTTCTGTGTAGGTTACTGTAATCAGAATTTTGAACATGCATTTTTGGATGGACTATTGCATCCACTCAGGATGAAGGAATTGCTGTTCTGATGCTGGTAAGAGAGACCCACAGATCAGTTACTGAACTTTGAAGCTTCATTCCCAGAGGTGTCCGCTCTGTAGTGCCTCCAGGACACATACTGGAGATGTATTCCTCAAGTAAGTTACACTTTGCCTCAGGAATTCTTGACCCAAGAATTTCTGGAAGCAAGGGACTATGTCCTTTTTTCTTTCTCTGTGCTTGCTTTATTAGCAACCATTGGATGCAAGATGCTGGTTGAGAAGAGTCTCTCATTCAACCTCTAGAGCCATTTGTTTTAGTTCTGCTGCTGCCACGGAACCTCCTTTTATATCATCTCAGTCTTCAGAGTGGAGGATGTGAGCATCAAAGCCACACCACATTGCAAGTGGAAGGGAAAAATCCAGAAGACACCTCTCACTTTACTCCGATTTTGTTTTGCCTTAGTCAGGACTCTCTCAGTTCACATATTTAGACTTCAATAACAGTAAAGTGTCTTCAGTTCAGGCACATTCAATGCCATTCAGTCATCCAGGTGTCAGGGATGATAATGTTTTATTGTACTTGTATTCTATTTTCATGAAAATGTAAACCCTAGCACATGACCAAAATGCTAATGTGTTGGTCTATCCACTGTAGTTCTCTACCTGATTGAAATATGTCAAAAGAGACTTCTCTTTTGTAAATGATTTCTGCCAGTTGGAAGTCTCCAAGCAGGTCTGGATTATTTTTCTCCCTGTTTTCTAAAAAGGATGAATAATTAGCTCCTAACTTTTTTAGGGTTTCGGATTGCCAAGTTCAAAAAAAAAAAAAAAAAAAAAAGTTTACTAAGTTTATTTCACACATTTACAGGACAAATATGAAGGGTAACACTCAGAGATGATGTGTACATATAACACTAAAACATACTTTTCACTTGGGTTTTAATTACTGGTTACTACAGTTTCAAAGGTAAAAATATGTTTTATTTCTGTAACTGAAGCATTTAATGTGGAAACTGTCAGATGTCTTGATTCTATTTCCCACATCATTCTTCGAAGTGGAACTTCGTTTTAGATGTAGTGCTTTGCACAAGTTATATGCAACTATGAATGAACGAATGGTTATGAATAAAATACCAGTGCCATTGTAATCAGTGGAGCAAAAATTGTTCCTTACCAATCATACGTAAAAGTTCATTACAGTAACAATTTGCTTAAATGCTGCTTCTAACTTATTGTTCTTATTTAATGTTTTTGTAGTACAGTATTCCCATGAAAATGAAATACACTGAATTAGATTCTAATGAATATTTTTAGATAATAGGGGATTCTATCTGATATTAAAATTGATGCAAAAGAACCTAATCAGAGGATCTATGCTCAGCTATTGATCATAAGCAATAACAACCATATTACTACTGTTGTTAAGTACAAAGAGGTGTTGTAGACAGGAGCTTTGGGATTCCTCTGAAGATGGGATCTTCCAGAAAATCATGGACAGATTGAAGGTAAATGCTCTTGTGCTGAAAAATAACTTCAGACAAAATATTTTAATTATTTATTGAAGAATTATTTTTTAATTACGTAGTGTGAACCAGCCAACCTCACTCTGTGTTCACTAAGCACCAACAGTATTAAAAATGCATAGTCAGACATGAGAATTAACGTTAAAAAATATTTTTTCCATGTCCATAAGGAAAAAGTAGCAAAATTAAATTGATTTGGTTTAGACTATCATAGTTCTTTTCTTAAAAAAAAAAAAAAGCATAATTTGTTTCTGCATATTTATTTGGTTTAGCTTGTTTTATATTTAAAAGGTCACATTGATTAAATTAATAGGAGTCTTTTAAGTCTCTGTTTCATAAAAACACATTACCATTCTAACTTAATATCCCTTTATTTATGTATTACACAATTAAAAATAATTCAAACCAGGAAGATTCCTAAAGGGGTTCTATTTTACTTGACTTAACCTATTGTCTCAAATCTCTGTGTGAAAAAGCTGTGTAACAGAAATTGCTTACAGAGTTGCAACAGAAAAAAATCAGACTATTTTTCTGCCTTGTTCCTTATCTAGAGTCATTGTACTGATTTTAACAGTGTAATTCTGTATTCAGATGGGGCAGAAAAGTCTTTGTTTGAATAATGGATGATTTTCCTTTCTTTTAAACTAATTTAGAATCTCATGTATTCTCAAACATTGCAATATGATCCTCAGATCAATAGTATACTTTCCTGTATTTATCATTGTAAACATTTTAAAGACACAAACAGTTCACAAGATAAATAAACATCACAGTTAACCCCATAATGCTTTTCTTTTTCATACTTTCTGTTCATAAAACCGTATGTGTATTTTTCAAGTGAAGTCAGCTACTATTAAACTTTTCTTTGAAATACTTCCATATTCTTTCTCCTCTTCATAAAAATTTGCAAAATTATTATTTTATAAAATCACTTATAAAAAAATCTGATACTTAGATTGAAATTTTTTCTTCTGTGAGGATGATTTCCATTATAGGTATATATAGGGATGCTCAAAAGTCCATGAAAAACAATACAAGGCTCCCATTTATTCGCATTATCTTTGGATCAAAGATCAAGTCTTCAGAAAGCAAAAATGAGATTGGATGTTTCAGTCTTACCCTCACTTCAATACAATCAATATTTTTGCTAGGCAAAGGACCAAACTAGTGGCATGAACTCTAACTTTTAATGGACAAAGTGCATTACAGGCTAGGTTTTAAAGCCTATCTTGGAAAGTTGATCCTTTTTACAGCCCTCTGATCTCCTGTTTGATCATCAGCTGAATAGACTTATAGACACTCTCTTGAGTTTACAAGATTTGTCATTCCATGATGTATTTTCTTTACTGTCAATATTAGGCTCCTTCATACAAGACGTAATGAAAAAGTAAAAAATGTTTACAATGTTAATGCTAATATATATACTGAATTCTTCTGACTTTGATGTAGGAATTTCCCTACATTCACATGCAGACTATGCGGAGAAGTGACAGATATAAGCAAAAATGTTTACAAATTGTGAAGATGCACCACATTACAGCTGAAATAATTGTTTTTTTTAAAAAAACTCATAATGATAAAATACCTCACTCACTGTCTTTTATCCTCTTATTTAAAATGCTTCAACCATCAATCAAAGAGCAGAACTACTGTCATACACTTTGCATGGCTACATGCAAAACATAGCTAGTCATTCACAGCCAACCTGTCACAGAAAACTATTTATCAACAGTATTCAAGGAATAACGAAACCCAACAATTTTGAAGTGAACATTGCTGTCACTTCACAGCGTTTGGTAACAGAGAATGGTTATGACAGATATTAATTAACCTTGACTAGTCCTGTTATCAAAATTTTATTCCACTGGCGTTAGTCTCCTGCAGCATTCATTTTATTAACTTAGGAAAAGAAAATAAGATATGATATGAAATTTTCTTGAAAGTCAACTGTAATAAACTGTGAGTAACAGTTTATCCTACTGTTTCCAAGAGCTCCAATAGCAATGAGGTAGCATTTTGTCATCTTACCTGTAGTTTATTAATATAACTGAGCTCTTACTGAGCTTTTAAGCAGCCTATTTTATTTCCTAAACAACTTTCCACTAGTAGAACTTAATAATAGACTCAATCCCAAATTTTTGCTCCTAATCTCAAAACACATCCATTTTATAGGACAGAAGCCTTTTTTAGATCATCCAAGAGCTGAAATTAAAACCTAAAAATAAGGTTTAACCTAGAAATTAAACCTAAAATTCACTTAAGTTTTTGGCTGCTGAGTATTTTCCACATCTGTGCACATGTCCCCTTGAACAGCCATCTCCAAACCCCCAAAACTTCAGATATAAATCTGTGTGCTTGAATCTCATCATCTCATCTATGTGCAGATGAGTAGCAGGCTAAGATAAGCTTCACATACATCATTTACAGATAATGATGTTTGACCAGTGTCACTGAGCTCCTACTATAATTTGCAAAACTTTTCTTAATAATGGTATAGAGAAAACTGTTTGTCTCCATATATTAGGCAAATTTGTGAGTTTGGTATTTACATTTTTTTATTTATTTATATGTTGAAAATTAACAGAGGACTGAAGTGTAGAAGTGCTGGTTATCACTGTGCTGAAGTCGTGAAAGCTTTCCTTTCAGTCTGAATCCTCGTTTCCAAAAGCACTTTTAAAAACTTCAGCACAAACTGATAACAAATGCTAAATATAGTGGTCTCTTTGTTCTTCAGGTCATCTCCAGACCTGTAGTACTTAGACTCAAGGGAATGTCTGTCCATTTAGGAGACAAATCTTTTTTTGTGTGTTGTTGAACAGGGTTTTCTTTTAAGAGACCCTGTGGTTCCTGAAGGACCTTATCTGAAAATATTGGGTCAGGCAGAGCAGATGTGTCTGTCTCCATGATCTATCAGTGCCCAACAGGTATCTTTTCATGTGTAAGTGTTTATTATCCAATACAGAAACAGTCCTGGAAGTAGAATGCAGTATTTTTAACTAAAAAATGTTAGATAACAGAAGCAGGATTCTTCAGTTAGAAGAATGACTCCATGAGCTTTGACCTTACGAACTTTGCACAGCTTCACCAGAAGAAGGCTGGGCAGCAAGCAGCACTGTCTTCCTCCTTTCCCAACTACACATAAATAGTTTCAACTTGTTTAAGGGCATTCCAATTTTAAAGGCGTAGATTTGAGTCTCTAAAGTTGAGAACACAACTCAGCTTGTTGTGGGTCAGTATGATACTATAATGCTTTTTTTGTAGATGGTGTCTAACTGTATTTTTTATACAGTGCTTACTACTTCATACTCCAAATTATCTTAGCTGTGCTCTGGTCACACATCTTGGTCCCTTAATGGACACAGATACTGCTCTGCCAGGTTTCTGATTCTAGCAGTGTTTAGGCAGGATTTAGGTGCATATCTGACTACAGTAAGGTGATTCTGGGGCAAGATTAGGAAACAACACTGAAGGTACCTAGAAATTCTTGCAGTATATAATTAAGTGCACAAACCCATTGAGTAGCTCTTCTGTTCTACATTGTGTCAAACTCACTGTATAGATCTGGCTCTGGATACTTTTGGTTTTGAAACTTTTGAGAGACAAATCATGATAATAACCTCTTTTCCATTTTTATAGTCAATTAAATCATGCATTAATTTAACACTGTCAGCAGTACTAAGGGCTTAGCTGGCTCCTGACTTGAGCCTTACCTAACAGTTTGTCAGAATTTGGACACAGTTATATTTTTCAGTGAAAATGACTGACTCTGGAAGTCTGCTCACTGGAGGCCGCTTCTGACACTGAGAACTGACATGTCTTACCAAATCAGCTGTGACGTGGATGTGGGAGGAAACAAGGAACTGCATAGCAGTAGGGTTGCTGCTGCATTACATGACAAGGATTCTGCATTGCCACACTGTACCCAGCTAGCAAAGGTCAGGGAGAAACTAAATTTCCCTTAACTCTCTGATAAATTCCTTGTTCTCTCCATCCAGAAATAACTAGTTGAAATACAAAAGGAAGGAACAAAAAAAAAAAGATGTAGGGGTATGTATGAAGGTAAATAAAAGTCTGGATAAACATCCAAATAGGTAAAAACATAGAGTTTGGAATGACGGTAAAAAAAGCTTGTATTAATTACATTGAGCAGATAGTCTGTGGTGACTTTGATAGCTTAGAAGGAAATTATAGCTTGCACTTAATTAAAATGCTTTTTAGGTGAATGAAGAAAATGAAAATTTTGCAGATAATAAGAAACAGGGAACAACTTACTCTGACTCACCTTATAGGAAGAAAAATATCCTTGTTCCTTTAGAGATGCTTAAATGACAGCATACTAGAATCTAGTCTAAGGAAAAGGTCCTTCTATCTGTCAGTGTTTCATAATAAGTTCAGGGGAGCTCTCCTCTTGCCCAAATGACAAGCCCCAGAAAGGCTTTTCTAAATCACTTCATAAAACTTGCAATGTGTAAAACAAACTTTGACATAACTTCTTGGCCATATGTAACGTGGTCTATTTTAACTTTTTTGTTGTTGTTTGTTTTATACAGATGATGGAGGGAAAGAGAAGAATAAAGAAAAACAAAACTTAATAATAAATATCTAATACTGTATGGAACACGTTACCGATGTTTTCTGAAAAAAAGATGAGATCATCAAAAAGTTTAGAGTTCAGATAAACACCAAAGTTTTTATCCAGTCAAATTAAATTTCCCATATGAAAAATTCAGTTGGAAATCTCACATAGAAAAGCTTTCTTACAGGGTTTTGTAGCAATTCTGTTTATAGGCCCAGTTGCAAATAGAGTACTGAAAGAATAAATCTCACAAAGGTCTGTAAAATTCTACTTCCCCAGCCACCTGAGGCAAATAAAAAATTCATGAGCACAAGTAATATAATATAATTAGGAGATTGTTTTCTTTTCCATTATTAGTATCACTGTAGTACAAGGCAAACAAGAAAAATTCCAGTTCACACTGCTCTGTTTTCATAAACTTCAAAAAATACTCATTCAGTATTTCAGCACTTCCAGGATCTGAATTTTATTCTTGTGCTAAGCTACCAGCTAGTATTTGGGAACAAAAAAGATAAATATTTAAATAATGTTCACATATTATAATGTTGCTTAACCCGATAAAGAATTCTTCTCAGATATAGAAAGCAGAGTCAGAGTGCAATTGCTAAGCGACTGTGTGCCTTGTGTCATTAGACTGCAAATGCCACCTCACCCATGTTTGTCCCAAGTCAACCCTCTGTGGTGGCCCATCCCACCTTCTTGTTTCTACTCCGTTCCCATGTGCAGGCAGCGCTCTGCTCCATCCCTAAAGTCCAAGACTCGTGCTCTTCTGCTGCCTTCTATTCTAGTCATGAGAGAGGGTGAAGACTGCAGGTCCCCAGGAAGTACAAAGGCTGAGGATTTATGTGGTTCAGTAGCATCTAAACATCTGTATCTGAGAAGGAGGCAGCACCAAAAGTCTAGGTATTACTATCTGCCCAGCCTCATCAGGCAAGGTAACGAGGATTTGTCTGGAAACAAAGTGTGGTGAGAAAACCGTGCAGTGTCTGAGGAAATCTATGGTTTTGGCAAGTTTGTTTGACTCAGCAGGGCAAAAGTACCTCATTCAAGCTTTCCTGAAGCCAAGTGCGCCACAGGATGAATTACACTCGTGAGAAAGCTCAGTGTGTGCCCAACGGTGCTGTGCCATTCAGAACTACAGCAAAGGCAAGTAAGTTCTTTGGAGGTGTAGCTGCTGATACCTTGCACTAGTAAGGTCTGGAGATCCTCACACTTGAGCTCTGCTCAAGATCTTTTGTTCTGCTGAAGGATGTGTTTAAATAAGGGAACTAGATGACAAGGGAGACTATGAAAAGAAAAGAAAAGAAAAGAAAAGAAAAGAAAAGAAAAGAAAAGAAAAGAAAAGAAAAGATACTACAGATCTTCTACTGGTAGGAAGTGTTCCCACCTCCCACCTCCTGTTCTTTTTCTAATGAAAAAATAATTGTAATCATGATATGTTGTATCATATTTTTCAGAAATTTTTAAGAAACTGCTAATTTTTAAACTAATTGTAACCTAGACATTTTTTTTTTTTTACTCTCTTTGATCAATGATTTTGGAAAAAAGGCAACAATGTTAACATTGCAATTAATTGTCACCACTAATTTAATTCTGAAGAAGAGACGACAAACAAAAAGACTTCCTTCATATTCACATTTTGTAGGTATGACCAGTGTTAAATAAGCAGTATTTGAAAAGAAATGTTGACACACACACA
>VXBL01005392.1:22381-51365 GCA_013400195.1 Aramus guarauna | reverse complement strand
AAAAAAAAAAAAAAAAGGATTTTGCAGCATCTGCATTTTTGGTAGAATTGAATTAATCAGTACTTCAGATTAATTGAAGTTTAATTTCAGTTAACAGATTCCAAAACTTGCGATTTAATGTAAAATAGATTAATTCTGAAGGTAATATGAGTTAATAATTTTGGTCTTCATATAGTGGGACTGTAAAAATAAAAAGGATGTTCTTAAAGAGAAGAAAAATGTTAAAAGCTTTTTCATCAGTTTATAAGGATAACAGTTTCCCTTTCAGTTAGCTCATTCCTGAACAGTAAAAGCAGAACCAGCAAGTGGTTGATTGGCACATGGGGGATTAAAGATGAGAAAATGCATTGATCATTTTAAAACATGAATTGTTGGAGGAACTCAAATACAAAAGAAGCTGGACAGTAACAGAGAAAGAAAAAAAATAAGAGAAAAACAAAACAAAACTTGTGGTCAAATTGAAGGTCAGATTGGCAGATTAAGCATCACAAGGTTGTGCCCAGGCGATAGTTCAGAACGACATGTTACGGCAAGAGGTGGTTTTTGCTCATCAGTACAAATCGAAGGGTGAAAGACATCCTGCATTCAACAGTGGCATGCTTATGGTTTTAACTGTTTTTTGTGTAACTGAACTGGCTTTAACCTACTTTTTTTGTAAAGTAAAAATATTAGTGGCAGATTTGCAACCAAATTTAGAGGTAGCTTTCTTATATAGGCAAGCTTTTAGTGCATATCTCTAAATTTGACCTACAACAATTTGCTGTGAGGTTGCTGTTATACAGAATCTATTGAATATGAGATATCCGTTTATCTATTTGTTTCTCCCTGCCATTTTTTTCCTGTATCTCTTTCCTATTTTTTTCATGAAAAGCGGTTCTCTTTTCAAACTATTCAGTGTCTTCTGTAAATTAATACTGCTCTTTTGGAGCTTATTTTCTATAATGCACTTTTTTTTTTTCTTTCTCCCCCTGCTGCTTAGAAACACTTTTAAAAAGCTTTATGCTAATTTACAAAGGATATACAATTACATAAGATATTAAAGGAAATCTTGTGCATACAGAAAATGAAAACTTCCATGATTAATCTCTGCTTTTCACATCCAAGAGCAGAACATTCCCCATAGTACTTAAAGTTTCATAGTAAATTCCAGATTTAGTACACCTTTTCTTTCTACTGTTTCAAAAATATTAGACTTTTTCAGGTTCCGTATCTTTTTTTTTTTCCTGATTTTGTACATGTACTAAAATTCAGCAAGAGAATGGAAAAGGTTGCAGATAATTGCTGCATGGCAAGAGGGAATCAACTGAGAAATTTAAGTAGAGCAAGTGTGGGATTCTCCATCTGGAACAGGGTAATCCTGGTTATATGTACAAACTGAGGAATGAGAGGCTGGAGAGCAGCCCCCCAGAAAGGCATCTTGGGATTTGGGTTGATGGCAAGTTGAATATGGTTCAACAGTGTGTCTTGGCAGCCAAAAGGGCCACCTATGTCCTGGGGTGCATCAAGTACAGCAGAGCTAGCCAGCTGAGTAGGTGATTGTCCCACTCTGCACTGCACTGGTGTGGCCACACCTTGAGTACTGTGTGCAATTTTGGGTGCCTCAATATAAGGACATCAAACTATTAGAGTGCGTCCAGAGGAGGGAGACCAAGTTGATGAAAGGTCTCAAGGAAAAGACTTATGAGAGGCTGAGGTCATTCAGTATTTTCGGCTTGGAGAAGAGAAGGCTGAGGGATGACCTCATCATAGTCTACACCTTCCTCAAGGGAGGCAGAAGAGGAGGAGGTGCTGATCTTCTCTCTCTAGTGTCCAGCAACAGGACACAAGGAAATGGAATGAAGCTGCATCAGAAGTTCAAACTGGACATTAGGAAAAGGTTCTTCACTAAGGGGGTGGTCGGTCCCTGGAAGTGGTCACGGCACCAAGCCTGTCAGAGTTCAAGAAGCATCTGGATGATGATCTTAGTCATATGGTTTAATTTTATCTAGTCCTGCGAGGAGCAGGGAGTTGGACTCGATCTTTACGGATCCCTTCCAACCTGAGATGTTCCATGATTCCATGATTCTGTGAAAAGCTTATCTTCACCTGGATTTAGCACTGTGTAGTATTTGGCAGGATGTTTGGAATGGTAAGTGAGGAAGGTTTTAAAACACTTATCTTGCCTTGCTTAACTAGTACGGGAGGTTTTATGCTCGCTTAGGTATCATTGCTTGAGGTATTTGGTGGCTGCTTCTCTCAGGCACTACAGCCATGACACTGGAGTGTTGTAGAAGATGATCTTCACCTTGAATGAATGGTTTCAACTTTTGATGACTTCAGTTTTATGTTTTTGTTGTGGATTTGTTTTGAATTTCTTCGCTGTGAGCATCATGAGTACTGTGAACTGTATAATTCTTTTATTAACAAAATAAATTACACTTCATTCCTAATTACAATTTTAGTAAACATCTTTTATTAGGCTTCCAGTTTAAATAATTTTATTATTTTTTTGAAATTGATTAGTCTTCTTAAACTTTTCAATCACAATTTTACATCTTTATTACAAAAGGATAATTAATTATTTTGTCTACTAAGTAAAAGGAGCTGGGCTGGATTAATTCTAACAGCACCATATTCAGTGAAAGTGTGAATAAGTCATTTAAATATTTTCTGTGCTTAATTTCTCTTAATTGAAGGTGTTTATTAGGATTCTTCTGGTCAACAGCTTTCAAAAGCACCTGAATTACCATTAATTATGATTATTTAAATAAAAATAGCTATATCTTTCACTTCATAAACTTTGTATTTATTCTTCTAGGCTACCTAATTTTCTGAGCAACATTTTATCTTCTTTCTAAACTGCTCTCCAATTCAGCAGTGAGTGTTTCTTTACTCAATATGTAATACTTATTCCCAATTTAAAACTCATATTTTATTCTTTGATAACATGTGCTAAGTTCACTAAATATCGACAGCTATTAAAATGTTTATTGTATGCTAACAAATACAAGCCCTTCATATTTCTTTCAATAACTCTATTGAATTAACATTTTCTAATTTGTTGGACTTTGATAATCTTTTATTTTAGTAGTATGTTTTAAAGTTAAGATTTGTCTCTGAACTTATGAAAAGAAAGTCTTTGCAACATGTGTGCATGTTGGAAGAATGGAGAAGGCTGCCTGAGTGTTATTGGAATGTGGGAAGTTTGGCTGAACATAGAGTCACGCTGATCACCTTGCATTGCCGTATAGGCACCTTGGTTTATTGGTTCATGAAGGCAGTCAATGCCCCTCTAGACAACAGCAAGAAATAATTTACCTATTGATTGAACAGTTGCCAAAGCACTTTTAAATACTGTTTGAGTAGGGTAAATAAGCATTAAAGATGTCTTATGACTTGAATGGATCTCAGTGGTACAACTTCTTTTTTATCACTGTTGCTGGCCATTTTGTTTTCTACAATAGTTGCAAAGCAAAAGATGTTAGTGAGAGAATAGAGGCAACATGCAATCAGAAAAGAATCTTTGCTGTGGTGCAGCTCAAAGAAGCAAATCTGGATAGTTTGCCATAATCACACAATAAATTGCTCTGTGTTAATGTGTGTTATGTTATAAATGAAGCGATGGAAATTTTAAACAAATGGTTCTTAAGGCTGATACTTATTTGGAAAGGTGTGTGTCTGCTTTGAAAGGCAAAGTAAACAAATCATTATGTTCACAAAATAAAAATGTATTCAGGAGTAATGAATACAATGAAAAGAGTTATAAAAATAAAGTACTCAAAGCAAGTAATTATACAGCAAATAAACACTGGGTAATCCATATATTATTTTTTGTACATAAAAGGTATGTAAACCAACAAACAGATATTTTGATATATTAATTAACTTTTCCTTTAGATCATTTGCAAACAAAAATAATACAGCTTTTTTCTAAGATGTGAAAATAAATTATTTTATGAAAATGAAGGTTTCATTCAGATATTTCCTGTGACAATATCTGGTTTGGGTTTAGATTTATTCTTTATTTTTTCAGCTGCAGATCAAAGAATAAGCAGAGCGTCTACCTTTCAGTGCCTATATAGATCAAATAAATCATTGTCTGGAATTTTATACAAGGCATTATGAAGAATACTTGCAATGAAACTTTGAACAAGATTATGTCAGACAACAAATGGAAGTTCATATCAAGATCAGCCACAATCTATACTATCACTTCTGTCCAGTTCCAAGCCAAAAAAATCCCCAAGCCCAAAGCATCCTTAACCAGCAGCAGATCACTTTTATACCTTTCCATCACTGCATTTAAGTACAGAAATCCATCTATGAAAATAATGTTTTCTGAACCAGAATCATGGACTGGGAAATCAAGGCATATCCCTTACGATTACGTTAGATGCACCATTTTTCTCCCTAAAATTCATATAGTTTGGATTACCAAATACTAGATTGTTCACTTCAAATTTCCTATGTATCATCTTTAAAAGCTTTGATATTGGGAACACTGTATGTAATTTCTGTTTGTAATGCACAGATTTATATATAAACTCTATCTGCACTGCAAAAAAGCGTACATCTGGGAATATTATTTGCTTGCTTATATTCTTCTCCTTTTTGTGAGTGTGCCTTTGACAGATAGCTCACATCGTTAAAATAAAATCTACTTCAAATGACAACTCCTTTCTCTCAGCCTACAGGCATCCACCATATCTTTAGAGGGGAAGTATTATAAAAAGGGTGTGTAAGGGGAAGTTGCATAATCTCTGAAAAACAGTAACAAGAAGTAAAATATGTACTGTATTGCTTTTTCATTTGTGGAAGTTATTTGGATGACATTAATTTTGGAACACACCTGGACTCCTGAGAAAGCCTCCACATCATTCATTTTTCTTCAGTTAGACTTTCATCATTACATACAACTGGACTGTTTATTCCTCATGTCTGGGATCATGTATCTAGTCGCTACTACCTTTCTGGGTGAGCCCCCAGTCAAGAAGTTTTTTACCTTTATGGTATTTATACCAATGACTTCAAGCATTTTGTTGTCTTCCTGCTCTCTGGCAGAACAGTTCACCCATCATTGCAACTTACGTATGTAGTACCCCAGCTTTTGGATTAGCAAATAAAGTAGCAACTAAATTAGCAATCCTAAAGGTTTTTTGCAACAGGTAATGCAACATTCGTGTGGGGTTTGTTCCATAACTGTCCGTCATAAAAGCAAGCAACTGAACAATAACAGTAAATTTGATATTTTTCATACCATACTCATACACAACATTTTGCCTTGCAATACAAAGAAAATGGTGCTGTTTTACCAGTAAATCAGGTTTAATTGTTTCCCTCTTGCTCTGGGGAAAAATATCATTCCATATGACCATCCTTCCCTCTGACACTCTGACTATTGTGTGGAGGTAAAAAAGTGCTTCCTTTCCTGTGCTTCCNGGTCACCTGTCCTGTCTGTGTCTCCTCCCAACTCCTCGTGCACCCCCAGCCATCCCGCTGGCAGGGCAGTGTGAGAAGCAGAAGAGGCCTTGGCTCTGTGTAAGCACTGCTCAGCAATAGGTCCATATAACAAAAACATCTCTGTAGTATCAACGCTGTTTCTAGCACAAATCCAAAACATGGCCCCATACTAGCTACTATGAAGAAAATTAACCCTCTCAGCTGAAACCAGGACACTCTCCTCTACTTTCTCTATGTGACCACAGAGGTACATATGGTCTTGAATGTCTTGCCTACACTGGTACATTCAGTTATTCCTTTAATAGGCAATAATGCTTTCAAGAGCAACTGAGTTGCATTTATACGCAATAAAAATTAAATATGGATACATACACAAATATATCTAAATCATCTCTCAGGCATATATTTATATACATGCACATATATTTCTATATACATGAGTAATACAACTTGAGAATTTGCAAACACAGTTTGCTGCGTGGCAAGTAACTTTCAATCTGGTTTAGAATTATGAATTACAAGATCATCAATGAGCAGTTTAATAAGACAAATCAGGAGAAATTAAAATGCAACAATATTTAATAAAATTGAAATAATATTTAATAATATCACATTGATAGTGAATGATGAAAAAATACAAACCATTGTTCTACAATTTCCCACCTTTTCACCTATTTTGCTTATGACTGAACCTGTGTCATCTACTTCCCAAGTACTTTGGTGCTGATGAATAGTGTTTGATGATGTTGATCAATGTTTCATGTTGGTGAATGATCAGAAGCAACATAACATCTCTCCATGTAAAAGGCAGGGCTTAGTTTCTATACTTCTCCAGCAAGTTCTCTAACCACATGGTCCTCCTCACAGTTTCCCTCTTTCCTTCTCCTGAGAGACTCAAATGCATGTCTATAACTCTCCAGAGATCTCAGTGATGCATGGTATGAATCAGAGGGAAGGATAAGCCAATAAATGAAAATGGGAATGGTATCATAAAGGGCTGTAAACCCTCAACTCTCATTGCAGAGTCAATTCCCATGTCCCATATAAAAAGTCTATAGCACAATATATTTTATTTGTCTCATAGTCTCCCTCTTCCAGTTGTGGATGTGGGAACCCATTCCTTTGCCAGCACTATGAGTGAGCTCCGAGTTCTGCATCAAGCGATAGTATGTGAGGTTGAAGGCATAATGTATTACTTACCTTGATACGAAGGTATGCTTTTCTCCTTTGTGGGACCATTGCAGTGTTAGCAGCCAAGCCTTGTGACCATGGGATTTACATTGAGGACTGCAGGATGTAACATTTACACTGCACAACTGTCCTGGGTTCTTGTTGCAGAGCTGAACCTGCAGACTCGGTACACTCAGGAGACTGCTCGACCTTCGATTGCACAGGCAGGCAGAGCCCCAGGTGCTGCCTGAACCATCTGGGCAATCCAACATAGTATAGTTAGCTACTGGACAGGTTAGCTCTTTTACTCAGACCCTGAAAATCCCTACTTCAGCTGTGTTTTAGGGTTGTTTTTCTCTGGTGCAGATCCAGTGTGAGGACTTGTTTCTTCACCTTTATGATCGAAAGAACATGTGCACATGTTCCTATTCTCTATGACAAAATTTTAAATCAGTAAAACATTACCTGGAATGATCTAAACTCATAATTTTACAAGCATCAACATTGTTAATACCTAAAAACATTTTTGCACGACTTCAGCAAAACTCAGATTTCCTTTCTCTGACAGTTCTTGAATTTCTTCCAGTTAGTTCTGAATTTCAAGTAACAGCTTCTTTCAGAGAGTGTTCCTTGTTTTCACAGGGAACAGATTCTAGACCATGACCACAAGGAGAATGCCAAATAAATTACAGATCAAAAGGACATAATCTGATATTTGTATTACCTCTTTTCTGGGCTAATTCTGGAGAATAAGGTAGTTGGTGTGCACTCTGTCCTCTGGGTTGCAAGCTGCTGGAATGCCTTCTCTACTTCAAATGATTGTCATGATTGTTCTTGTCTTTCTTCTCTCCCTTTGTGGCTCCAGGGCTGTTTGACTGCACTGGCATTGGGTTTCCACACAGCCACCACAATTTTCAAAAGTGATGTCACCATCTTGGATGGCAGCTTTCCTCACTCCAGTCTATGCTGAATCACCTCTCATGCCAGGTACGGGAATATTTGCCATCTCTTCTTTCATGGGCAGCTGCATAATGGAGGGAAGGAAAAGTAGAAACATTGATAAAAAGGTGCTTTTATCCTTTCATCTGACTTTTCTAGTGCTGGAAATGACTCATGAAGAACAAAAGACAGCAAAGATCATAAAACTAGTTTGAGGTGGGCAACTAATGTGGCTGTGCTTCAGTCACTGTATGGACCACTGCTTTACTGACTTCACATGTGAAAATGTGTTTCAGTAACATCATTCAGTCCATGATATTCAGTTATTAATAAGATAAAGACTAATTTTGTTTGAATGAATGTTTGCAGAAGACAACAGCCCTATAAAAATATGAATGGTTTGAACTGTTGCTTGGATCCAAACACGTGCTCTTGACAATTTCTTCTTTTGGAACTCTTAAACAATTGTTACTCCTGTAATCCAAGAAACACAGTAATCCAGTACTGTACAACACAGATGATCAGTTATATCAATACTTCCATTCTATAATTGCTACAACAATTATCCCCTGAGAAATTCACACACATATCTAGAATGTTTGTAAAACTCTTGAGAGAGCACAACTTAAAATCAGCACATAAATAAGAAGTTAAGCCTGTCTTCAAATAACTTCTTAACCGGAAAGGGACAAAGCTCTTAATTTGTAAGGTTTCCAAGAGGAAATATAATAGAAGAATACAAAATTCTGCTCGGATGTTTTCCTTATAGCCATCTGGTCTGGTTTCGAATTATGTAGTGTTTTTGTATGAAAATGAGAATAAGTGGAGCTACCAAGAAAGAATAAATATAGCTACCACCTTTCAGTGCTCAAAAAATAGTAATAAAAAAAAAAAGAATGTATCAAGTTTTATGTTTTATATTTTTGATCAAAGCATTTCTTACCGGAATTGAGAGAAGGTGATTTGTTAGTGAAACTGTGCAGTTAATCAAAATTGAAAGGGAGGAAAAAAATACTTGTAGCTACTTATTAGTATTTTCATTTTCCTCTGGCTGTTTTTATTTCATGTGCCCAGATTACTTCAGGCACTTGTACTTATCTTGTGCTTCAGCATAATCCTTCAGTGGATTACTGTGAAATGGTAAGCAGAGCTCTATATTCACAGTTTCATAAATACATTCAAATACCAAAGGCACTTTTCATTTAAAGTGGAATGAATATTGTTTCCCACTGGAAGCCATTAGGTACTCTCTATAGCACACAGAAGTGAGAGGCTGTAGCAACTTTGAAATGGAAAGCACCTTTCTCAATACATGTATTGGTCTTCTGGAGATATCCTAAAAAGTCTGACACACTGAAATTTCTTGAAAACATATTTCTTTCTGTTAACTATTAAGCAATAAACCAGAGGAGCAGGCACTAGATCTATGTAGGATAGATATATAAAATATAGTCCATTTTTGCTTGTAGTTATACCAGCATTTATATGGAGAAATTAAATTCCACTAAATTTAATAGAGTTATTTTAGATTCAGAGTGACCTAGAGTTGAATTTGGCTTAGAGAAGGCATATACACTCTGCAATAGTAGCATGGTCTTAATACAGGATGCTGATCAAGATATGAGGCATTGATTATCTTTCATTTTGCAAAGGAATATTCATACAAGCTCCTCCAGTGGCATCATGCTTCATTCATAACTTCGTTCATCTTGCAGCTGACAGTGAAACACAGGCCAGTTTCATACTGGAGAAGGTCAAGGACAAGAGCAAGTTAAAAGACCAAATATTGACATATCTTTCAAGTATCCGCATTTGAAATAAATGGTGTGATTAGCCAGTAGAGAGACACTCACATTCAATTATGTGGTGAGAATCTTTAAGAGACTATTGTTAGCATAATCAGAATCTGGCATTGCTCATTTTCCTTTTAGTTTTCTTTTGTATGATGTGTTACAGCATTATTCAGGACACTATTAGAAAGTTCAACTAAAATTAATTCTTTTCACTTTCTTGCCTTCACTGTGGAATAGGAGGAAGAAAATGCATAATAACCTTTGAGAGATATGTGAGATATGGTGATACCATTGCCTGCCTAACTGATGAGGAATGAGATATCAGGCATCTCCAAGGAACAAATGGACCCATAATATCATTAATCCCTAAAAAAACACCCCTTTGTGCCTTGGCCAGTATTCCTTCTGCAAACTTTCTTTTTCATTTTAAAGAACATGAGAGATGTGTGGTTACAAATTTGCAGGTGAAACACTGTGTTTATAGGTAATTTTCAGCTTTCCTCTAGAATACTAAGACTTGCATTAGTATTTGCTTTGTGCAGCTTTTTATCCTGGACCAAAGCTGTGAATTAGTTTACATTGTTCTACCTGAAAATTCTTCAGAATTTATTGCATTACTCAGTGGAACCAGATTTTTTTTTAAGTTCCATGCAATTTTCTGCATAGCTAAAAATGATCTGATGTCCATGATGCAAATTGTAAATAGATGTGCTTACTTACACAGCAATATGTTACACAGGCTACCAGAATGCTGTAATTAAATCTTCAAAGTATGATTGTTCTTGGCTCAATGATACCTTGGAGCATTGATAAATAAATTTTAGTTTGAAAACTGAAGTAAGCAAGATCTATAGCATGGGAATAATTTTAAAAGAATATCCTCATTCATGATCAGTGATATTAGTGGAAGTTAAAAGTTAGTGTGATGATATTTCTGAAGATAGACATCTTTTGAACTTCTTCAAAGTGTGATATCTGCTTAGATCCCTACTTATATCAGTTTTGGGGAGGTATTCTTAAACTGCTCTATAGGTACCTGAAAATGCACCAGTTATTTAGGATGGTATTGCAAACACAGAGACACACATCAGAAAGAAAGGTATTTGTTGCAGCAGTAAATACAACCTCATAAAAGAAATTCAGGTTTTCCTGCATAGGTTTTTTGGCATAGGTTAACTAAATGTCTCTGCCGTCAGTGCAATACCCACAGTAGCTGTATTTTGGAGTCCGTAACTTGAGGAATTATTGAAGTAGTTGACCATGATGTAACAGGGCAGATCAATGAATAAATGGGGGTTTTTACCACTTCGGATCTGTAATTTTCATATTGCATTTTAAGTTCTACAATATGAATAGGTGTTCACTCAAAAGTTTCTGTTACTCTTGGGTTTTTCTTTATGTGGTGGTGTTTTTCATTCAGTTCACTGGTTTCATGTGATAATTCTTTAAAAAATTAAAATGCCTACATAGTCTCACAGTTTGGAAAGAAAAACTTTATGTGAATTCTTAAATATGTTTCCATTAGCTACTTCCTATCCAGCATGTAAATAGATACTGGCTGTAATCAAAACGAGTTAACTTTTGTTCTTAAGTCATACACCGTCCTGGTTTTCATCTAGGATAGAGTTAATTTTCACAAGAAGCTAGGAGAGGACACAATCAGGATGGCTCACACAAACAGTACAAGCGGTATTTCACACCTTATGACATCATGCCCAGTATTTAAAGTGGGGGAGCTGGCTGGGGAGGAGGGGCTGCTGCTCTCAGACTGGATGGGCATCAGACTCTGAGGGTGAGCAAATTGCATAGTGCATCACTCGCATTGTATATTTTATAAGTATTGTTGTTGTTGTTTTCCTCTTCCTTTGCTGTCCTGGTAAACTGTTCTTTTCCCAGCCAATGAGCCCATTGTTGTCCCCATCCCACCGGTGGGGGTGAGGAGTAAGCAAGTGGCTACATGGTACTCAGCTGCCAATTGGGGCTAAACCATGAGATACATATTGTGAAAATAATAATAAAAAAAGATCCTTATTCTACTTCTGTCCAAATGGGATTTCTATTGCATCTCCTACAAAAGCAGGGATTAGGGGAAGAGAACACAAACTGTTAATAGAGCCAGCATTTGTTTGCTTCTTGCACTTTTCACTGTGTCAGTATTGTGAAGTAGCTAATTTGAGTGAGAAATTGTGGTCTGAAACAAGGAAACTAGGGCTGCATGAAAACTGGAATTTTCACTTTGGGGAAATTCTTTGTCTATTGATGGATATAACTAAACATCTTTAGACACTACAATGATTTTTTTTTTTTTTTTAATTTGAAAAATCTTGACTATTAGGAGACATTCAAACCTTTTATTGCAAAAAAATGAAACTACAGTCCATTTTAACTTTTTTTCCTTAAATAAACATGATGAATCGCCCTGACTGCCCAGGTCTCTGCTTGCCAGTCTAATAAGTTACAGGCATAAGAAATCTGAAAGCTCTTACAGCTCCCAAATCTTAGATCCATTTCTCCTTGAAAAGGACACTTGCTTAAGACAAGCCTCCTTAGTTTCTAACATGTCTTGTAACTCTAACACGCAGGCAACTTTGCACCAGATACAACTCCTTGTTTTGACAAAGATATCTGCATTTTCCAGTGGAAAAATGTCATGTCAAAAATTTCTTGGTTGCCTTTAGCAGGCAGTTTGATGCACTACATGGAGCTGACTGACTTGAAAATTCAGCTGAAGTGTGGGAAAAATAAAGTGGATTTCCAATAGATGTTGTTCCATGCTGTTACTGTGCAGTTATGCCCATCTACCATATGATGGAAGACTAAAACAGTGATTTTAAACTCTCAGCTTCCAGTGCTATTTTTGTAGCCAAATAAATCTTACATATTTTGTAGAAATCAACAGAAATAAGTAGGGTACGCAGTCAGAAATCTAATGATCAGCATCTAACCTTATATATGAACAGAAATTCACTATAAAGAAACAAAAAGAGTCACTTCATAAATATGGAGTCATCTGATTTCCTGATGCCCTTAAACTCTTCTCTTCTGCAGTGAAGAGTATATTTAAATATTTTCCAATAGAGAATGATAACTGCTGACACTACAGTGTACATAACATAACCTGGAAGTAATTATTACTGAATATGTGGTTACCATTTTGCTGTCTCCTTGTCTGTCTCTTTCTAGTTTTGTATGTGTCCATGTACTCTTATCTGATTATACTTTGTTTTGCATGTGTATGTCTTCACTCTCTGAATATCTCAGTCATTTTTTCTCTCTTTCTGATGCACTTTTTGTATTCTAAATGTCTAAGGCTGCAAATAAAGAGATCTTGCAGTTTTTTACATAGATTACTTTTTTTTTTTTTTTTTTTTTTTACAGCAATATAGATAGATAGTTTAAGGGAAATGTAATGTGAGGTCACAGAAATTAAGACAATCATGGAATAAAGAAAAATATTGACAGATGACAGTATTAACTGGAACTATATTAATGAGCTTGCAAGCAGAGAAAAACCTAATTACAGCAGCAGAAATATCATGATAAGAAGAGAGAAATATTTTCATAAGGGATTGAAGTACAAAAGGTTCTGGGAAATGAAAAGACAGGCAATGCATAGTGTAAGGACTTGGAGCTAGAAAAGGGAAGGTAATGCTGATTACATGCATCTGAATGCGTAAAAGCATTTGCACTCAGCAAGACAGCAAGGACAGAAGTGATATTGAGAGCTTTGAACTCTATTGCATCTCTCAGTTTGTAAGAATTCCCATGCTATATCCGATTTCTCATTTGTTTGGCTGGGTATCTTCTCTAAAAGTTGCCCATACTGACTCTTCTGAGAAAGTATATGCACAGCAGGAAATGGTAGCATAGTCTGCCTTTCATCTTAGGTCTTTTCTCAATTATTAGAGTTTTGCATAAGCCCTGAAACACAGGAGTTAATATGCATTCTTAAGGTATTGTTATTGCCACAGTAACGTTGTAGGAAAAATCTCACACTATACAATTTATATACATTGAGTTCGGAAAGTTCTTGATCTCAAGAACTATGGCAATAAATTTCAAAGCCAAACCATACTCTGTGAAAAGGAGTGTCTTTACAGATACATTTTTTCAAATTTCTTTGAATGTTCACTTTTCTTGCATTATGAAACAGGAGAAGTCATTTCTATCAACTGGGATATCCTTGGTGTCCATGTTCTTTTCCCTGGTTAATGTTGTTAACTTCCTGTCCTCTGAACAAATATGCTACTAAATGTTGCTTTGCTGTAGAACATTTTTTTTTTTCTTTGAGCAAGTGAATTCTTCTTCTTTCATTCTATTTCATTAGTCAAGTGAAGTTCATTTTCCTAATGCTTTTAAAGTTGCTACTGGTTTGTCAGGGTCTACTGCTTCTGAGTAACTAAAATATTTTATCACGTCATAGCCCATTTCCTCTTCCATGTCATCTATAAATACAATAAATAATCTGAGCTCTTTTATGGAAACTTAAGTTACTCAAGGTTTTGCATTATGCCATGGTAAAAACTGAAACAAGATCTACAGAAAGAGTTAAAGTTCATTATAAGTCCAACTGGAAAACACAGTCATACTCTCTGGCACACGAGCCAGATCTGAAACAGTTGTATGGAGCATGTACAATGTTTTACTCAATTCTACTGAAATATGATACTGAACATTTTCTATATCTGATTTTTGTCCTCCTCAGCTACACTGATTGGTATAATAAAATATAGTACCTTTTCCTGAAAAGCTTGTCTTGCTCTACTGAGACAGCATGACATATTTAACTCTACCTTTTCCATTGGCTCTCCTAAGATTTTTTATTAAAACTGAAAATTCCATGGTTGGTTAACTTCTTTATTACTTTTTGGGCATTTTAAAGAATATTTTGGAAACATAAATACATGTCCATCTGTCCCTGTTTTTTCTTTACCTACCACTTTTCTGGTTATTCATAGTAATGACCTACATCTTTTCACAAGTTCTTGCCTATATATCTATAAACACATCATTCTATTAAACATCAAGATCCATATCATTAATTTCTCTTCAATGTAGATCTTCATCAAAACCTGAAGAGAAAAAAAGATTACTTTTGTCACATGCCCTGAAGATTATAAAATAAAAAGGGGGTGGGGTGGGTGGAAATTGAGTAAAGAAATCATTATAGTCCTTTCCTGGCTGGGCAGAGAATCTTTTTTCCCCCTAAAAGGCAGAAGATGAAATAATTTTATCATGTGTAAAAGATTATAAAAAGATGTCTTTAGGCATGGGATAAAACAGACTAATAATAGCAAAGAAGTTAATCAAGGCTGTTTGATGTGATGATATTGAATATAATAATAAGTATTTTTGGAAAGGAAATGCATGAAAAAAAACCAACCTGGAAAATATGAAGATATATGTATTAGCAAGGAGAAGCAAAATAGGTGCTGTTTAGGTGACAGGACTAACTGAAATATGTTGAAGACTAGTAAGAAAGGCTGTTAAAGCTGAGAAATATTCTCATAAACCAGTAGAAGATATATATCACAGTTAAGTTACAAATCAATTGACTGAAATTTAAGATACTAATCAAGGAAATAGAGGCCTAAAAGAATACTAAAATGAAGAAAAGAAAAAAATGTTTTCAATAAATATTTTTCTCCTCTAGAATAACTGATGATATTTACATACAATGATAGTTTGTTTCTTATTGCTTGCATATTTTCCTTGTAAGGCTGGCTAGGAATGATCAAACACCAGAGTTGTCATAGTTTATTCAACAAACATTCTGATGTCTAATTAGAGGTCATTATTTCCTCACTGCTTGTGTCTATCAATCACTTCACCTTAGCTGACTGTTTTTCTCATTACTAATTGCATGAATCAAAGTTCCTTTTTAATCAGTTGGACAATTTAATGTTTCCCTTTTTCTTAGTAAAGCTATGTATCACTTTCTATGGTTAACTGTCAAAGCTGCATAATAATAGTTCCAATGACTGCATTTAATATGATGCAGACAGAAAGCTGACATGAGTTTTGTCTAATTTTCTAAGCTGTGATGGAAAACATCATCTTTATGCTATTGTCTTCAGTCCTAGACTTACAAAAAATTCCCCCCATAGAAAAGCACCACTGAAAAGAAATCATAGTAAGTCATAGTAGGCAACATATTGCAGGGTATGTAATAGCAGAGCTGTTTAATTTATGTCTTTGATTTGGCAATAAAACTAAAAAACTGTGGGAAAGACTGATTATGGCCAACATGACACTAACATTTTTCAGAAATGTATTAAATCAGGAAAAATGGTGGGAGTTGTGTAAACATTTCCATTGATCAGAAATGAAATGCTTTTCCATATTTTGGAGTGTCCTGCATCACTTGCAAAATACCATGCCAGAAACAGAAAGCTTTCACTAACAAGTATGTGTCTCAGTTTTTTAGGTATACATTAGTTAAGTGAGAATCTAGTTTCAACTCCCCTGTCTGATCTGATATAGAAATTTGAATTTAATCTCTTGTCTTCAAGAAAGTACTCTGAACAAAGAGCAGTGAGATAATAAGGTATGAGGAATCTTTCAATAATACTAATACTGGTTGAATACAATCCCTAGTGATGAGTGAAAAAAAAGTTTCTTAATGATCTGTAATAAATTGAAACATTTTATTATTGAAATATAAATCTTCTCTCTCTTACATTCTATAATACACATTGCCAAATTAACAGAAAGGACTGCCTTCTGGTTAAATCACTAGACTGAAAGTCAGCTGATTTAAATTTTGGCCTGTAACATTCCTTCAACTTCTTGCAATGTGTATGTATGTTCTTTCTCCCCAGTAGTTGAAAGAAGTAACTTCTACAGGCTGTGTACTAACTGGCTTTGGAATTTGGGTTTTGGCATCTTCTTTGGGACATTTAGTGTGATGTCCAGTACACTGCTACATCACCAGAGTCTTCAAGGTGGCAACCAACCCTAGAAGGCACTTCTTCCTCTTCTAACTGCTGTGATATCTGATCTTAAATGTCAGTGGGGGGTTTTATGGGGTCACGTACTGTTATAAGTTACATTACTGCTGATCTGTGACACTCACTGAGGGGTCTACTGGTGAGAAACAAGGGAATGATAACTGATACAAACAATTAATGAAACAAGAAGCAATATGAGGCATAAACTTAAGACAGAGGTTTGTAGTGAGGTAAAGGAACTCTGAATGAAGAACCTGGGTAACTAAATAAAATCATTAAGCCCTGCTGTATTGCTTTAAATACAGGGTGGGTAAAAGAAAAACCAAATATTTCCTCAAATGGCTACAATACTTGTTTCATTTGCTGTTATAGATGTAATATACTATACTTTTTATTCATGCTTTGGAAATCCTTATTTGCACTGCTAAGGTAGCCAATAGCTAACCATTCCAAACTGTAAAACATTCATGATGTCATGTTATGTGTTAATACATTCAACAGAAAACTAGTCACAAATCAATAAGAAAACTGTATATTTATTATTTCTCATTGTACATATAAAATTTTAACATTATACCCTCAAAAGTCTGTAACAGAGAGATACATGCAGACTAGAACCTGGAATGTGTTAATTAAGATATAGAATGGAAAATTTAATCAAAGAACCTCAGGTAGGAAATGGAAAAAAAGCATAAACCTCTCCAAGTACCACATGATATAAAAAAATCTAATCACAATAAACAAGCAAGGAATATTTCTTAGGTGACGGGATACTGATGAGGCCCTCCTGTGGGCCTCACAGAAGCTTTCTGTCTGTGCATTTGGGAGGCAAAGTGGGGAAGGAGGAGCCAGTAGCCACATTGGACAAGTAAACTCTGTCTTAAATCAGTACTAGAAGATACTGGAGAGAACACCTGGAAGCTGAGAGATTTTGTGATGGCTGGTAAATGTATGGACTACTTGGTCTCCCATCTCCAGTCATTGGTATCTGCTGAAAGGGCACATTTGTCACACACTGCCTCAAGACCACAGCTCAGCAGCAAATAGGGCTAGAGAAGGTTTGAATAGCAAACAAAAATGGTCATTCAACTGACAACAGAATCTTCCTCCATGGAATGGTAGTGGGAAAATAATTTCCAGTCTCTAACATGAACAGATTATTATTATCTGCAGTTGTCTGAGTACCTTCCCGGGAATAATCAGGTTTGCTGCTTCAGGGAACATAGCAGAGAAAAGCACTTGATGCCTAAAAGTAAACTGGCTCCACTCAGCAGGGAGACAGAATCTAACAACTTAAATATTTCAGGAATGACTTGCTAAACTACCTCTTAAGTATAAAATGGCATCCATTCAAACAAAAACTTTGATGGGGAAGGGTGATTTGCCTCTCACCTTTGAGATACAGTGGATGCTTCTGGGCAAGAAAGCGAATTAATGCATGATTCCAAACTCTAATCAGATTCAATATACAGTGTAAGTGTACTTAAAAGTATGCTACCTACTTAAAAAAACTACTACAAAATATACAGTGATTTTTCAGCTCAGGAAGTATAATCTCTGCCAGAACTCCAGCAAAGACAAGCATGGGAAATGTTATGATACACCTATTTGGAGGGGAGGAGGTGCACAAAACTCCACTCTTTCCACCTCCCACCAGGTAGGTTTGAGAGCTTGGAAGCAGCAACAATTTACCAGAGCAACTTTTTTTGAGTGAGAGTATTTGCATCTGTGGATGCCCACACAATCTAAGGCACAGTTCAAATATAGGCAATTTTTACTGGCATTAACATTTTGTAAAATATTTGCTTAAATTCAAATCTGACCGTTCACTGTATACTTTAAATTTCAACATCTAACTCCAATGTAAGGTTAAGAAATTTACAAATAAGCATCCCTTCAAAAAACTCTTGATGTAAGTTTTTCAAGAATTAAATTCATTGTTCATACATTCTCTTTTCTAATACATTTACTTTTTTTGAAATCCAGGCCTGCTGTCTCTCAGATCAATGTATTCATCCTGTCTGTCTCCAGAGCCCTAAATATTTTGATGGTGCAGTTGACATCAGTTCATTGCTTTTCATTTAACTTTAAAACTTTTCTCTGTAAATATTTAAGTAGCAATGCCTTAAAAGAAAGAGAGTAGGTGAAAAGAACACACACCGCTCTTCCATATTCAGTATTCAAAGTCACCGTTTTCTTTGTGAGTTTTAAATGACATTAAAAGTAACAAATTTTACTTTTCTGAAAGATTCAATACACCAAGGGAGCAATAAACAAACTTATAAAAGATAAATCTTATAGTTCTTTACCTAACTTGTCAGATACTTTTTATCTCTTAAGAAAATGCATGGGATCCAGTATATTGAAACAAAAGTATTTACACGTGATAGCACACACCTCCATCCCCAGTATGCAAACCCCGTAAGGAGCTTTAATTATATTCTTCTGTTATTAGACAATGAAAAGATATATAGCACAACTGACATCATAGCAGAATTAATTCTGAGATCCTAAGGAACTCTGTTCTATTCAAGATATGTTGCACACATTTTTGTACAGCTCCTTTTTGTACAGCTTTTGATAGTCCTCAAAATTACATAGTTGATATTGTGCTCATTGTCAATTATTTACACCAGTTTGCTCTGTTACTTCTAGGTCAGATGATGCTAAGAGCAAATAACTCCCATACAGTAGCATGCCATCCAGTGGCATTCAGATTCTAAATCAATTGGCTGTGAGGAAAGTTCTCTATAGTCCCTCTTCATATAGTTCTACTAACCATGACTTTCTGATTAGCTCAGAGCTGGCAACTCCATTGTTTTGAAATGTTAGGTCTTACTCATTTTTACAAAGTGCTTGGATATATTCCATCCTATCCTTATGAGCAGATTTGATGTTCAGATCAGTTTTAAGAGATAATAATAGTGATCTAAAGATACAGTGGTTCCAGCTGCTGAATTTGTAGAATCAAAAATAAGACCGATGATTGTACAGAAGAAGGTGCAGCAGGATAAGCTGTACAACCCAAAAGCTGGAGCTAAACGGACTGTCCTTGCATACATGGAGAGGGAAAAGACAAGGGCTGTCTGTCAGTTAGAATAATGCTAGTTATTGAGGACTAGATTTGCCTCTCAGGATATGCCTTTGTGATATTGTTACCTCAAGATCTTTGCTAAATTTTAGGACAAACCTCCCTACCATTCACATGCAAGGCTGTTCTCCAGATTTGTATTTGCTTTGAAACTTGTATTGGTTGTTCCTGGTAAGGTTTTGGTAGTGAGGGGTTTCAGCGGTGGCCTCTGTGAGTAGAGTTCAGAGCTGCCCTGTGCCAGACACAGCTGAGCCGGTTCCAGCCAACTCCAACGGACCTACTGCAGGGCACAGCTGAGCCCCTCAGGCAAGATGGTGGTGGCTCTGGGAAAATGTATTGAAGAAAGGGCAAAAATGCTGCACAGCTGTGAGAGAGAGGAGAGAGGAAAATGTGAGAAACAGCCCAGCAGACACCAAGGCCAGTGAAGAAGGAAAGAGAGGAGGTGCTCCAGGTCCTGGAGCAGAGATTCCCCTGCAGCCACTGGAGAAAACTATAGGGAAGCTGATTGTCGCCCTGCAGCCCATGGATGACCACAGTAATGCAGATATCTTCACTGCATCCCCTGGACAAGTCCATGCTGGAGCAGGCTCCTGGCAGGAGCTATGGCCCATGGAGAAGAGCCCATGCAGGAGCAAGTTTTTTGGCAGGAACATCAGCATGTAGGGAGGACCCACATCGGAGCAGTCTGTTCCAGAATGACTGTACTCCACTGGGAGGATCCATGCTGGGGTAGTTGTTGAAGAACTGAAGCCTGTGGAAGGTAGAAGTGTTGGGAATGTAGGAGTAAAGTTGAGCCTTGGAAGAAGATGATGGAGGAAAGATGGGGGTTTTTTTTGTTCATTACTATCCTACCTTTTTTTTTTTTTTTCAGTAAGTTAAATTAATTTTCATCAAGTCTGTTTTGCCAGTGATGATGACTGGTGAGTGATCTCGCTGTCCTTATCTCTATCCATGAGCTTTTCTATTTTACTGTGCTGAAGAGGTGGAGTGAGAGGGCAGCTAGGTGAACATCTGCCAGCCAGCCGAGGTCAACCCACCATAAACCTCTACTAGTATATCTGGCTGGAAATGCAGGTTAGAGCTCAGGTTTGATTTTTATTCAAATTTTATGGCAAGGGTAGGTATTAAATCATGGATGGGCTCATAACTCTCCAGTGTCTTTCCATTGTTCCCCAAAGGAAAACCAGGAACCATTTCTTCTTACAAGTGACACGAAAGGGTAAAAAAAGTACTATGCATTTTCTTGGATCAAAAATGACAGGATGTGGCCATAGTCAAATGGAACGGATGACAAAGTCTGCAAGGAAACACAGACACATTTTCCTGTCACGTCCAGTGAAGTTCATCTGGCTCAGATACCTGCAGCTATTTCCCTCAGGTTGTCAGATATCTGGGGTAACTCTTCACTGAGGAAATATCATTATTTTTTATATATAATTTCTCAAATGCATATATCAAGAAAAGTGAGCATTGAGGCATCTTTCTTTTTTCCCCAGAAGTATTTTAGATTAAGTTTTGAAAGGCAAAAGAAGTATTTAAAATGATCAGCTTCATCAGAATATGACCTTCAGCAAGAAGCTGTCAACAAGATAGAGAGATAGTCAGAATTATTAACTGGACCCCAGAGAACTCAATTGTACCCAGTTTTGCAAGGTTTCAGAGTAACAGTATACAAATCAGACAGTGGAACCTTTAACTTTTCTAATGATAACCATCACTCTAGACTTATAATCTTTTGGATAGTATTTCAGCTGATCCATCTTCGTTCTGTGACAAAGACAGTGATTCATTACTGTTACATTCCCATTAGCAGAATATTCACTCACCCTAGGGGCTTGTGTAAGGGCAATCCACCATAACAAGTAAGCATTTTAAGTTTTCCCAGAATTTTTTGTAAATACTTTAATTATTTTGACTTCAGATAAATCTTTTACAAAGGAATTTTCTCATGCCTGTTATTCTCAGTTAAGGCCTGAAACAATAGATAAAGCCAACAACACAAAGTAAGCTGAGTCATCAAGCAGTAATGCAGACTATACATGTCATGCACAGTGTTCTGAGGTCATGATTTAAAAAGCAGGCAATGATTTGGTCCACAAGCACATGGCAGTCATTATCCGCTCATCAATAGCTCACCCTCAGTGTTAGTCATTAACATGCTTTCTTGAGACAATCATAGAATCATAGAATGGTTTAGGTTGGAAGGGACCTTAAAGAACATCTAGTTCTGACCCCCCTGCCATGGGCAGGGACACCCTCCACTAGACCAGGTTGCCCAAAGCCCCATCCAACCTGGCCTTGGACACAGGGAGGGGGTATCCACAGCTTCTCTGGGCAACCTGTTCTAGTGCCTCACAACCCTCACAGTAAAGAATTTCTTCCTAATATCAAATTTAAAACTACCATCCTTCAGTTTAAGGCCATTACCACTTCTCCTGTCACTCCCCGCCCTTGTAAACAGTCCCTCTCCTGCTTCCTGTAGGGCCCCTTCAGGTACTGGAAGGTCACAATTAGATCTCCCCAGAGCCTTCTCTTCTCCGGGCTGAACAACCCCAACTCTCTCAGCCTGTCCTCACAGGAGAGGTGCTCCAGCCCTCTGATCAACTTCGTGACCAACTTTGTGACATCTGGACTCTCTCCAACAGCTCCATGTCTTTCTTGTACTGGGACCCTCAGAGCTGGATGCAGTACTCCAGGTGGGGTCTCACAAGAGCAGAGTAGAGGGGCAGAATCACCTCCCTTGACCTGCTAGTCACACTTCTTTTGATGCAGCCCAGGACACGGTTTGCTTTCTGGGCTGCAAGCACGCATTGCTGTCTCACATTGAGCTTTTCATCAATCAACACTCCCAGGTCCTTCTCCTCAGGGCTACTCTGAATCCATTCCCTGCCCAGCCTTTAGTTGTGCTTGGGATTGCCTCAAACCATGTGCAGGACCCTACACTTGAACTTCATGCAGTTCACATGGGCCCACCTCTCAAGCCTGTCAAGGTCACTCTGCATGGCATCCCTTCTCTCCAGCATGTTGACCATCCAGGGCTATGGAATTTGCAGCCACTATTTTTCTTTTCCCTTTGCACCATGATAGATGCAAAGGATCTGGATTGACCAAGCTGGTTCCTGTATTTGCTAGGTCTGCACTGTCTCTATTCCAGGCAGTATTAACTTCCAGGTTAGTCTGTTCCATAATAAAGGTTCAGTTTTAGAAGGAGTGATGTTTCTGGCCCGATGAAATCATCTGACCATCTGGACTTTCTATATGGTCAATAGAGAAAGTAGGCACTTTCTGACATGCTTGTCTTCCTATGTCAGGTAATTTGTATTCCAAAATTGCTAATTTATCTCCCTGACTTTAAGGAAGACAGGGTTTGTTACTTCTGGCTACCTGGATAATCCTGTTCAGTTGTTCCAGGATCTAGTTTAGACCCGATCCAACCCTTTGCTCTTACTACCTTAGGAATCTTAATAAAATACTTAAACTTAGGTGAAATGAATCCACACCCTCAGGTGATGATTCAAACTACTGGAAATCTAACTGCTGCCTAAATTAGGAGACTTCAGTGTCTCCCAGACCAGTTTTCCTAGGACACCTATCACACTGGAAGCTTGTGCACTTAAGTCAGTTGGTTTTAGTTATCACTGTGAATAACCTCCTTCCAGTCTCATCTCTTCAGGCAGCCTTTCTTCACAGTTTATCAAATATCCTTCACACACATGTGCACACACAAAAGGTTCCTTTATCATAAAGAGCTATGGTAATTCTCCAAGAAGAATGAATTTTTAATATTAGTATTGTTACAAAGTGTTTGCCCTGTCTAGACTGTAAACATGTGACACTAAACAGAAGCAATCCTTCTTTCACCCAAACACTGTGATGGAAAGGGCTAATTTTTCAATCTACACATGACTTCCATCAGGCAGCTACTCAAATTAAGATGAGATACGGGGACTCAAAATGATAGCAGTCAATGGAAAATCTATCTCTGCAAATGGCAGCAATAATAATTCAGAGAATATTGTTGTGATCAAGCCTCACGTTACTGCATTTTCTGCCAGCAGCTGAAGTACCACTTGTTAAAGTGCAAGAGTTCATAGCTGTACAAATGCATACGTATATTTCAGCAAGTTCTATTTCAGTTTGATCTCCCTTGAATACATTATATACTGGAATAACTTTAATTTTTCTCCCTCCCTATCAAATCTAATTTTAGTCTAATATACTTTTTTCCTTTCAAAAGAGTAGGACTGTTTTAACAATGTTGTTATTGTTACTGCTATTGTTACCCCAAAACATTACAAAGGGAATTCACAATTCATCACAAACACACCACACCTTTGTGGATTTTTTGCATTCTAAGTAATGAGAAACAGTAAATTCACCCTAAATTAAAAAATAGAAAAAGTCATGTATTTTTCCACGTTATGACAGTATTTATATTGACACCATATTTCCTACTAACAAGTGCTATCAGTTCTAAATAAGAAACCACAGTCTGCCAAGAGTGGTTGTTTTTTGTTGTTGTTGTTGGGGTTTTTTTTACAAATTTTGAGGACAGATGATTCAGTTCTGGATCTGAGATGTTAATTTTAAAGTCTTAATAATGTGAATACTAGCTGTGGTATTGTTGGAGTCTCTCCTCCAGTGTTGCTCTTTCATGCCTGCTTGAGTTGTTATCACCATAATCGGTTACCATAGAATTATAGAATCATAGAACGGGTTGGATTGGAAAGGACCTCAAAGATCATCTAGTTCCAACCCCCCTGCCATGGGCTGGGACACCCTCCACTAGACCAGGTTGCCCAAAGCCCCATCCAACCTGGCCTTGAACACTTCCAGGGATGAGGCATCCACAACCTCTCTGGGCAACCTGTTCCAGTGCCTCACCACCCTCACAGTAAAGAATTTCTTGCTTCTATCTAATCTAAATCTACCCTCCTTCAGCTTAAAACTTGTCCTATCACTACATGCCCTTGTAAACAGTCGCCCTCCAGCCTTCCTGTACTGGAAGGCTGCAGTAATCAGGAAGGACGCAGTAATAAGATGCAGTACATCTGACCTTTGGTCAGATTTATTCCAAACTGCTCCTATTGACTATACAGGGGAATTAGTGTCACCTGCTGAGACGTAAAAGTAGATGTCTTCTAGCCAAAAGAATACCCATTGAATTTAACAATATTTTGCACAAAATAAGATTATAAACAGACTTGTAAAAGAGGACAAATATTCCAATAATTAAACAATTAAATACTTAGATAATTGAATAATGACATATTCCAAACCTATTATAGCTAATGCAATCTCCTCTGCTGAAGAAGCATTTCCCAGAATATTAACAAATTCACCTCTGCTAATCTCTGAAGGGTGAAAATATTGTGCCAACAAATTTTTTCCATATAAATCAGGGTATTTAATCTGAATAAACTCTGCTGACCTTCATAGAAAAATTATACAGCAAAATTGACAAACCTCCAGAGAAAATATTAGACACTAAACCATTCTTACAATTAAAACATTTATAATAATGATTCTGAGAATGTGGAAAATATTTATATGATATATTTATGCTCAGTACTTTTAACTGCTTAGTTAGGTATCCAGAGTCTTACAAGTAAATTATATGATATATTTCACATGTCATATTTCTTTAATAGACAAGGTTTAAATACAGAAAAAGGGCATATTAGAGGGCAGTTAGTTTTCAGGATAGTAATATTAATAATTCAGGTATTTTATTGTATAGAATCACAGTAGCAAATCATGAAGGTTGTCAAATCCATATAAAAGAAAAACAGGTACATTTCCATCTGACAGTTTAGAGGTTGTATTTAGTCAGCTATGTTTTATTAATTTTTTTTTTTTGTGGACTGTAGTGAGATTTGGATTCTCATACATGTTTCGTATGTTTTAAGAAAAAAGAAAGGTGTCTCATGAGAATATGCGGGGACATATATTCATATCAGGATCTGTTTATATGGTACCTAATCTTAGTTCCAAAAGTTCCTTCATGGGTATCTTAAAAGCTGAGCCATCTTTTTAACTCAGTAATATCAAAGTTCCTTATCAATTGCAGAATCTTTGAGGAATCTTATCATATATTCAGAACTTAACTTACATGTGAGTAGGTTATTATTAAAGTATTATTATGTTATTGTTATGTAGGTTATTGTTAAATATATATGTTAAATATATATGTTCCTAAGAACCTTCAGTTTAAGATGCCAACTGATTATTACCATAATTTATCGTACTATATGTTACCTCACAATTTGAAGTGGTGAACACAAGTTACTAGAAAAAATGTCTTTTTTTAGTTACTGTCACTCTTAGAAAAGAAATTATCCATGCCAAGGCAGTGTTTGATCAATCATATTAGCATGTGGAAATTAGGTGACGGTAAACTTGTGGTCCAAAATCCATGTCATATACTGAATGTATATAGTAAAGGTGATGCCATATATGTTTTACACTATTTTAACCAACTTTTTTTTTTTTTTTAACAAACTAAAACAAAGACTTTCTCACTTGGCAATGAACAGGCAAAGAAGTGGAGGAAGAAAGGGAAAGAAAAAGAACCTGAAAGTTTAGTAATGTTTCACTTAGATGTAATGCATCTAAGCAGTACTTGGGAGGGTTTTCTATCTTGAGTCAGATTTTTGAAATTACTGGAATTTGACTGGGTTCCTTTTATCACAGAGTTCACTTCATCTCTGCCCTGTACTATAAAATATTGCCACATTTATTCAAATTAAAATTACTTGAGAATATAATGTTCCTCTGCCTTCCCAACTTTGCCCTGAAGAGTCAAGAGCCATGCTACCAGTTTTACTTAGCAGAAGATAAAGGGCAAAACAATTTGGTTTCTAATACATAAGCTAATAGTTTGGTATAAAGGTTGCACACTTATAATTACATCAGGTCAGTTTATCTAATAGATTTAAAGTTTTCCCAGGTGAAATGTTCAAATAAAGACTCAGAATAAAATAATATTTACTTAGTGTCTACTGGATTTAATTCACACAGAAAGATATTTGGTGGTTATTATGTGACTTGAAGTGTCTTTTTTGTTGTTTGTTAATTTAGATTTTTAGGCAGCATGCTCTACATCATCTGCAAAAGCATTAAATATGTAAAAAAAGTGTTCTTGGTTTACTTTTCTGTTGTTTCAATCATCTTTATGGCTACCAAAAATATCTGATTTGTTTTTGCAGTTGTGCTTCTAGCTCTCCTTCTAACAAGTCACTGTGGCATATGATTTTTCTGTCATAAATAAAAGCAGAATAAACAACCAGGGAAAGAATGAATGTTCCGGCAGTGCTCTCTCTTTTTGTGTATGACTGGATCCTGCAAGACTTGATTAATTCACTGGGTCCATAGCTTTCAGATCTGGTTCTTGCAAAGTTTATCAATGACTCTGTAATACTAGCTCTGCTATGAGGACACTTGTGAAAGAAAAACACACCAGGCATCATTTCACTTCTTTATCAAAAGCGCTATCGACAAAAAGATCCCAAACACTGCTGTGTATTTGGGGTTTGGCCAGCTACACTCATAGGCATGTTCATATGGCAAGCGAATGGCTAAATATTATTGCACTGGTGCCAAAGCAGTCCCTTTCCTTGGCGGCTGCTGACTAAAAGTCATCTTCCTAAGACCGGTAGGGTGGCTCTGTCCTGCTGCTCTATGACATTTCTGGGTATAGTCCTGTTGCAGCTAATATCGTTAAGTATTTCCTTTATGCACTGGGCATGTTGATGAAATAAATCCAGCTGAGAAGAAGCACCTGGTATTATAATTTCCCATGCCTATACTGAAAATTTAAATCAAATTTAACCTCAGCAGTTTACTGTTTTTCTTAACTAAAAACGTATGCAAGCCAATGAGAAAAACATCAAGCTGATGTGTATTCATAATATGCTTTTTCAATGTTGTGGTATTGTGACAGAGGAGAATTGTAAAGATTCATGTGTACCAGTTGGAAATGTTATTATTAAAGTATATTCTGTGCTTTTTCAAATATGTATGAAGTAGTACATATTTGGTTACTTCTATAGAATATCTAGCTGCAAAAATACATCAAGAGAGTAAAATATTTAGAAGTGTGCCTAGCTTTACAGAGTCTGGCAAATTTATGTTGCTGCATACTGTGCTGTTCATATAGGCTCTGTCTGCATTATTTAGAAATTTTCTGTCATAGTCTTGACTGCAATTTCACACACCATGTTATAGTTATCTATATTCTGACTTCAGGCGACAGGTATCAGAGCTCCATGTAACACTCATTGAGGAAACTGAAGCAAAGGAATGTTATCATTGCACTGAGAAGTCAAGGACAAAGAAGTATTTTACTATTGTGTCAGACCACTGACAGAGTGGCTTGTCAGCTAAGCAGCATTTTTCCTGACTTCCAACTGTTTTCCTTTGTAAACAGAACAACAAACAGTTGCAATAGAAAATGAGAACTCTCATATCAAAGTGGAGGTAAGAGATCATAATGACCTGGAGCTTCCAAGTTTGTTCATTTACAATTTCAACATAAATATGAGGTCCAGACAAGTTCTATGTGTGGAATCAAATTTGTGTCTTCTTCTGTTATGACTTGTTGCATCATTTGTGCAGGACAGAGGAGGACCTAGGTCACTTTCTGTATATCAAGCAGTTGAATACTTCAGGAATTTTAAATAGGAACTGTGACATCTGTGTAAGTAACTTTAACACCAAGTTTCATTCTGTAAATCTGAGATCCTAAAGTCCTTCTCTGGTTCCTAAAAGGCGTTGCTATACAAACCTTTTTACTGTCTTAGACTAAGAAGTCCTGCCCTTTTTCCTGTCAGAAATGGCAGAAGATGTATAAGGATTGAGCAGCAAAGCACAGTGGGTGAAAAACTTGCAGATGTTCATTGTCTGTTTTAGCAAACTCAGAGCTGTGAATGGTGCAGCTGAGGAACAGCACACTGCTTTCTGTTGGATCTTCTGCAGAGCTGATAGTCTCCCACAGATAGCCTAGATGGGCAGCCATGGAAATACCTTCCTAAGTAGCTGCACCTGGAGCTGCAAGATCTTAATTGCAAGACACCTGTCAGGACCAGCTAATTTCGGAAATGTTTGAATTCTCTGAGTAGGTTAGTATTTGTATTGCCAGTAGAATTCACATTTTTCCTACAAGATGTCTTAAATCTGAAAAGCAACAAGAATAAAGTGTAGAAAGCCCATGCTTTGATGTCAGCACTTGACCTCAGCAGCTGCCAAAGTTTACCAAGTCCGACTCCTGTTTGGCCTAAAATTCCCTGTGCATCTGTACATATGCTCTTATCTGGAGACTTGAAGTCTGAACATCATTGCAGAGGGGGCCTGATATGTTATAGACACCAGCCAGATATCCCCTCTATAGTCCTGACTGCAGGGATGACATATCCTGTCTGGAAGTTGGAAAAGTCCTCTAGAAAGTAACAGGGTGCATCTGAATCATTTCTGGCTGACAGTGGAACTGAACCATAATTTCCTGTTTTTGGGAAGACTGCTTTAATTCCAAGGGTTTGGGTTTTTTGGTTTTGTTTTGTTTTGTTGTGTTGTTGTTGTTGGGTGTCGTCGTGTCGTGTCCCCCC
>VXBL01005392.1:0-22338 GCA_013400195.1 Aramus guarauna | reverse complement strand
CCCCCCCCCCCCCCCCCCCAAAATAAGGGCCCTAAGGCTACTTCCCTGGTTTTAAAAAGAGTAAGCCTTGCTCATTTAGGGGCCTCCCCTTCTTGGCTTGCAAGAAATCCAAGAGCTTAAAGTTGGAGTCCTGAGTCAGTCATCAAAGCTGGTGGGAGATTCTGGAGTTCTCAGTCACCACTCTATTTTGTACCTGCTCTGAGTGGCTTTCCATCAGCACGCACAGATTTTGTGGATTACCTTTCTAAGGAACTGAACCTCTCTATCAAATTGACAGGGAATGAATGTGGTGCTGTGAATTATCCCGCTGGGCTGTATCTAATTCTGACACACTGAAACCACTTAACCTACACCAGCTCATGATGAACCAAAATGAAAGCAGAATCCATTCAGGTCAACAATGTCAAATTATTATATATCAGTGCCATCTCAAGATTGAAATATAAAGTCACAGTATTAGGTATGTTCAAGTTATGTGGATGGAGGTACAAGCAAAATTCCCTAGGATGGTGAAGGATTTCCACCCTTGAAATATAACTCTAATGGAAACTGTGCCATGGTCAAAGTCTTTGAAAGACGGGAACTGTCACATAGCACATGGGGAAATATCACTAACACAAGGGAGCATTTCATTTCAGTGAAGAAAAAACGTAAGTGGAAAGGTAGAGAATTCCAAACCACTAAAAGACAAAGTTGTTAGGCCAAAAGTCTGACAATGTCATGTTGATATAACACAAATAAATCCTGAAATTAGTTAAAGTGACATGTTTAATTTCTTTAATACTCAGAATTAGAACGCATTGAAATGACTTATTCACCACTTTTGCATGATGAAAGAAACCCCAATGATGGTTCTTTCTTTTTTTCTTTTTTCAAGGGTTGTCATATTTTAATTCAAAAGGACAGGGTTTTATAGCTTTTTTTTGACAATAGAAGCAGGCTAGCCTGCTAACTCCAGGGTTAGCAAGGTGAGCTCTTAAGTTTGCACCCTGGCAGGCAGGTGCGTGCTTGGTATCATGTATCAATGTTTCAAGTAACTCAGGAAGTGAAAACAAGTAAGACTTTTGAAGTAATCTGCACTCCATTTTTCCTTCTAAAATGCAAGCTCTCCTGAGTGGTTTTCATTTGCTCCTTTTTCAGGTCATTGAGTTTCTTTTTTTAGCCATTATTCATTAAATATTAAATTTAAAGCATTTGATCAGGACACTCACAGCTGGCAATGAGTCAGGTCTAAACATTATATCTTACTGATTTTCTCTGTCATTGTAATTTCTCTCTTACTGCTAAATGAATTATGGCAGAGCAGTGTAATGCAGAAAAGACCCTCTCAAACTAACCCATGAAAAAAATTGCATAAATCAATGGGAAAGAGATGGCAACAAGAAGGTTTTTATCTCCATTCTAAATCAGTAGGGTAAGACACACTTAAATTGAAATAATGTACACTAGGATAAGCTATTTTTGGCAGAGTTCAGAATCTTGTGCCACAAGTTTGTGTGCTAGATTGCTTCTTTTTTCATAGATTTTCCAGCATTTATAGAGACAAGACAAAGCTATGAAAACCTTTATCAAATGTGAATGAAGCGTTCTGAAACCATCTCTGGTGAACTTCCCCTTTTAGGATCCAAACTGCTGCTGGATACTACATCTGAGAAACTTGTAATTTTTCTGAAGTGCCAAAATTCTATCATTTTTTGCATCAGATTTTACTATAGCTACTATTTGACTATAAGCAAGCATTTAATATCTCATTTTCTGTCTTGCTGCTCTACTAGGATCAGCTTGCAGATAACCTTTTGTCTTCAGCTCTCTCAATGCAAGGGAGATAAATGAGTTGTGATACACATTTCTTGTGCAGCTTTAGAAAATAATAAGGTGCTGGGGTCCCCATGCAACCTGGATTTCTGGCAAACTGGGCTGACCAGGGAAGCTGATCTGGGATAACAGGTTTTTGCTCCCCCTGACACACTGCACAGGGGGAAGGAGGTTCGGAGCCAGGCTAGACAGCGACTTAGGAGCCAGGACTCTTAGACATCAGGCAACTTGAACAGAACAGCAACAAATATTCCCATCCTGCCTCTCCTAATAATCAGTACGATAAAATACTCACTGACAAAATGTGCTGCAATGAAACACTGCTATATAAGCTGTAAACTATTTTGCCACATATCTCTATTTTCTAAGCAATTTGTATTTGCTTTTTCTTCTCTTCGTACCCTTTCTCTGTATGACCCAGTTTGAATATTCCTTAAAAGTAAGCCCAGCTGTTCTTTTGCTCACACTTAAATTCACCACTGACATAATTCAAACTGATTTTACTGGACTTACCCAAGAGCTCATTAAGGCCCAATGCCTGTATTTAAATTAGACAGTCATGTCATTTAAAAATTTCATATGTGCAAAGAAGTATCTCATAGAAGATCTGCCTGTCTTTGCACAATGCAAAAAGTCCAACACCTTAGAATGCTTTCTTGTCTCCAGGTTTTTCACAGGGATTAGTATAACAGCACTTATTCTCTCTCATCATAGACCAGCTAGGCTACAATGGTCAAAGATTTCACGCTAAGGGCATAGCTCAAAAATAAAAGGCACACTCCAGAGTTGCTTTCCAAAGATAGATTCCTTACCACATTTTCATTTGACTTTACTCTTTCCATCGATTGATCTGACTTTTAAGGACAAAGTAGAGTTATGTACTTTTAAACAGAGATCATTTTAGTAGTGTTGATCTGATGCAGGCTGTTGAGGCTGTTTTTAGTGAAAATACAAAGCTGATAAGACCATTACACTCTATATGATACATTCAGCCTAATTGCCATTCATTCAGAGAAATAATTCTGGCCCAGTCCTAGGGTATTTATTACCCATACCTTTGGAGTAGTTCAGTAAGTCCACAGTTCTGCACAGCTTTCAGAAACAGGCTCTCCATCAATTAAATTTCCTGCAGCAGGCTGCAACAAATCAGTCCCTGCCCTAACTAGATATTCCAGCACAGTTTTAATGTATAATAAATGGAAGGACTGTTTTTTATTAATAAAACAAGGCAGATGATATATTTTTTATTATTGGTTCTAACTTATAAGTATGTGGCCATATCAGAATATACAGGAAATGGCTTCAAGTGCCTAATACTATTATAATTACTGTTACTCATCAGCTATCAAATGAGAAATATGACCTGTGTTTTTGTCGACAAAAGTATCTTCTCTTGATACACCTCTACTGTACTGTTGAGTAACAACTTAGAGGAAAGATCCTCAGTGCTAATGTGCAGAATGAAGGAGGAAGCTTTTCAGGTGCCTAACTAGAGACCAAAACATTTTAGCGGCTTGAGGGCTGAACAAATTGGTCTTTATTGCATTTCCTTGTGCAAATTACTTCTAAGTCCTCTATGCCTCTGTATCCCTCCAGAGAAATAATACCTTTTAAAGTCAGTAGACTAATGAACCCTGGTACTAATAGAGCTGGGGTTTTGCAGACTTTCAGCTTATTTGATTGACGTTTTAACGGACTTATACTAAAATTTTCTTTTGTCTGCCATATACCTATTAACTGCTCCAGCATAACAATTTGATGGTGAATTATGAGCTGTAGAAATTAGCACACTAGCATCAAAAGTTGTGAAGGAAAAAACTGTGAATACTCCTACTCCAATGTCCCTCTAGCCCTATAGGTGTTTTTGCATTTTGAAGTTTTTTTCTCCTTTTTATTAACACTTCTAGGAAGTAATGATCTGGAAGACATCCAGACCTCCAACCAATTTCTTAGAAATAAAAGAATGGATTGTTACAGGAGGATGAACAGAAGTCACAGGTCATGTGATGTCTTAAGCTTCGTTTTTGCAAGAAAAAGACTAATAAAATGGATACAAAATCCCCCATTTTTTCAATATTGTTTGCAGCAATATGAGAATAAGCGGGCTAAAGAAATGTACCTGCCAAGTGAATAAATGGCACAAATGAGTTTTTTAGGACTAGCTGAGGCAAAAGTTGTTCCTGGGCATGAGGACGCTAGCTAAACCTCAGGTGAATCCTAATCATGCTTTTTAACTCTTGGAGGTCACTGTTGCTTGGGTTAGAAGTGAAATTGCCAGGGCTTTCTGAGGTGTTTCACTGGAAATCAATCCTTAAACAGCTGAGAGTTTACTAATGGAAGTTCAGGCAAATATGAAACCTCCTTATTAGCACACGGTAGCATATACATACCAAATCCTATGATGTAATGATTTTGCAGAGTTGGACTGCCCTCCATGCTATCTTCTCCACCTCCAGAATGCTCATGGGACTGTCTGTAGGATCAGAGGTTAAATATTTGATAAGAAAAGCAAGGCATGTCATTGCTAACATGCAGGAGTTTCCAAGTTAAAAAAAAAAATAAAAAATTAAAAATTGCAGTTAAAGGGAATCTGTTCTGTGTCACCATATAATTTAAAAACCTACAACCAAAACCTACTTTTAATAGAGAAATAAAATGAAACAGCTGGAGTCATTTGTTTGCCTTCTTATACAAGGCATCATCTTCAAGTGTCCAATATGGAAGTGTTAACTATATAAATAAGAAGTTAAAGATGATTGCTGAAGTTTTCAGTTAATTCTGTGACTTGAAACGTGTAGGTACAGCGCCAAGCCTATAGTCACTTTACTAATTATTTTAATGAAAATATCATCAGTTAGAAAAACCATTCATATGTACATTTGCAAGTTCTTCATATTCTGCCAAATAGTTGTTTCATTTTTGCTTAGTACGGATATAACAAGATCTCATGATTACATATGTTAGTAGAAACTTCATAGATAGGAAGACACAAACTACTATAAATGTTTAGTTTAACCTTAGCAATCAAGCTTCAATTCTCAGCTGTGGTTATTATATTTTCATAGTAATAGCTGTGAGACATATAATTATATATCTAGAACAACACACTCAAATTCTGTGTAAAATATCTGGCTTTATACTTTTTAATAAAACATACATGTAGGAAAAAAGCATTACAACCTATTATAATTATTATTTACCAAAGCAAAATAATATTGAAGCAAAATTCAACAATTATTTGATTGACATTGATATAAAGGGCTCATGTAGATAAATCATTAATATGTCTCTTGGCAAGATACCATTCCAGAGATTCAAATTACTTCTTTTAGTTTTGAAAAGTGTATTTTACATCCACACATTGTAGGAACTATTATTATTACTTTTCAAGCTCTCTTAATTTCTGTGGACTCTGTATGTGTAGTGTGTGAAAACCTTAAAAGATATGCAGGTGTAGAGTTCTCAGAATGACAGATGGCAAATGTCATTCACTCATTACATGCTGTAAGTGTAAATCAGGTGCAAAATCAGTATCTGATGGAAATTAAGAACAGTAAAGCAAATAAACAATAAACCGTTATATACATATTTTCTTCATAGGAGAAATTAATTTCTGTGTAAATGACACCTCACTCTTTTACTTCTTGCTTACATAGATAAATTCAGAAGTGAAATATTATACCTACTGAAATCAGTGGCAATAAGTTTATGTAATTTCAATTGTTTGGTATTTGACCACAGGAATATCACTATTAGTGTTCAGCATCTTGCTTCCTGCTTCCCAGATCAAAAGACAGAAAGCACAATGGTTTTATGAATAGTCATTTTAAATAAGTTCACTCTATCTTTCATAGACATGCACATCTATTTTTTACATCTCTTCATTGTGTTCTTCATCTTTTCTTGCAGATGAGTTTACTGTCATGATTACTTGCTGAAAGAGTGCATTTTAAGTTGATATTGCAGGATATGAAAGGCAGACAAATTTAAAGTCTTTAATCATTTCTATTAATGCCACAAATCTCCAATTCTTACAGATAGTCACAGAACTAGAAAATACCCTGTTTCTGTGCATCCATTCAAAACTTTTTGCATTTAAAGAAAATACTTTACAATAAACTGCTCTAACAAAGAATGATTTCCACAAATGATGCTGGGAAATCTTTTTACTATAATAAGCACGTTTGACAAAATAGTGATTGTAGAGGGAGATTTGTTTTTACATAAAAATATAACAAAAAAGATAATTTATTAACTATAAAATATGACTATTTGACTCTTGGTTTTCCATACTATTGGTGATGCTCTGCCTCAAGGAAGCAGCAGTGAGCAGTAAATCATGTCAGAAGAAGTATTGGCTGAATTTTTGATTTAGAGAATTCTGAGTCTCCTATATAATGGCAGATTAAAGGTAAGAACCCAAACTGCTATGTGCACCTTTGACTGTACAAGTGAAAGTAACTATGTAATTACTTTACGTTTTAGAATATCTAACAATAAAGATGTTCAGCTTCTCTCACCCTGATTCATTGAAAAAAAAAAAAAAAAGAAAAAAAAAAAAGGAGAAATCAAGTGAATTAGAGCCCTTTGCTACCAGTAAGCATTTGTTTTCTTATAAGCAGTCTCTTATTTCTGCCTCATCACAAACTGTGTGAGCTACAAAGAGATTGAACTGTCCCTTTAATATGGTGGATTATCAAGCTTCAAAACGGAACATAACAAAGCAATGTAAAATGGGTACAGACAGCCAAGCTGGCATTATGAGGAACCAGCTCGATTCTATAGGATTTATTAGATCAGGCACAATCCTCAAGCTGAGAATTCAAGCTAAAGCAAAATAGCTATATTACCATGGCCTTGATCCTAAGCTAATAAACCCTGTCAAACTTGATTTGGCACCAGAGAAAACCAGCTCAAATATCTTGGCATGATCAGTTCTGGGAAGACTCATTTGTTCAGGCAGAGCACCACATGGTCACGGCAGTCTTTATCCATCCAGTTTTGTGGTACTCCACCAAATCTCATAACCTCTTCAGGAACCAGATGCAGTGGGTAGTGCATTGCAAAGCTTCTTAGCCTGGCTCCATGGGCACCAGCTCAGATGCATCCCTTGGAATACATCAGGCCTATACTGTCTGGGATGACAGAGACTAAACGGTACATATACAAGCATCAATTTTCCAGTAAGCAAATTCTTTGACAGTAAAGGCAAAACTCAAAGGACAGAAAGTCATAATATTTTCTTAGAAAAAAACGGTATGGAATTACTGCTCTGTCATCCTTAATAGAGGGTCTGGAAATATATATGGATATCAAAATATAAAAGCTGAAGGGAGTAAAACTTATAATACATGGTAAAAGAGCAGCAGGAGAGATGCCAGTCAGATGGGCTATATCCCCTGCCTTTGTGTGGGATACAGAGATGCCTCTTTGCAGCAACTCTGCAGCAACTCATTTGTGCTGCAGCTGAACAAGTAAATCCTTAAATCTGTCCATGTTCAGCAAAAGGCTAGAGTTCATGTTTAATTATAAGCACTTTAAGTGCTTACAGAGGTAATGAGTGTGAATTAAGCATGTGCTTAATTGCTTTGCTGAACAAAACCAGAGTGCTGAACTGGGTCTCATGGAACCCGAGGAGAGAAGTCACTCCAAACAGGATTCTTTCTCCACTTAACAGATTTTCTCTACACCACCACCATCACTTATGCTCAACATTAACTCTCTCCTGCAACATTTACATGTCTTAAAGGCTGACATATGGTCCACAGACCCTATAAACTTAGGTTTCACAAGCAACATTTTTTAGTTTTCTCTCTTTTTTGGGTGGTAGTGGTGTTTGCTTTGTTTACATTAATGTATCTGCTATAATAGCCCAAGGATTACTTGGTTAATAATTTCATGGAAGTTCTCTACTTTGTGCATGTTTGTGCATATGCTACCAGTGCCACATTTAACACTGCCAAAGGAAATTAGTTTTTTAGAATGTCAGGAATGGGTCTGGGTTTTTTCTATTGCTTACAAATTTTTAAGATTCAAATTTGTAATTTTTATATTCAAGATTCTATCTGCAAACATGAAGGACATCATTTAGGATGCAAGTTTTTCAAAAGTGACATTCTCAGTATATAATATAATTCCATGTTTCTGTTCTTCACTGTTTATACAGGTTTTCAGTTTATAGCCATTATCATACTGTCTGAAAATTGTCTCTAGATAAGCTTTTCAAAGAACTAATCTTTTGCGACCTTTGGCAAGATCCCTCTGACTTCTGCTTTGGGTAGTCTGCCATCATTGGCCTCTCCCTGTCATAACACCTCAGTCTGGGGGAAAGGCCTAGATAAAGTTCTTAGTGGTTTGGTTCATTTTAGTATCTGTACACTGTTATTCTTCCCTTGATGAGTAACACAGAGTTGACTAAAGGAGTTTGTGCTTATAATGAATTATATACTATAAAGTCTCAGCCATGATGGTGGTGCCTCTGTGATAATGCATTCTAGAAAGGGGAAAAAAAATCACATAGAGAGGAGGAGAAGGAGGGTACAAAAATAGAGAGAAAAAGCTGAGGGCACACCAAGGTCAGAGAAGCAGGAGTGGAAGAGGTGTCCCAGGTGCTGGAGCAGATTCCCCTGCTGCCTGTGGAAGACAATGTGTGGAACAGGTTTTCCCTGCAGCCTGTGGAGGGCCACACCAGAGCAGACATCCACACTGCAGCCTATGGACTACCACATGTCAGAGCACGTAGATATTCCCCGAAAGATCTGTTACACATAGAGAGCCCACGTTGGAGCAGGTTTATCCTGAAGGACTGCAGCCCATTGAAGGACCCATGCTGGAGGAGCAGAGAAGTGTGAGGAGGAAGGAGCAGCAGAGACCTGTTATAAACCGACTGCAACTCCCCAATCTCTATCTTTCCCATGCCACCAGGGGCTAGAAGGGAAGGAGGTAGAGGAGATGGGAATGAAGGAGTAAAGCTGAGCCTGATTAAAAGGAGCACAGGTGGATGTAAAGTGGTTTTATTTTTTTTTTTTAGTATTTTTTTCCCTGTGATTGTAATTGGCAATTTCCTTGTCTTTATCTCAACCCATGATGTTTTTCATCTTATCTTCTTCCTATGTGCTATTGAGGAGGGGGAGTGAGAAAGCAGCTGGGTGGACATTTGGCAGCCAGCCAAGGTCAACCCAACTGAAGCATCTTCATTACTATTTCAATAATCTCAAGAAAATAATGTAAATCTATTACTTGTAGGGTACAACACAAAGGACAGACGGGGATGCTTAAGCAATAGGGTAATACGGAAATGAAAGAACATATGGCTTCACTATGACCATGAACTCATTTTGGACATTAAACAGTATATATCATTGTCGGGGCAGATGTGTCAGAACCTTCCCACAAGGAAGTATATAGAGAAAAGAAAGAAATGGATTAAGATCATGCTGGATCTTGCTGTGATCAAGGAACTGCTTGCAATGATTCTGACAATTCCGTGTTCATTCTCTTCCTCATTGTTATCATATCACTACCTAAAAAATAAATTATAAATTTGCCTCTCTGAAGGCATCTTACTTATTGCAACACCACTTTGATTTCTATGTATTTTTCCAATTGTATGTTAAGGTAAAAGATTGTCAATTCTCAAACAGAAACACTAATCCATGGGATTCTGATATATATTAAGTAATAATAAAAGCAATGTAGGGAATGACACAGTCAATTACAGAGCTAACTTATCTCATGCAGTTTAGACTTTCTTGGATGAAAATCATGGTTTCAGACCGTTAACCAGTAACAGGGTAGGCCATATTTTCTGCTGGGGTATTTTATTTATTTCTTTATGGTATATTTCATAGATAACACAGTAATGTGCATAGAGTTTACCTTCATAAAATAGTGTAAAACTTTGCTTAGTAATTTTAACAACTTCTGTATATTCATTTTTTATTCCCTCTTAAAAGATCACTGGTTTTTATCAGTTTATGCATGTATGATAAAAATTTGTTATTAGTTTTGTTTTTTACAACTGCAGCTAGAGAAATTTCTAGGTTTCTTACAGTATTATCCTTCTTTCCTGGTGGAAAAAAATATATTTATAATTCCCCAAATGCTGTTTTACTTCCTCTTGTGTAAGCTTGAAATCCTTTTTCCTCTTCTGTCTTTCTCCTTTGCCCTTTGATATGTTTTGCTATTTGGAAGGAAAAAAAAAAAACCAAGCTGCAGTTGCATTTTGGACTGTATCTTCATAATCCCCTTTTCCTTTTAAATGTGTTCGCTGAGATGTTGTTTACATGTCTCAGTTCCTTCCAGTGTTTCAAAGACAACTTTAGAGTCAGAAGTTGCTTAGAGCTACAGGGTTTTGATTATATAAAGTTTAATTATGTCTCAGAAAATCATTAGTGAACTAATTCTCCTTCACATCCATTGGCAGAAGTCTCCGTGGAGTCTATAGGAGTTTCACCTGCATAAGAAATACATATTTCCTCCTCAGACACCACACAGAAACCCCATGAATTTGGTAGAGAAGTTTCTGTAAAGTTCATGTGAGATTACACAAGACCTTAGATTTCTAGAAGTTCCTAGGAAGATCTGTACAAAAATGGCTTAGAGGAAAATGAACCTTTTTGGTTTTATGTGACCCCAAATCTCATAATCATGTAGGACTAAAACAGAATGCCTACAGTAGAAATTTAAACTTGCTGGGAACATTCTTTGGCCCTGAGGTTAAATGGCATGGTGTATCATCAAGCACTTTTCTTCCTCAAAATAGGATGGCCAAATCCAAACTGAGAATGGTGCCTGGCACGTGCAATTATCTGGACCATGCAGCAATTATCTGGGAGATTGTTGGTTTGAACAAAACATGCCAGGGACTGTGCTAAAATTTAACCAGTGTGGACAATCACAGGCTATTACAAGCTCACACTCTGGAACAGTTTTATTTACTTGTACAGACATTACCAATGAAACAGCATGAGTTGTCTAGTCCCATCTCTTGCAGTCCCAGATAGCTTTGTCACTGATGTTTATTTAACAAGGATCCACAAATCTTCCAAAAGGGCTCCACTCTCCCAAACACTGCAAGCCACAGAAACACTCCTCAAATACCCCACAAAAAAGTTCTGAAGAGAAAAAGCCCTTCATGCATATGATTCATGTCACTCTAAAGGAGTTGTTTCAAACAGGCTATGTGAGTAGCAAGATAAAAGCATCAGTTCCTTTCCATTGGGCATAAGGAGGTAGAACATAGCATGATAACGGCAAGCACAGATGCCTCTTTGGCAGAAGCTTGGTTAGATAATTTCATGCTGAAATCTTAATACCATGAGCCTAACATTTGTCTCTCCTGTAATGGAGCTCACCTACATTACATTATATAGTCTCTGCTATGCAGTTTAAAAGCACTGTCTTAAATTCCAATATAACATTTTGAAAGCTGAAGTTCCACAATAGAACCTTTTACTATCAAAAACATAAATTTCAAGAATGTATCTAATATGATCCTCGTTAACACATCAGTCTTTATTCCAACTTAGATTATATTTGGATAAACAAAATAAGCTCTTTGAAGAAACATGATGGGTAAACTATTTCCTTTATGCATTAGACTCTAGTTAACGGAATCTTTAGGAAACTCAAGAAAACTCAACAAATGCTCAGATATTTCAGTCAATACAATACAATTTCTAAAGCTCAGTTTGCTGTCCTGAAACCCTATAAAAAGGACAGAGAGCCGTTTAGTTCAGGAATACAGGTTCCTCCTTCATATTAATTTCCTGTTTGCAGGAAGTAAAGCTTCAGGAGGTTATATGCTTTGCTTCCTTCCAGCCACCAGTATCAAGAATCTTTGAAGTTCCAGCATTTTTCAGTTTGTGGTCACCAGAAAGACCATAATATCATCCTTTAGACCTTGAGGTATATTCTAAATTCATATATATGGCAAACAGTTTAAACAGATATAATGAACATCTGGTTTGCATTTTTNGCCCATAAAGGTCCATGGTCAAGCAGATATCCACTTGCAGCCTGTAGAGGACCCTATGCCAGAGCAAGTGGATGCACCCGAGGGAGGCTGTGACCCAGTGGAGAGTCTGTGTTGGAGCAATCTATTCCTGAAGGGCTGTACCCCATGGAAAGGACGGGGCACAGCTGCTGTAGCAGCTCATGAAGAATTGCAGCCTGTGGGAAGGACCCATGTTGGACAAGTTCATGAAGGACTGTCTCCCATGGGAGGGACCGCATGCTGGAACAGGGGAAAAGAGCTAGGAGGAAGGAGCGGCAGAGATAAAGTGTGGTGAACTGACCCCAATCCCTATTCTTCATCCCCCTGCTCCACATGGGGGAGGAGGTAGAGAAAATCAGGATTGAAGTTTGGCCTAGGAAGAAAGGAGGGGTGGGGCAAGGTGTTTTAAGATTTGGCTTTATTTCTTATTACCATACTCTGATTTGATTGGTAATAAATTAAATTAATTTTCCCAAGTCAAGTCTGTTTTGCCTGTGACGGTAATTGCTTAGTGATCTCCCTTGTCCTTATCTTGACCCACAAGCCTTTTGTCATAATTTTCTCCTTCTGTCCACTTGAGAAGGGGAGTGATACAGTGACTTTGGTGGGCACCTGGCATCTAGCCAGGGTCAATCCACTGCACAAGGATATAAAATTTTATGTAATTATTTTTAATGTAATAATTTATTATATTCAATCAAATACAAACTAGCATAGGAACTAAACTATGCAACTTGTGTACTCCTGGGAATTTTTTTTTGGACATTAGCATTTTCAAGAAAAATATGTAACATTTTTTCCTAGTTAAAGTATACAATTTTTTTCCATAATACCCTTCAGTAGGATTAGAAATTTCTTGAAAGAAAACAGGCTGCATTTAAGTCTTCTATGAGAAAAGAAGAAATACTAGCACTGTATTTTTGACTACATCTGTTCTGCTCTCTCTGTATGTTCTGTTGAGTAAAGCACATTGGATGCAAGCTAAAATGCCCAGACATTAACTGTCTAATGATGACCTTTACCAATCTTATAGCACTGACTCCAGTATTATGACTTATGCAGAATCAATATACTTCTTTTTCAATTTTTAAAGGAGCTCTTTTTCCTTGAAACTATAAACTATTTGAAGGATAAAGTAAACTTTGCTAGCTATCTAGAAGGAATCTATTTAAATGCTAATACAATGCCCAAATATATCATGGGCATTTTGTAACTTGAATCCTATTTTCTAGTATTCAATATTGTCCACTGAGGAAAAGAGAACGTAGAATACATGAAACTTTTTGGGAGAAAACAAAACAAAACAAAACAAAACAAAACAAAACAAAACAAAACAAAGCAGCAACAAAAAACAAAAAAAAAAACAAAGAAGATAGGGTAAAATTTATTGTGTTCATAAAGTTAAGGCATGAAGCTGTTTTGGGGAGTATTTCCATAATGAGGAAACTTGTTGCTAATATTGCACTGAGTCTGATACCTCCCCTTTATCTTTTTTTCTTTCCAGGAGTTATCAGTCACTCTCAATATGAATGCCAGCTGAATGGCTTCTGTCGTTGTTTAGTCCCAGCCAGCAACTAAACACCACACAACTGCTCTCTCACTTCCTCCACGGCAGGATGGGGGAGAAAATCGGGGGAGTAAAAGTGAGAAAACTCATGGGNTTATCAACACTGTTTCCAGCACAAATCCAAAACACAGCCCCGTACTAGCTACTATGAAGAAAATTAACTCTATCCCAGCCAAAACCAGCACACTTCACAATAGATGTTAGATTTCCAAAACAGAAGACACTACATGCAGTTCCATTTAAGTAATTTTTTTTTTTCCTGCCAGAATGAAGCATTAACTTTTGTAGAAGCTTTCTAGATCTCTTTCCCAAAGAAAACATTCTGGTTTTGTACTCTTTGCTAATATCATGATGTTATATTACATATATCTAATTCTCTGTATGGTTCTGTCATATAAAGCATTTATCAACTTCAGAATTTGAATCTTTATATAGTATATTCTCCAGAATTATATTATTCTCTGATCCTCTTTGTGGTTTGTTGAAACTAATATTTTCCCTTGAAGGAAAACAGCACAGTGAACTTTGGATTTAAAAAAAAAATAATTGTGATAGTAGAGTTAAAAAAAAAAAGATGAATTACAATCCAGTAAGTCTCTAATGACTGCCTGACAGCACCAAATTAATGGGATAATAATGACTTCACTGAAATTTTTAGGTATATTTATAAAATTACGTCATGTAAACTTTTTATTTTCAGCTAAGACATTTTTTTTCCTGTCTGTTGGTTGTTGCTTTTTTTTTTTTTTTTTAATTGGGAGAACAAGTAGGAAATGTAACAAGATTGTCTCTTCTGCTTGACATTTCAACTACATTATTCCCTATATTTTAAATCCTCCCACTCAACCTTCATAGTTCCTTATATTTCTTTTGCTCCTACTTACTTTTCCAATTTTAGTATAGCATCTTTTTCATCATCACTCTGAAAGAGGTGTCTGAGTTTCATTTTATGTCACAAGAGTGGCTTGGGGTGTACAAGATACTTTTCACTTAGCACACAGATGATCAAAATGGCCAGTTTATCTTTCTTCAGATCGCTCTTGCACTGGAATAATGATCATAAATAATCCCAAGGTTATATTTATTTGTGTATACACATAATGTGAAATAAGTAAAACTTGAACACGTTGGTCCTAGTTAAGAAACCCACTAGGGAAATAATCTCACCATGCTCCCTATGTAGTCTATTGGCAACTGAGGATACAGCAACCCAAAATCAGCAGCAGATGCCTGTCTCTTCCCACTGAAAATGGATGGAATTTATGGCAACTTCTCTCTGATCATGGGCACATTAGGTCTATAGCTAGATGAGGCTAAGCTAGACCAGTGTGTGTAGGACATCATCCTGTGTCTGACGTTCTTCCCTCAGTAACGGTCTCTTGTATTAGGTTTAATCCTTTGCAAAAGGAACTATATATTAATAGACAGGACCTTTTGAGTCTTTTAGGCTTTTTTACATTGTAAAATATTACTTGAAAAATGAGAAGCTTTTATGAGAAATCCATGATTCAAGAAGGAATGATCAAGGGACCTAGGTGCAGAAAACCAATTGGGAAGATGTTCGATCACTAGAGGCTTCCGTAAAGCCTATTCTAAAAAGTCTAATGTTTTAATTTCCTCACTGAATTATTATTTTATGGTCTCTCATAGTAACCGATACAGTTATTATAATAACAGTTATTACTGTTAATCTTAATTTAAACCCTAAGTCTTTGTGCAATTCATTCTGGGCCTATTTCTGATATCCTATCAATGGTAAATACACATCCTTAAACCTATACATTCCAATCACGTGCTGTTTGCATCAATTTACTTAAATCTCATTTTGCAAAGTCTTTCAAGTGTCAGAAGCATCCCTCACAAATATATTTAAATCCTCTCATTTTCATTCAAATTATGCTTTCCTTTCACTTTTAAATTCTTTGCTTTTAAAAGTAAAGTTTATATGACCCACGTCATTTGGCAGGAGAGAAAAAATAAGACTGATATGAATTAAAATGAAATAGGTGGTGATGTAGATTTGAAAAGTGTTGCTACTATGCATGTAATTTACATTCACAATTGAGGTTTTCTGATTAATTGTTTCTGATAGGTTGTGGTTTTGGTTTTGACTTCTCACTTAGAGATATAATGCATTTTTATTCATGTACAGATTTGCTTATTCTATTTGGAAAGAAGTGAATTAATTCTCCCTGGCATATGTTGCAGCTTTGCCACTTATGTAACAGAGCTCCTGTCAAAGTTTGAATTAGCATTCTGCCTAGGCAAGATCTGAAAAGTATTCCAGCTTTATTGACATACAGAAGAAGAAATATAAAATTGAACATGATCGTTTGAAACCTAGATGACAGCTCAGTATCACAAGTATCGCAGTATTGGTAAGCAAAGGTTAAGAGATGGTTTGTTGTAAAAATTACCTTTAGAATGGACTGATATTTTAACAATATTGATGCTAATATTGTAAATACTGCTGTGAGAGGAATGTGAACTATAGGTACTTATATTTCAGCATTAGAAAAGTCCTCTGGAAATGTGAGCTGATTCTGATCTTATGGGCTATTAATCCCATATAATATAGAAAGTCCCACTATGGCAAAAGGAGAGGTAGGGACAGGATTGGAGATGATATCTATTTTGAGGAACCAGGCTTCTTAGTTCCCCTGTGTGGATACACACAACAGCCATCATGCTCCAGATCTGTGGAGCAACAAATCCAGGCAATATATCATTTTCTTTTTCTCCAGCCTCATGCCCTGATCTCAGCTGAAGCAATATCCCTGTATGAGGGTCAGAAGGGGCTCCAAGAGTTCCCCAGTCTTGCTGCTTGAAGGACTAGGAGTGTGGAGTGCTCTGTGGCACACACTCAGCTGTGCTATAAATCACATAGATTAGACTATCTGGAAAGTAAACCTTTAATCTGCCTGAAGAGCAAGTACTAGAAGATGCTTCTTATGGGACACTGGAAGTCTATCTGCTCCCCTAGAGCAGAATTGGGTTACAAATGAAATACAATATTCCTAATTTCTTAGGCAATACAGCTTGCAAGTATAGCACAATATATTCATAGTCTGAACTCAGAAATATCAGTATCTCTTTGGAGATATATATATACACACACATACATATATATATACACATACACAAAAGTTACTTAGTTTCATGATACTTTCCCCTGAAGTGAGCCCATCTCTCCTTTTTCTTTCATCTGTATTTTTATTTAGATTAGCTATTTGTAATTCTGTATTTCAGAGCTTCCATTTAAAGTTTTACTACATCTCCATTATTAATTTAATACTGAGTTAATTATAAAGATAATGTAAAAAGGCTCTTTAATTTCCAAAGAGGATTTTCTATTTATTAACTATATCTGAAATGAGACTGATAAAATGTACAAGGTTTGTGGGTTGTTTTAAAATATTGTGAGTTATGCAGTTTAATGTGGAAATATCAACTTAATTAAACATGAAAAAAAAACCAACCTAAAATTCACTGGAATTAGTAATGAATCTTATTGTAATGGAACTGCTTGCCCATCACCTGAGTGAATGTACAGATTTTTTTAAAAAGTGATTCCACTGATGAAATTTTGATGGATGACTGAGAAGCTGAGAGTAATTTCTTGGAAATCTAGAGCTGCCTTCAACAGTTTACAATGCTAAATATAAATGGCAATTACCTGCCTCTAAATGCATTTCTTACTAAAGAGTTTTCCACATGGCAATTCAACGGGTGAATCTTAGTGTTTTACTAATGTAATTTGTGTTTTCAAGCCTCTGAAGGTTAAATCCCAGAAGTTAGACTAAGTAGTCTTCTAGAAAGTGTGCACTCAAGGACAATTGTTTTCCGTCATGTTTAATGCCTAAAGAGTATTTTTGGAAACAATGGTTGCTAGTAATTGCACTCAATTCATAAATCAATAATAAATTCACATGTGCACACACAAAAAAGCCTTCCTTACATGAGTCATTAATGACAGAAGTATCATGTCCGCTGCCTATTTATAGTTTGAGAGCTTATTTGATGTTCCATTTTGGAAGAAATGTGCAACCTCTGATTCAAATGTTTTTCACTATGGCCCAGGATTTCAGCTTATTCTAAGTGCTGCGTTATTTCACTGTACAGTAGTACACCAACATACTGGTTCAATACCCAATTTATTCATATTTGAGATTAGCAGAGGACCACAATTAATTTTGTCAGTGTCATAGAATTTCAGTGACATTTGGAAAGTTTCCAAAAATAAGAGTCGAAATATGCTTCATGCTAAGAACAAAACTTTTTCCTTTCTTCCCTTGCTCCTAATAGGACCAAATGCAACTTTGAAAAGATGGAATTCCATACATATATAGTAAAAAGAGAACAATTGGACTAAGTGATATAAGATGAATCTGAACTGGATGAAAACATGGACAAACCCCATCATCACATTAAACCAGCAACCTTATAACATGTCTGACAAGAAGAACATGCCAAACCTTTTGGTGGCTTGTTTTCTTTTCTGTTCTTTGCCTAACTTAGCATAATTAATGGTCTTGTTTTTCTTGCTCTATAACATGTAGGAAGTCTGTGATAAAGGCAACAGATAGCCTGACTGAACCGAGTGTTGAGAAGTCATCATGGATTTCTCAGCATCTCCAAAAATCAGGTTAAAATAGGTGTCTATTATATAGGAAACAGTGGTTAGCTTCAGCTCTTTGCATCTGAAAATGCTGACCTCATTTCTTTATTCCTGTTTCTCTGTCTCCATCAATTGAGTTAGAATAATCTCTCTGAATTACTGAGGTGTTAATTGTAGTGGTATTAATATTTCCTTTGAGCTTCTTAGGACTATTATTGTTAAAAGTTTGCAAAATATAAAGTGTTACATTGGGAAAGCACTGAGACAGTTTTTAACTGAAAAATAGTCCAAAATAATAACCATCTTCCTTTTAGAGTTTGTTGCTTTTTTTTTTTTTCCATGCAAGCAATTGTATTTCTTCTTGACATAAAGCATATGCATAAACATAAATTGACTAAACCTGAGTCCACACTTGCAATATGAAGGCAAAGAGAGATTTAGCAGTGAACCAAGCAGGCTTACATCCTCAAAACAAAATTTTGATTCTTAGTCTGCTATAGACAACATTAATCGTGCAAGGAGGTCTATTGAGTTCAGAGGGATGACTCATGATATATAGACCTACTCATCACACTGTATGATCTTCACTATAAAATGAAATGAAGTTTTCTGTTTAGCTGCTAATCATCACAGAGCTGGCATTTCATTATTTGTTATCACAACTAGCTCAACAAAACCACTGTGCATTTTACATGATTCAGAAATGTACTTTTTTTTCTGTTTTCCCCACTGTCCTGGCTCTGGCTAGCATAGAGTTAATGTCACAAGGAGCCAGGCCAGGTGAGCCAGGCTGGCCGGGGGCTATTCCATACCATGTGATGCCATGCTCACCATAAAAGGGGGCTAGTCCTGGAGTGAGCCGGGCTGAGCCTTGAGTAGGTCTCTGTAAATTGTTGTCCATTATCACTCATTGTGTATCTCTTATCAGTACTGTTGTTGATTGTTTCCCTCTCCCTTGCTGTTCCAGTAACCTGTCCTTACCCCAACCCACGAGGCTTTTTGCCTTTATTTTTCCATTCTCCTCCCCACCCCGCCGGGGGAGGGGTGAGCAAGCGGCTAAACCATGTCACCCACCTTAAGTCATAAGCATTGCTAATTGTGCTTGCTTGAAGAGTTTTAGTAATTTGAACAAAATCTTAAGAGCTGACATCCAGAAACATTAATTTAAAAAAAAATAATAATAAAATCCCGTTATTATTCTGGAGACATTTTACTTTGTCTTGATAAATTGAAGACATTTCAAAGACTGCTGGAAGTTCTTGTCCTCCCAGAAACTGAAGAAAAATTCCAAATAATTTTAATGCTATTGTTTTCTTGCTATTATTTTCTTTTAAGTTGCATATCATCTTGTGCATTCTTTTCAGAGGAAATCAAAGACTTTCATTTAGGGTAGAAATCACTATTCTTTTCTAACAGAACCACATTTCCCAAAGTAAACAATGACTTCTATACAGTGGTGATAATTTTTTTTATCCCAATTTTGGTTTTATAAAAACATGATGCAAATTCTTATTTGCTATATGAAAGGGAGTTTATCATTAGGAATGATCTAAGTCGTGTAGTACAAGTTATCACAATAATTATTCTTATCTGTTGTAAAAAAGGGAGTTGGTTATTAAGAATACTGTAAGTGCAATAGTCCAACAGTTAGTTATCACAGTTATAACCCAAATTAGATTTTTGACAGAATTGAATAAATTTAAAATCTTTTTGTTAATAATAACTTTTCTTCACCATCTATTTTTTACAGTACGATTCTATAGGCAAATGCAGACTTTGGCAACATTAGCCATTGTCCTAGAGCAACAGGCAATTTGCAAGCATTATAGCAGATATTATAGCAGATGCAGCAATGACTGTTGTATTTGTCTTTTTTTCCATTTAGTTGCACATAACTTCCTCATTGCTTGCATTTTCAAGGATATTCTTCAGGTCTGACCTATGCTTATAAATGTGTTTTTTTTTTCATTCCAAAGTGTAGATTTCAGAGAAGATAAAGAAATACAAGGAAAAGGGGGGGGGACAGACACCCAAAACAAAACAATAACAACAACAATAATTGTGAAAGGTATAGTATTCATGTTATTAAAAAGGGGGAAACTTTAGAAGATTTTTTCTTCCTTTTTCATAGAGCTGTCAGTAAGGAATAAAATTAATCAGTGAAGTGGCTCTTGTGGAAAAAGGTTTCCCAATCATTCTTACAACAACTAGCTGTATGTTGGAGGTCTATATAATAAAAATACAAGCAGTTGGCAATATTTACTGGCAGTCTGGAAACTGTGAAAAGATCTCCCCATGCAATTCATGTCTATTTGAGTCCTTGTCAACCTGACAAAGCCACATTAAGTAGGGCAAATATTCCATTTTTTTCACCATCCTATACACTCCTTTGTAATACACAAGCAGTGAGACTCATGGTTGATATACTGGAGAGCTGGACCGTTACTGTTGAGGAAGCTCAACAAGCTGGAAAAACAGGCTAATAAGAATCTCATAAAGTTCAATAAACACAAACACAAAGTCTTGTAGTTGAGATGCAACAAGTCCATCATCAGTCCAGGCTGGGGAAAGACTGGCTGGATAGCATGTCTTTTGGAAAGGACCTCTGATCCTACAGGACAAGAAGATACCTTTCCAACAACGAAGACTAAATGCCTGCTGGGCTGTATTAGCAAGTGTAGTTAGCAAGTTGAGGCAAATGGTTATTCTTCTCCATTCAGTGACTGTGAATTCAGTGTGTGCACCTGGAGTATGGTGTCTGGTTTTGGACCCCAGGTAGAAGAAAGATACCAACAAAGAGAGTCTAGTGGACAATCACCAGGATGGTTAGAGAGGGTGAAGAACATGACGTATCAAGAGAGGCTGAAGAAACATTGTTTGCTTGGCACAGAGAAAACAATGGTAACTAAGGAGGAATCTCATCTTTTATTCTCTAGAGGGAAATTATAGAGAAGACAGATACAGATTTCTCTCTTGGATGTGTACAGCAAAAGATCAAGTAGCTAGTAGCCACAGTCAGCAGGAAGAAAAATTCTCATTGGGTGTATTACTCACTCTGACAGGGTCAAGGACTGGAAGAGGCTGCATAGAGAGGAAGTGGAATCTCACTCCCTGGTGATTGCCAAAATTCAGCTAGTAAAGACTCTGGGCTGTCCTGCTTCGAGCAGAAGGTTGAATAGACCTGAGTTACTTGCCCTCCTGCAGTTTCCCCTGTACAGTAAAAATGAAAATAACTGACAAAACTTTTCACCAAAAACACACACCAAAACTAATTTATGCTATTCTCCTTCTCCCTTCTGATACATTTTTACCTATTTCAAAGTTGAATATCTTCTCCTGCTGCCCAGTGATGAGGTAGTCTCATGTGCCGCAGCCCGCCATCCATGGCAAGAATGGGAGAGAACACACACATCGATGTGGTGCAAGTTCAATCCATTTATTAGCTCTCCTAGTGTAGTTTATATATCTTTTGCTATCAAGCTCACGCATACACACATCTAGGCATGTTCTACTCTTGGTTAAAGTCCAGTGTTCATGCACCTCTGTCCAGCTCTTGATTGGTTCCTGATGTTGTTTTTTCTCTTGCTCAGCACCACTGACCTTGAAGGGCTTGTTATCTACTTAAGCTCTTTGTAGTCCTGCAAAACAGCTGGCAGGGCAGAGAGCCTCACCACCCACAGTTCATCCCATCATAAGTAGGCTAGCCAGAGAGGAGGCAGGAGGTCAGGAACAGCAAGATCCTAAACTGAGAGCAGAGACTCCTTCCTCTCCATCACAGCTCAGGGGGGGACTGATAACCCAGGACTGAGCTTAAGTGGGCAGGTGTGGCTGGGGCCCCAGGTGAGGCTGGGCAGGGTCATTAAGCCCCAGCACTCATGCATTCACAAATTCTGATTAGGCAGCAAATGACAATTTTCGGTATGCCCTCCACAAGCCCAAATGCAGCACCTGACTTACAGAATTGCCACTGAAGAGCCAGGAGGAAACAAATCCAGAATCTTTAACCAAAAATAGCAACAGTGTCATGTACCTGGACTTGTGCAAAGCATCTGACACTCTTTCACGTGAAATCCTTATCTCTAAATTGGAGAGACATGGATTTGACAGATGGACCACTCAGTGGATAAGGAATTGGCTGGATGGTTGCACTCAAAGAGTTGTGGTTAACAGCTCGACGTCCAAGTGGAGATCAGTGACGAGTGGCATTCCTCAGGAGGTCAGTATTGGGACCGGCACTGTTTAACATCTTTGTCAGTGACATAGACAGTGGGATTGAGTGCACCTGCAGCAGGTTTGCCTACAACACAGCTGTGTGGTACAGCTGACATACTAGAGGGAAGG
>VXBL01005391.1:144058-159940 GCA_013400195.1 Aramus guarauna | reverse complement strand
TTCAAAGGCAGCTTACTGCAAACAGATACGCAACATATAGGACAGAGTTCTGCTGAATAGTCTGTGCAACTAACTGGTATTTTAGAAATAAAGTTAGATGTGTACAACTGAGTGAGTCACCCAACTTTCTATATACAGTTGTCAATGGAGATGCCCACATTTTTAAGTATATCTCATCATAAAGTAGATGTCTATTTCTGGTTAGATGAATCATGTATAGAAATTTCAGAGCTGAACAATGTCCACAGTGTACTTATAACTATTAGTGTAGTTGTAACTATAAAGGTAGCTGTAATAATTTCCATTCTGAGAGTCATCAAAACAATTAATTAGAGCATTATTATGCATCAGGGTATAAAAAAACAGTTCATTTAAAATAATGTATTTCTCCATGAAGTGGCATAAACGAGACAATTTCTCAGCAGTCCAATTGATGTTCATTTTCTCTTTTACAGGTTACCACTTGTCTCCTGTTCAAGGTCACAGAATCCTTCTTCCCTTCTTACTGAATTCAAGCCTCTTCAGTGAATTACTTTTTTATTGTCAAAATTATTACAAATATTACTATACCCTGATATATTTATTACTAAAACCAGTGGCACTGATTACATTTGGTTGCATTTCATTGCTTCTGTTGCAGTGTGTGCAGTGGTTTAGAGACAGAAAGAACAAGTATCTAATATATACACTTCCATTTGATATTCTATTCTGATAGTGTGTTTCATTATAATGAAGGAATGTTTTTTGCTTTGGGAGAAATAATTTTTATGCTTTGGAAAACGACACCTTCCTCAGTATTTATAGATCGTTAACAACCAGGAGAACAAAAGCATTTTGGCAAAGCAGCAGCACTGATATATATCACAATTTTCTCAGGGAAACATCCTTGTAGTCTGAGAGGTAGTTAGGACAGGTAACTCTGTCTGCAAGGAGGCAAACAGTGGTATCTAAATAACTGAAGATAATAAAAATCAGTAGTAGCCAACATTCCATTGAGGTAGAGTATGGTCAGCCTCCTTTGTCTCCTTAAACTGTAGACTGACTTGACTTTCAATCCAGATAATTTTGTATATTTTTTTAACAATGTATATGTCATGGGTCATGTTCTAAAGTGAAATATACAGTCTTGTATGGTAAATATAATCTTTAAATGAAAAAGAAAACATGCATATTGGAAAGTAAATTTACTTGTACTTTTTTTAATATTCTCTGGGTAAGTACTGTGGAAGTTCATGAAGAAGAAGGAAGGCCTTGAAAGAAAAAAAATATTAATAGAAGGCTGACAGAGTAAGTCTGCTTTTTATAAATTGTCTGTCACATTTTGTCTGCTCTCCATTGGTTTATCTCTGTGATATTTCCAGGTTCACAGTCTAATTTTTAACTATCCATCTCATATTGTGAATGCAGAGGGACTCTTAACTACAGAACTATGTTGAAGAATCAGTTAAGAATAGTGAATCCCTAAATTTTCATCTAAATGTTATCACAGTTTAACCTGGCAGGCAGCTAAAACAACCACACAGCAGTTCGCTCACTCTCCTCCCCAGTGGGATGAGGGAGAGAATCGAAAAGAAAAAGGTAAAACTCATGTGTTGAAATAAAGACAGTTCAATAGGACAGAAAAGGAAGATGACGATGATGATAATAATAATGATAAAAGAATGCACAAAACAAGTGGTGCACAGCACAGTTGCTCACCACCCAGAGCCAATGCTCAGCTAATTCCTGAGCCGCACTGCATCCTGTTCAACTCCCCCAGTTATATACTGAGCATGATGTCATATGGTATGGAATATCCCTTTGACCAGTTTAGGTCAGCTGTCCTGGCTGTGTCCCCTCTCACCTTCTTGGGTGCCCCCTGCCTTCTCATTGTCAGACCAGTATGAGAAGCTGAAAAGTCCTTGACTGCTTGGCAACAACTGAAAAACATCAGTGTGTTATCAACATTATTCTCATCCTAAATCCAAAACACAGCACTATACCAACGGCTAGTAAGAGAATTCAACTCCATCCCAGCTGAAAACAGGACAAATGTATTCACTTGTTTAGTAATTTTTTTTCAATTTAAAAAACAAAACAAAACCAAACAAACCCCCAAAACCCCAAACAAAACCCACAACACCAAAGCTCAAGAAATACAAAGAATAATTTATTTAACCAATTATTCCTAAATCATATAATTTTATTTTCAAGGACCTTTGCTCATAACTGCTCTAAGTGACTTTAATTTTGTCATCAGTGTTTTGATTCACATTCTCAGGACACAAAACCTTTCAGAGCAAGTCAGAGCATTAAGTGAATCCTGCTTTTGTAAGAAACATGTCAACTTTGAATATGTTTTGTTATAATTAGTTTTTAATTTATATATAAACACACATATATATATATGTTTAATATATATTGCAAACTACAACAGATCCATACTTTTTGTTACAACTCATGTAAGATTAAAAACATAATGGAGTACTGATTTATTAATGCATCAAAAACCCCTTTTAATCAGACAGTTTAATTAATAAAAATACATCATCTCATTTCTGGATTTTGTCACACTTCACTCAGTCAGAAACATAGCTTACAGTAGTTGTGAAGCCATTGTTTCATATCAGCAATGTTTCACTGTCTAGTACAGAAAAACTGCAAATAATTAGCAAATTGTTTTCCAAAGGTTAAAACAGCATTTAGATTAAGTATTAAAAAAAAATTAAAACATTTCTTTTCTGTGACCAGAAATAAACTTTGTGATCTGGAACACAGAGATGTATTAATTTATAAATTTATGTATTTTATGTCTCCAAGAGAAGAAGTTGGATTTTTATACCTCTACTACCAGTAAATAATCTTGGAGATATATCTGCTGTAACACAAACTAGCCTTTGTCTTACAGAACTGTGGCAATAAAATTCAGTGAGACCAAGCAAAAATGCAAATAAGACTCAAATCAAGCCTCAAAAATCCTAAAAGGTCTGTAATGTTATTACCAAAGAGCATTTTAATGAGGAAAAAACACTACAAAGTCTTATTCAAACTCACCATAGTCAAAAAAGCAGGTTAGTGCTTGCTTTTTCCAGATGTGAAATGTCTGCTATTGCATTACTAGTTTCTGAGATAAAGTATGTGAAATTATTAATCTGCTGAGTGGAGTCCATCAAATGAAACAGACAAAATGAGCAAAATGATCTGATAGTATTACTGAGAGTTCAACTATAAACTGAATGGTCTTCCAATTTTCATGTAATAAAGAACTCATGCTTTAAAAATTTTGTAGTTTTTCCAAATAAAGTTGGAAAACTTTAATAAATCTTACATAGGTATATTCATTTTAGTTCACGGCTCAGAGGAATGAGAGATTATATGCCACTTACATATGATAACCACATATGCAAATCAACTAATTAATTTCAATTTTTTTTAAAATCATAGAATCATAGAATGCTTTGGGCTGGAAGCCATCTTAAAGATCATCTATTTCCAATTCCCATGCTATGGGAAGGAACATCCTCCAATAGACCAGGTTGCCCAAAGCCCCATCCAGCCTGGCCTTGAACACTTCTGGGGAGGGGACATCCACAAACTCTCCAGGCAACCTGTTCCAGTTCCTCACCATCCCCATAGTAAAGAATTTTTTTCCTTATATCTAATCTAAATCTACCCTCTTTCAGTATAAACCCATTACCTCTCATCCTATCACTACACTCCCTGATAAACAGTCCCTCTCCATCTTTCCTGTAGGCCCTGTTTAAGTACTGGAAGACCACAAAAAGGTGTCCCTTTAGCCTTCTCTTCTCCAGGCTGAACAAGCCCAACTCTCTCAGCCTGTCTTCATAGGAGAGGTGTTCCAGCCCCCTCATCATCTTCCCACTCCTACTTGCCCCCACTCTTAAAGAACTCTATTACAAACTTCTTTTTTTTTCAAAGGAAAATAAGGACTAGGAACTCTCTCATGGTTTCCCACATGGTCAAGCTTCAGAGTACAGTAAGTACAGCATTTATGATAGACTTGTCACTTGGATTTCTGATTTTCCCCCCTCATGAATCCTTGAATGGTCTTCAAAACACTAAAATCACAAGTTAGTATCAAAAGGCATATACTGGAGAAAAAAGTTGCCAACAAACAGCTCTGTCTCATAGTCTAATCTGCCAAAATTCTTCCTGCATTCAGTGTTACTTGGACTGAATAAACAGCATTGCAAAGACCGAAGAAGACACAAAACAATCTTTAAAGGAGCATAGATTACTGAAAATGGGTAATCTAAAATTACCGGATGAATGAATAAAAGATATTTCAGTCGTAAATATGCAGTTAAAACTACTTGATTTGCAGCTGCCTTGATAATTTCTAATTAAGCATCTGAAGACTCTCTAACATATTAGCATATCAATAGCAATATAATTATATGTTCATTCTTTATGTAAACTTGTGTTTGTTACGTGGCAACCTAATTTCACATTCATTATTGTAGCTTTAATTTTTAAGTCTTGTGTGTATTTTCAAGTTTATTTCTTTACATGGACTCAATAATGATAAAGCTAGAGAAAGTAGCTTGCAATAAAGTAGCTATCAATAAAGCTAATATTATTGCCAATAAATATATAAATATGTAGATACACCAAGTGATAGATAGATAGATAGATAGATAGACAGACAGACAGACAGACAGATTGATCAAAGGACAGTGAAGTCCTGCTAGAGTTTCCTGAAATTTACCGTGTCTATCTAGTTAATGTTTTATGCCAGTACTAATTTACAAAGTTAATATTAACAAGGCATTCAAATAGAAGTTATGAGATGGAATTATGCAATGCTTTAGGACAAGTTTTTTTTTTTTAAAAAGGTCTTTGATTGAAATCCTAAAGAGATTGACAAGAACAGTAACAGCATATTTCTGCTAGTATCAGGAAAAAAGAAAATTGTTACTAGAACATGAACATTGGCAGCAAAGAGAAGATTAAAAATTTGACTAAGTCACCATGGAGAAAGATGGTAAGTGAAGTTAAAGAAAGAATAGTTGGAGTCAAAAGCATTTTAATAATCAGGCTAGAGTTCAAATCATATTCTCTTAAAGTCACTGAAATACAGATTGGACTTTAGTAACACCCAGATAAAATCTGTAACATACTGATCATAGAATCATAGAACCATAGAACCATAGAATCATAGAATGGTTTGGGTTGGAAGGGACCTTAAAGATCATCTAGTTCCTCCTGCCATGGGCAGGGACACCCTCCAGCACATCAGGCTTCCCAAAGCCCTATCCAACCTGGCCTTGAACACTTCCAGGGAGGAGGCATCCGCAGCTTCTCCAGGCAACCTGTTGCAGTGCCTCATCATTCTCACAGAGAATTTATTTATTTAAATGTACTCATTATATAGACCTTCACAGTGCTCCCATTATACAATGGGTATAAACAGGCAGTATTTCTCAAATGGTTCTCTGAAGACAAAATTGCAAGCTTCTTCTGTGGTATTTTCCATGATAATAATTAGTATGAAATTTGAGTATTTCTAAAGCATTCATTAATTAATTTTCACTGCATTGTATAAGAAGAAATGTCCAATATACTATTTTCACAGATGGTGGTCAGACAAGAAGAAAGGAATACCACAGAGAATAAATATTTCCAAAATATAAATGTTCAGCCTGATGGGCTCTGGATCATATTTTAGCATCATATTTTGCAGTACATTTTGTTTTTCGTCTTCTTCTCCACCCCACGCATGTACCTTCAAATAACTTTAGTCACTTCCCACAAGGACAAGCATTTCTGCATAGTTTATCCCAGTAATTAAGTCAGTCATACAAAGTAAGGGATGTTTAATAAATTACCACTTGTGAAATGAGAGGGTTAAGTGACTCGCCTACTGTGATGTAGAAGCTTTCCTATGGAAGAAGGGATTGAATTAAGTTTTATAATCAATAATTTCATCTTGACATGTTTACATTTGTTTGAGTTCTCATTTCATTTAACAGACAAAAAAAANTTACATTAATTTTTATTAAAAAAAAAAAAAAAAAAAAAAAAAAAAAAGATAGCTGGCTAGGAGGTGAAAACCTCCCAGTTTAGCTGCTGAAGAGTAAGTAATTTCTCTTTCTCAGCAACAAGACAGGAACCTTTTGCCCTTCATTCAGACAAGCTTGGGAAAATGCAGTGATCCAGACTGGAAGACTGTTGTACTTTGAGGAGTTAATGCTCCACATAACAACTGACCTAAGCAGGCATGTGCTGTTCTGTGTTGTACATATGACTCGACCTCCTGGACTGTGCTGTGTTGCATATATTCCTTCACAGAAGATGAACCCAACCCGGGTAGCTGATGGTAATGGAAGAGCTGTGGTGTCATCTGCAAACTTACTGAGGGTGCACTTGATAAAGGCAAAAGATAAATTGTATTCTTATATAAACAAATATACTTGTGCATGTTATTTATGGAATCTAATCCATGCAGCAGTGACTCTAAGAAGAACATGGGATCCTGCAAGTGATCCCCATGGACCCTGGCAAATGCTTTAGTGAAGTATGATGCAGTGTCAGACTGTGAGCCAAAAGCTAGGAGTCACACATGTATGCACAGGAGAAAACAGAGCAGAAGAGGTTACATTTATTTATATTTGGAACTGGTGTGATATCTAGGATCATGTATGTGATATCCACAATTCAGGAGGTGTTTGAATAACTGGAAAGAATTCTGACAATCATTGAAGGACTGAAATGTGTTCTTTAGCAGAAAAGATTACAAGACCTCTGTCAAGTTATCTAAGATGTGATTAAGGCACTGACTTGATCACTGTCTATTATCTTCACAAGGAACATAAATTTGAAAATAAAGTGGACAAAGAAATAATTGACAAAGTAATGATAAGACTTGATGGCTGGAGGATGGATTTATGCAACTACCTTTCAACAATTTGTTCTTGTTTTGACTGCCTGCTAAAGTTACACAACTCTAAGTGTAGCAGAGGGCTTCTGCTTTTATTTTAAGCAAAAAGACAATTTACCAGTAATAACAAGACCATCAAGGCTCATTTTAGATTATTCCAGACTACGGCTTGTGACAAATTGTCAGAGATTCTGAGTCAACACTGTAAAAAACCCCAGTGTTTCTTTGTTCGTTAATGTTTTCACCACAAATCAGCCAAAGTTGGCCAGTTCCGTTAGCCAAATGCATCAATAATCAAAGATTGCTGGTAAGATCTAATTAAAAATATTAATCACAGATGATCCTGAAGATGTAGAGAGTCAATATTGTAAACCAATTGTCTCAGATAAGAAGGCAGAACTGGAAAAAGGTAAGATGCAGCAGGCAGGACTGGAAACAGGACAAAGAGTCACAGGGAAACACTTATCAGTTCACCTAACATAAACCAAATCAGAATCAAAAAAGGGTTATTTACTTGTTAATAACATGTAATTAAGCCATAAGAATGGAACTATCCATTCAGGAACAACAGCAATAGGACAGATAAACCACAGTCCTAGACGCTTGCAAAACATTAATACACAACTAAAATTTTCTGATGACCCTTCTGTAATACCAAGATGTTTTGTTTATGTGCATGCACTTGCAGTTACATGGACAGACTTGGAATTGTACAGTGTCCCACCCCATCTCTTCCTCCTAAGGTTGTAGGAGTTACCATCACTCCCCTTCCTATCTGTCGTAGTTTTCTTTGGTGCTGCACACCCCTCATATGTAGCTGAAACCCATGCGTGGGTTTACCCATGTACTTGAAGGGTCAGGCAAAAACCTTACAAGTTTCATAGTTCAGTTCTAACTCCTATAGAAATTGTCCAGATGGATTCTGACATTGACCAGCAGCTGAAACTCTAGCTTCTTCAGATGACTATAGTCCTAAATGATGTTTGGTCAAAACAGTCATATTTCTTTCATAAGTGTATTGTGTAATGTTAAGGACTCATAATGTATCTTTTTTCTTCTTTAAATTCATTGGAAGGGTGTTACCTGCTTGCTTCATTTCTTACAGCATGAAAAATATCCAAAAATCTATAAAACTGCCTGTCTTTGTCAGCTATAACTGATGCCAGCCAATAGATTCTGAAGTTACTCAGATGGAAAAGGGGTATTCATAGTCAGAAATACATATAAACATATATACATACAGATGCTAACAGTGATTACATAAACCTTCTTTCTGTCAGGGTCATGCAGACACCACCAGGCCTGGCTGGCCATGCCCAGCCCTCCCGGAGCCATCCCCCACCGTGCCCACATCCCAGGACCCTGCGGGGCCATCAGCCTCTGCCCTAGCAACATCTCGGCAGGGCCGGACTCCAGGTCCCCACAGCCCTGCCCCGCCCAGCCATGGGCACTGCCAAGTTGGGACCACCTCTGGCCCATCCTTGGCCTGTCCCCATCCCCAGGGAGGTGCTCAGTGCTCAGTGTCCCCTGGCTGCCCTGCTCCTGGCTGTGGTGGTAATTTCTTCCAGAATTCTTTATTTTGTTTGTTTGAATTTGACAAGTTTTGGTATAAAATTCAATAATTTCAAGTATTCATATATTTCCTCCCCAAAATAGCTTTTTTAAAATTGATTCATACTTTTAAAAACTTTCATAGGATATTAATTTAGAAGATAATGTAGGCACATTTTAAATAATGCTCCAGTTTTTTGATAGATATTATGTTTGTTTGTTTGGTCCTTGTTACTCCTCGAGGAGCATAGGGCTGCAACAACACTATGCCACCGAACCCGGTGGGATAGTGTTGTTGCAATTTCTGTAACAGATTTTGTTTTTTACATGATTGGGTTGTTAGCCCAAAACAAAACCCCCAACCTGGAGGGCCAGGGTGCAGCATTTTAGTCTGGCCCGACAAGGCGCGCAAGCCACCACACCACGACAAGGTAAGCTGCACCAACTAGTGGTGGGATAGATATTATACAGTTGTGTATTCATATATCTCCTTAGCATTAATGCAGCCTTTTCTGATATCCTATTTGACTATAATACTGCATTCATGTAAAAGTGAGGAAAATAAATGACAAATACTGATGAAATGAACATTTTCTATATGGCAAGAGCTATTGTATTTATGGAACAAATATAAGGATGAAGTTAAAGTTTGTGCTATAGTTATTACAGCATACATACCAGGTTAGTGTCTGTGTGCACATTCGTGTACTTGATCATTAATTCTCAGGCTGGTTGAGAACTACTCATCTATCTAGTCATCCTCCTAGATGAGACAACAGACAATCACCTTGTCTTTATCTTCACCAGTTGGTGCAGGTGAGTGACAGAACTCCTAAGCGCCTTCACAGCAAAGTATATAACTAACTTACAAAACGTCACCAGGTGTCAAATTCAGAGGCCCAAAGTTTCTTCAAGGTAGCTCATGATGTGTATACACTAACTAAGCACCATTTCTATGCTTAAATATGTTGATCTGGTTATAGATTGTTATCCAACACTCTGATCATAAATGTCTGTGCAAAAGATAATATTTCATATGGAAAATAAGTTGCGTTAATATATTTAATGTTAACTGCATTGACCTAGTTCATTCCATTGGTTTGATATAAATTCCCATGGCATTTTCCATCACCTGAAATGCACATCAAGAAGTATGACAGATCATAACTTTGTAAACATGTTAATCTCTATCTGGAGAAAGGGAAGATCGTGCCTTTTCTGGAAGAGCAAGTAGTATGCTTGGTATGGAAGGGGGAAGGAAATTTCGACAGGCTCTGGTTTTTGTCAGGCAGAAGTGGAGATTAAGGACTTCTCATTCAGAAGAATAGGAAACAGAAGCACAGACAGGTTTCAGAGGTTCAAGAAGTAACCTCCTAAGGACAAAAGGAGGCTATGCATAATTTGTTACCAGTTACTGAGTTGACTGAAATCAGGCCTGAAAGCAAGGTCCTACCAAAAATGAAACAGTGGAAAGCAGGAGAGTTATATAAAATGCCTTTTCTTTCCCCTTTTCTATTTATTGCACTTTATACTGCTAAATAAAAGAGATCCAGGAAGTAATCTCAAGCACTAGGAGCCATTTTTCCATTACTTAAATATTAGTGCAATTCTTGCTTCTGTTTTGGACCACTGCATCTACCTATGTCTCCAAGATAAGTTTCCTATAGAGAGGAATAGTCCTAAGCAATATTGACATGAACTACTTGGCTTTAGACCTGCAAATTGGTCTCTCATCCTCTTTTGTTTAGTTACATCTTAGTTTGTAACATAATAATACTTGTTTTATTGTGGTTTAGAAGTTTTGGTTCTTTTTGTTTTGGTTTGGTTTTTTTAAAGGCCTTTGACTTTTTTTCAGAGAGTCTATTGAGAAGATAAGGGGTAGGTATATCCACCTTTGGTCTTCAGCCATTTGGGTGTCTAGGGAACACTAACAGAGAGACTATGAACATGCCCATGAACTAGGTTCAGAGTCACTGGTTGTCTCTAATGACACGAAAGTCATTTATAAAGAGGAGGTAAGCACGGTGCAAAAGCTCAAAGGAGTTTTATGTGAGCCAGATCAGACTCAAAAGGAATGTAACTGTAATGGGGTATCATTGGGCCTTATAGCTTCATCATTTACAAGTTCAGAAACAAATTTTTAATCCAGCTATAAAGCTGAGCAATGCCACATGATTCAAGAGTATAGAAACAATAATAAGTAAAAATAGGAAAATATTCTTGTTTTAGTAACTTGCAAACATTCAGCATTAGGATTTAAGAAAAAAAAAATCCAAGGCAGATACCTAATAAATAGAATAGGTTATAAAATTCTATTGAGTTTACCAGAGGTAGATCACTCTGGACTAGCATGATATGTTTAAGTGATAAGAAAATTTATTTCTAGCTGTAGGAAATGTAGATCATTTCTCTCTCCAAGACAGTGAGATATTTGCTATAGTGTCACCTGGGATTGGAAAAGATAAGAATTAATGGACAGTTTGCAGAGTGATTGATGGCTATCTCATAGGAAGATAGAAACAGGTACTACTGAAAGGGGAAATATAAGTCTAAAGTGAAATAACTAGTAAAAATCATCAGATAATTCTCTGAATTATATTGGCATAAAAATTGGATATGTACTAATGAAATTTGCTTCTAAGACAGATTTGTAATTCATTGTCATTACTTCTCAATACAGAAGATCTAGATATCACATATAAAGAACTTTGTAAACTTGGGTGATAGAAATAGAAGTAAATGAAACAATGCAAGTTGTAAAATTTCTGACCAAGGCACTAATAATAAAACTATCTGATACAAACTGGGACGTTATTATTAGGTAATTACTGGGAAGGAAAATTGTCTAGCTTTAGTAATTTCATCACAGTGTGACAAAAAGATCAATTCAGTCATGAGGAAATAATCTGGAATCTGTTTTTGTTTCCAACAAGACAGTTTAAACAGAGAGCTGGGATTGTTACATCTGTTCCAAGTCATACCAGGCCATTTCTATAGAATACAGTATATAATTTAGGTCATCCATGGTTCAAGAAGGATAAACACAAACTTAGCTAGTATAGAGAAAGATTAATAAGATGAAATGGAGTTTTACAAATGGAAAATAAAATAATTTGGCTTGTTCAGTACAAAAAACCCCAAATGCTAAGAGAAAATGTGATTGATGTCTATAATATATAAAAATACTGTTTGAACAATAGAAATTATGTGGGAAAAAACCCCCGAACTAGACCTTATCAGAAGATTCCTTCCATTAAAGAAGTTCTGGAGCAGCCTTATGAAAGGACTTTTGAGATCTAAAAATAAGCTCCTTTTCAAATTCAGATCTGTCATCTGTCACAGCAGATCAGGTCCAATGACCCAAAATCCCATTTGAAAGCTAAAATATTTGTTAATAAAAAGTTTCTAACATAGTAGAGGGAGGCTTAAGCAATACTTCAAGCATAGAAGCATAGAGCTCCACTAGCTTCTTCACTTACACCAGTGTTTAATAATTTGAAACAAAGTTATATCCTGAAAAATTTCATATCTGATTCCTAAGAAAAGCAGTGAAAAAATAAGACTCTAAAGTACATTTCAGTTTTCTTGGACCTGACTTGTCTTTCACTAATTGCCACTGTAATTGACACTGTGAGTAAACTCCTGTTAATTTCCACTTATGAAAAGGTAGCCATGGGGCTTTAAAAAATCTCATCAATAGTTAATTTTGACCTAGATGAAAATCTGATACATGAATTGAGTTTGTTTCAACCACATTAGATCAAAGACAGTTCTCCACGGTTTAGGAAGCAGCTGAGTAGCCAAATCTATGCTTTCTGGAAGCATATAGATACCAAATATAATTTTGCCTCAATACATCTTGTTAAGTCTGTAGTATTTTTAATCCAAATTCCATAAACGTTACACAGATCTTTCATGTCTGCTATTCTATGATAGGAGTAATATAGGAAAATGTGAAACAAGTTTGAAATCAACATAAAAACTGAATATCTAAACAGACACATCCAGTGCCATGTTAAATGTCTTTGATATCCAACAGATCTCCTTGGGCCTGATGGAAATGACACCAGGCATACAGGAGATGATAGTTATTTCTAGAATGGCAGCTGGAGAACACATAGGATGAAGTAAAGCATCTAATATGGCACAAAACATCTATATTTATGCTCCCAAATCAATTCCCAGTTATCATTTTCTTTTAGGTAATTTCATCTTTTAAAAAAATGTAATACACCATAGTTTTTGTTTTCTTTTGTAAATTAGAAAAGGAATAACAGAAAAAAACCTCAACATTTTCTTGACAAAAGAATACTTCCCAAAATGATAATCGCTAGAAAGAATATTATATATGATATATCATAATGTTTTATACATAACAATACAGTTAAATATTAAATAACATGTGTTATTATCAATATGTAATATTGCATTATATGATATAATACGTGATTGTATGAGATAGTGATATATGTAGGCATATAATAATGGAAAATAATACATGATATTTAATTGCTGTAATAGGTTTCATCTCCCCTAATTTTAAATGGCTAGTCTGGTTGTTTACATCTTATTTTGATACTCTTAGGTGCTTTCTAGTCAGTGAAAGAAAGCAGATACTTTTTGAACTGGACTCACCTGATGTCCTGACTTGTGCTGTAAGAGAAATTGCTCTCCACAGAGGTAGTTCAGAGAAATATCTCAGGTCATGGTATTTGCATTGTAGACTTCTACAATTGGTCAAACATATCTCACATCTAGCAGTCAGATCAACCCCACACTTTGTAATTACATTTCTTCTATTCTGTGCATTTTGCATTTGTGTACAAATTGGTTTTGTCCTCATTGCAGTCAGTAAGCATTACTAAGTTCAGTGACACTGGACAGGCATTACTGAAGTTATATCTTTTTTTAAATTCCCCTACATGATTTTCCTGTCATGAATTTCCAATAGTGTCCCTCTTTCTAATGGATTAATACTGTGGAACTGCAGGTAATGAAAATCTCTCTTCTGAATGACACAAATATTAAAACCAACTGTTGCACTTCACTAATATCAGCAGGGTCCTCCAGTTTCAATTTTGTTGAATTAATTCATGCCACTTCAAATTTTATTACAACTTGAACTTTCATTCCATAATTAATTACTTGAGCAGTGTGAGTATGCCCTGGATACTGAAAGATTAGACCCTGCTTTTCTACATCTTATATCAGACGTAGAGCTTTATTTTGCAGTACCAGGATGTGCTGAAGCCAGTACTTCTATCTAGATACAGATAATTTAGTTCTGAAATTATAGTTCAAGACATTTCCAGTACAATGTTAAAAATGAATTTGTCTGTCTTTCTAGCTCCTTAACATTTAAAGAGACAGGAACACAAGACACCTGTATTCTTTTGGGACAGCAGCTAGAGGCTAGGAAAGTTACCAAAGAGCTTTTCAAGATAAAAGGTAAAGGTATCTAGACAGCAAGTCTTATGAGGAGCAGCTGAGGTAACTGGGGTTGTTTAGCCTGGAGAAGAGGAGGCTGAGGGGAGACCTTATTACAACTGCCTGAAAGGAGGTTGCAAGAGGTGGGTGTCAGTCTTTTCTCACAAGTAACACAGGACAAGAGGAAATGGCCTCAAGTTGCACAAAGGGAGGTTTAGATTGGTTGTTAGGAAAAATTTCTTCACTGAAAGGATTGTCTATCATTGGAACATGCTGCCCAGGGCAGTGGTTGAGTCACCATCCCCAGATGTGTTTAAAAGGTGTATAGATGTGGTGCTTAGGGACATGGTTTAGTGTTGGATTTGGCAGTGCTACGTTAGCGGTTGGACTTGATGATCTTGAAGTTCTTTTGCATCCTAACCTATTCTATGATTCTATGAAATGGTACTAGACACCTATGTTTAAGTAGATGAATCACACTCAGAATCTGAGGTAGCAGATTTGTTGCTTTTATATCAATAGAAAGAGACAGACACATCCTGAGAGTAATTAATCCTACCTTACAGGAGTTTTCTAAGAGAGGGAATGACTTGCCACTTGCAGGTACCAATCTCTCTCCATTGACTATAGTAAAAACACAGTTATTAACTTAGAATAGGTAACTAATTTTTGGATGGCTAATTTTAGCTGAGATGTTTGTTAATCAAAAGAGACAAAAGTATGTCTGTCAGTGACTAACCAGCAAGAAGAGATATCTCTGTAGAGGTGTACCACACATGAGAAACATCTGGAGATCCTCTGCCACAGAAGGCATAGTTTTGGTACTAGTGGGACAGAGGAATTGTGCTCACAAAATAATGTGGAGACTTCTACCTCTGCTTTGCAAAACAGGAGTAATGCAGTTGCCACTTTGTAAAGGAAGGTAAAATCAGTCTCTGTGTTCTTCAGAATCTGCTTCTGTTTCTATGTCTGCAAAAATATGTATGGGGTTCTCTGGTGAATAAACTAATGACAGAGTTCTTTTTGTTATGCAAATGATGCCTATTATTTTTTTTTTCCTTAAAATAGATATTCAATTTGCATCAAAGTGTTCAAGTGCTTAATGAATATCCAGAGAAAGAAATTTTCCACAGTTGAAACAGACTCCAGAGGAAAATCCTGCCTATTAATTTTAGTCCATTTTGGACCATTCTGCCCACATGACACATTCAGCATGCAGGCATGTTCTTTCAGAAACTTTCACCCATCATCAGTAGCACATGGAAGACTAGATCCTATCCCTTTACCTTGGATTTAAACACTACTTCATAATTTGCTTTGTCTGATGTTGCTCTTTTAGATGTCTAATAGGGAAGAAAGATCTGCCTGACTTGTCCCATCTTCTCCATTTCATATTGTACTGGTTTTGGCTGGAGTAGAGTTAATTTTCTTCATAGTAGCTTGTATGGTGCTATGTTTTGGGTTTGTGCTGAAAATTTTGTTGATAACACACTGATGTTTTAGTTATTGCTGAACAGTGCTTAAATTGTGTCAAGGCCTTTTATGCTCCTCACTCTATCGCACCAGTGAGTAAGATGGAGCTGTACAAGAATGTGGGATGGGACACAGCTGGGACAGCTGACCCCAACTGAACAAAGGAATATCTCATACCATATGATGTAGTGCTCAGCAATCAAATGGTCAGGGGGTGGGTGGAGATTGGCGGGTGCTGCCATTGCTCGGGGACTGGCTGGACATTGGTTTGTTGTTGGTGAATGATTACTTTCTTTTGCATAATTTGTTTTTCTTGGGTTTTATTTTCCTCTGTCTTTGTTGTTTTGATTATTTCCTTATGATTTTTTTATCTTTTAAATAATTAAAAGACCATCTTTATCTCAACCAATGAGTTTTGTCACTTGTACTCTTCCAATTCTTCCCCCTGATAGCACTGAGGGGGAGCCAATGGTTGTGGGGCTTAGTTGCCAGATGGGTTAAACCACATCACTTAATGATGATGTTCCCAAGTAATCATATTTTGAATCTGA
>VXBL01005391.1:116786-143985 GCA_013400195.1 Aramus guarauna | reverse complement strand
GTGGGGGGAGGCATACTTTGATTTCTGTAATTGTTACAGCTTCTTTTTCTCTTTGTCAAATGAAAGTAGATAAATTTCCCTATTTTTTTATACAATTAAAGTTTTTGCCCTTGATCCTGTGGCTTTCCATGAAGTAATAGTGGTGACATTGTTCCCAGTGTTCCTCAAGTATGACTGATCTTTCAGGTTAGTACAATTTTATAATACAATCCATAACTCTACCTTATACTTTCAGGAAATAATGAGAGAACATTTCTGACTAACAATCCTCAAATGGCAGAAAAAAGTTGTAGGTTGCCTGAAGGTCACTGAAGAGATGTTTCTGGTAGCTCTAACAACTTTCTGTGCATATAAGGGTCACCCATGAAATAGAAGATTAATCACTTTTGCAGTGTACATTGAGCAACATATACAATGTGAATTGCACACCATTTATAAGACATTAATAAGAATATTAACATTAGCATTGCAGGGAACCAAAGCAAGAAAGCAAGTGCACATAAGAAAAACATTTATGTTCTTGAAATATATAGGGGAAAATAATTTTCTTGGATGGAGTTTTCCAAGCCCTGATTGTTCAGTGAAGACCTATATGGCGACCACAAAATCCAATTTGAAAGAGAAACTTTCTCATTTTGTTCAAGACTATAATAAAAGGGCAATTTACTGGTTGGTGTAAAATATCATTCACTTCAACTGAGGCATGAGGATTTATACAAAGCTGAATAGGAGACCTTGAAACAGAGCAATATTCCTTGAGCTGGTTTGTTTTCCCTAAATAGTGTATTCTGTTCCACAAACAGCTGAACAGCCTTACATCTTCATAAGCTTTTGATTAATACACCTGAAATACATACATGAGGATAAAAACCCAGATGAGCCATTTCTAGTATCTCCATATAGTTTCTCTTATGTGGAAGGACAGGAAACAGACTCCTGACACTTTTCAATTAAAAATAACTCTATATTAAAATCTGCTTTGAAAATACCTAGTTTTTGTGAATTACTGCTGTTTTAACATGAAGGGAATATAGCTGCCCAAAGTTGTTTTATGAAAATCGAGTCAATGGTGCTACCTTACTAGAACAATGTGGAAGCCTTACATACATACATCGATGTTGTAACTTCTGTATTTATTTCAGAATGTGACAGGCAATTTTCTGCTATGGTGGTGGCAGAAATGATTGAGGGTTTCCACTCAGACATGAATTTTAGGGGAAAAGAGTTCATTTGTATAATTTCATTCATGCCTACTTAAAAATATCTGAGTGCTTCTAGCAAGATGATGTTGTTCCTACATAGAAAATAATCAAACACCTAAATCTTCTTTGTATAAGGAAAGAATGGAGATGGAAAGTATTTTCTTCCTTCCAGTTTTCAGATTCTATCTGGTTATGATCACTGACTTTGAATGCATAGATTATCTCTCCTCAAATTGTAGGGTGCAGATTGTTCCACATTTAGTCAACTTGGTGGACCATGGCTTCACTTATGACTTGTGTTAATTAATCCCCATGACATTAATAACCAAGTTCAAATACCAGAGATGACAGCCTTCTGTTACCCTTTACTGAGTATTCCAAATATGAGGAATTGTATTATATTTATTGGTCATGCTCAAATGAAGTTATTTCCTCTCTATTTTGTTCAATCACTGTATGATTTTTAAAAAAAAAAACAAAAACAAAACAAAACAAACAAACAAAAACCACCAAAACTTTTGATGTAGAAGATGCATGCTTCTTTTAATTCTTTGAGCACATCACTAAATAAAAATATGAACATATCCTATGTAGAAGAATTCTAAAATATTTTTGGTAAAACAAGAGCACAATTGACTTTAAAAGTATATTTAAAATGCTAAGCAATTATAACATTTGCATATTACATGTGATATGAAGTGGATCTTCTTTTTTTTAAGTTTTTCTGTGTCACGATGTGTATGTTTGTTATCAAATTGGGATCAAAGCAAGTAACACCTTTTTTACTACAAAATTTCCCTCTATTCCTCATTTGTTGGTTCACAACCAGGAGGACCACAAATAGGAGGTTGTTGAGGGTTCTAGTGCCATTTCAATAATAATGCTTCTCATTGATGCTGTAAAGCATCTTTATTACTTATGACGTGCTACAAAACTGTTCAGAAAACCCCATCTAGAAATGTAAATTGTCTCCTTTGATCTCTTAGGAAGATAACCTGCTCCAAATAGTCAGGTGGTCAGACCAGAGTGGCAGACCTAAAGGTCTTGCTTGTTAGTAAATTGTTAGTAATAGAACTAATTAAACTTTGACTTGATGTTTTGTAGAAGCATTATGAGAATTCTCCAGCCAAGGATTATTGTTTTTATATGGAGGACATTAAAATGAAACTCTAATGTGATACAGTTTTCCATCTTATTCTATCAGGTTGAGCTAAGAGATTTCTGAGGGCTTTTCTTGGCCTACATACTTATAGAATAGATGGAACTGGAAAATAATCACAGAATCACAGATTGGTAGGGGTTGGAAGGGACCTCTAGAGATCATCGAGTCCAACCCTCCTGCTACAGCAGGATCACCTAGAGCAGGTTGCACAGGATTGCATCCAAGCAGGTTTCGAATATCTCCAGAGAAGGAGACTTCACAACCTCTCTGGGCAGCCTGTTCCAATGCTCTGTCACCCTCGAAATGAAGTTTTTTCTCATATTCAGATGGAACATCCTGTGTTCCAGTTTGTGCCTGTTGTCCCTTGTCATGGTGCTGGGCACCACTGAAAAGTGTCTGGCCCCATCTTCTAGACACCTGCCCTTTAGATATTTATAAGCATTAATAAGATCCCCTCTCAGTCTTCTCTTCTCCAGGCTAAATAGTTCTCTCAGCCTTTCCTCATATGAGAGATGCTCCAGTCCCCTAATCATCCTTGTAGCCCTCCACTGGACCCTCTCCAGTAGTTCCTTGTCTTTCTTAAACTGGAGAGCCCAGAACTGGACAGAGAACTCCAGATGCAGCCTCACCAGGGCAGAATAGAGGAAGATAACCTCCCTCAACCACACTCTTCTTGATGCACCCCAGGATGCCATTGGTCTTCTTGGCCACAAGGGCACACTGCTGGCTCATGGAGAGCTTGTTGTCCACCAGGACTCCCAGGTACTTCTCAGCAGAGCTGCTTTCCAGCAGGTCAATCCCTAACCTGTACTGGTGCATGGAGTTGTTCTTCCCTATGTGTAGGACCCTACATTTGCCTTTGCTGAACTTCATTTGGTTCCTCTCTGCCCAACTCTCTAGCCTGTCCAGGTCTTGCTGAATGGCAGCGCAGCCTTCTGGTGTATCAGCCTCTCCTCCCAGTTTTTTATCATCAGCAAACTTGCTGAGGGTACACTCTGTCCCCTCGTCCAGGTCATTGATGAAGATGTTGAATAGGACCTGACCAAGCACTGACCCCTGGGGCACACCACTAGCTACGGGCCTCCAACTAGACTCTACACAGCTTATCACAGCCCTCTGAGCTCCGCCATTCAGCCAGTTCTCAATCCACCTCACTGTCCACTCATCTAACCCACACTTCCTAAGCTTGCCAATGAGAATGTTATGGGACACAGTGTCAAAGGCCTTGCTGAAGTCAAGGTAGACAACATCTACTGCTCTCCACTCATCCACCCACCCAGTCAGGCTACTATAGAAGGCTGTCAGATTTGTCAGGCATGATTTCCACTTGGGGAATCCATGTTGACCACCTCTGATAATCTTCTTTTCCTCCACATGCTTGCACATGACCTTCAGAATGAAGGTGAGTCTGACTAGCCTGTAGTTTCCTGGGTCCTCCTTCTTGCCCTTTTTGAAGACCAGAGTGACATTGGCTTTCCTCCAATTCTCAGGCACCTTTCCTGTTCTCCATGGTCTTTTGAAGATGATGGAGAGTGACATAGCAATAACATCTTCCAGCTCGCTGAGCACTTGTGAGTGCATCCTATCAGGGCACATGGATTTGTAGATGTTCAGTTTGCCTAAATGTTCTCTAACCCTATCCTCCTCAACCAAGGGAAGGTCTTCCTTTCTCCAGACCTCCTCTCCTACCTCCACAGTCTGGGATTCCTGAGGGCCAGCCTTAGCAGTAAAGACTGAAGCAAAGAAGGCATTCAGTAACTCTGCCTTCTCTCTATCCTCCATCACCAAGGCATCCACCTCATTCAGCAGCAGGCCCACGGTTTCCCTAATCTTCCTTTTGTTGCTGATGTACTTAAAAAAGCCCTTCTTATTGTCCTTGACATTCCTTGCCAGATTTAATTCCAAGTGGGCCTTAGCATTCCTTGTTGCATCTCTTCATACTCTGACTACATTCCTATATTTCTCCCAAGTGGCGAGTCCCTCTTTCCACATTCTGTAAACTTCCTTCCTCCCTTTGAGTTTTTGCAGGAGCTCCTTGCTCATCTATGCAGGTATCCTGCCTCCTTTGCTTGATTTCTTACTCTTCAAGTAAGAAGAGGCCAAAGGTATTTCTCCTGAAGTCCAGAGTTGTAACCCTACTTATTGCCCTGCGAGGATTCTGAACGCCACCATCTCATGGTCACTGCAGTCAAGGCTGCCCCCAGCCTTCACATCCCCAACCAACCCTTCTTTCTTTGTTAGTACAAGGTCCAGAAGCACCTCTCTCCTCATGGGCTCCTCCACCACCTGTGTCAAAAAGTTATCATCAATGTTCTGCAGGAACCTCCTGGACTGTGCGTGCTTGGCTGTGTTGCCTTTACAGCAACTATCAGGGTGGTTGAAGTCCCTCATGAGGACCAGGGCCTGTGGTCTTAAGGCTTCTTCCAGCTGTCTGTAGAAGGCCTCATTGATGTCCTCTTCCTGATCAGGTGGGCTGTAGTAAACACCCACAACTGTGTCACCGATATTAACCTGCCCCTTCATTCTTACCCATAAGCTCTCGACTCATTCTTAATCCACCGCTAGGCAGAGCTTGATACATTCCAGTTGCTCTCTCACATAAAGAGCAACTCCATCACCCTGCTTTGTTGGCCTGTCTTTCTTAAAAAGTACATAGCCATTTATGACAGCATGCTGACATGTGAGCTATCCCACCATGTCTCTGTAATTCCAATGAAATCATGGACCTGCAACCACATAGAGACCTCTAGTTCTTCCTGTTTATTCCCCATGCTGCATGTGTTGGTGCTCAGGCATTTCAGAGAGGTAATCGTGCATGGAGGTTTCCCTGGAGGGGTGCAAGAGGGTCCATACACACTCTTGAGGTGTTTGGGTTTCTGTTTGTCATCTTGGGAGGCAGCTAAGGCAACATTTGGTTGGCCTGGCTTATTCCCCAGTTGGATGCGATGGCATGAACATTGCCACTTTGAACCCCACTCATCAAGTCCTTCAGTTTAAATCCCGCTTCACCAAGTTGGCCAGCCTGCTGCCAAAGACTCCCTTGCCTCTTCTAGACAGGTGAATCCCGTTCCTCCCTAACAGTCTATAGTCATCAAAGAATGTCCCATTGTTATAAAACCCAAAATCCTCGTGATGGTGCCAGCCACATAGCCAGAAGTTGATACACATTATATGTCCGTTTCTGCCTGCCCCTTCTCCTGCAATTGGTAGAATGGAGGAAAAGATCACCTGGGCACCAATGTTTTTCACTTGCACCCCAATGGCTTTATAGTCCTCCTTGATTCTGCCCAGGTTCTGGCTTGCGTTGTCATTCATGCCTACATAGAAGAGTAACAGTGGAGAGTAGTCTGTGCTCTTGACAAGTTGTGGCACCCTCTCGGCAATGTCTTGGATCTTGGCTCCCATAAGGCAGCATACCTCTTGTGAGTCTCTGTCAGATCAGCGGATGAGCGCCTCGGTGCCCCTTAACAGGGAGTCACTCACTATGAGCACTCGTTTCTTTTTATGGTATCCGCTGTTTGTTGCTGGTACAGTTTCTCCTTGAAGACCTTGCTCATGGTTGTCTGTAGGTGTTCAAGCTTCATGACTGCTTTTGGAGACTGAGGCAAAGTCCTGCTTTGTGGGTCACCAGGGTCCAAGGTGCCTCATTTCCAGTGGTGCCTGCTACAGGAACTTGGTTATGAAACCACCTATCTATCTCCATCTTGGCCCCTCTAATACTGCACAGCCTTTTGACTCTTTCCTGCAACTCGGCCACATGACATAACAGATCATCAACCTGTGCACACCTTGTGCAGGTACTGACCTTTTCACCAGGAGAAGGGTCTGGGCACTCGCTGCAACCTACCACCTGTACTGAAGTCTCCTTCCTTACCGGTTCCATATGGGTGGATGTGTCAGACATCTCAGGGGAGATGTTCTCTGCAGGAACACTGGTTTTAGTCCTGAGACGAGTGCCCACCATTTTGGCACCTAGAGCACTTCCCTAGGCTGTGGGCCTACAAGCAGGTTGCAGGGCCCTCCCGCTCTGCCCTGTTGGCAGCGCTCTGGGTTACTGTTGCTCCCTCGGGCCATTTAAATCTCCCACAATTGCTCTCAGCAATGCCCAAGACACGTCAGCCTTGCTGTCAAGAGCTGCCGGCTCCTGGTGTCTCTCTCTGATCACTTAGACAGCCCTGAGATTTGTGCATTGCTGGTCTAAGGCCCTAATATTTGTGATCGTATGAAAACTTACTGGTATGACAGGCAGAGAGACTGCAGACAAGACTATTCTTTTTCACCCATTTACTTACTATCTCTGTGGCACTCAAATAGCTTGGACATAACTAAAAAAACCAGAACAATAGCAAAAGGTACATGTCACAGGATGTCTGCACCTTACAGAGCTTTGAGTTGGATTTTACTGCATCTTTTTCTTGAAATAAACAAACCAACATATTTAAAAAATGTTTGGATATCCAAAGCCTTTAATAATGTAGGTAATGACAAAAAGTACAAGAGAAGAACTTTTGGAAGAAAAAAAATAATCCACAAAAAAACAGAAACAAATTCACAGAAAAAGTCAACAGTGAGAAACATTAAAAAAAAATGAGTTTGGGAAGCAAATTTCTTCCTTCTTGCCAGATCTGGTGGCTTACTTGGTTTAAACAAACTGTACACTGGTTGTGCCTATAATGCTTTCTAAGTGATGTACATATGATGTGTACATGTGCACATATGCATGTAGGCGCATTATAACAGAGTGGAGGGTTAAGAGAAAAACACTGGACAAGAATATTTAGTTATATGTTGGAAAAGAAAGAGAGGAAAAAAAAGATTTCTTTCCTGTAAAGGGTGTTGTAACTTTCTCCTATTTAACAGTTTTCAGTCTTAGATTTGGTTGACATTTGCCTGTCAGCTTCTGAATAGCCAGCAAAATTCCCACTTGGGTCTTCTGTGCACGTGCACAAATGCACAATAAACTATTAAAACATGTATTGTACTCATTTTTCAACCCAGAGGATCTACTTCATTCCTCTCAGTGAAAAGAAGGATTGAAATACAGTTATACAATGAAATCTCATCACTCACTTCACAACAAAATCAGAGTTTAGATGGGGTGCTGGGAACTTCTGACTTTCCCCTGCACACTGCCTTTCCCACTGAGTCAAAATTACCACATGCCCACCTCTGTAGCTTTGGAGAGAACCATGAGAATCCCCACTGAGGGCTATGGTTCAGGCACCGTATGGTCCTTGCTCTGCTGCTCCTGTGCCCTGTGAGGCTTGGATGGGTGTCCTCATTGCTTAGAGCCAGAGGCAAATAAGGCTTAGGAGAATTTCTCTGAGGGCTGTACAGCTCTGATGCAAATGTACCATAATATTCCCACAATAGAAGCCATTTCTTCTTCACATTTTCCTTGCTAGTCCTGCAAATACACTAATACTGCTGCTGGTCAGAAGCTGCGGGCTTTGTGCTGAGTTTGCAGGGTGTCAGAACAAAAGCTTGTCAGGCTTTTTCCGATCTTGACATTCTTGGGGGGTGTTTTCACTTGGTTTATCTGTAACAGCATTTTTTCTAATGTCCAGGTCTCTATGTCTGATTAATGTTTCTTGTCTTTGCAGAGTATCACCATAATTTTCTTAGTAGAAAGAAGCTGATCTCTGTAGAATGAAATATTTGTAACTCTAACATACTGATGTAGTAGTATACAGGCATATAGACCTGGTACAATAACAAAAGCCTTGAAAAGTGGGGATACAAGATGGAGTGTGCATGGGTAGGGCATGCATGGGATAACAAGAGTCTGGCACTGGAGCTCCCAAAGCTATGAGAACACCTCACCAATGGTCAGTGAAATGCAAACCTGGGAACTGAACATGATTAGTTAACAGAGAAAACAAAGAATGGGTATCTAACAACACATGTGAAACAGCCAAATATAATGGATTTAGACATAATGTGAAGTTTCATACCAATGAAGAAAAAGCAAAGTGTAAAACATGCTAGCAAACATCTAAAAATGTCAAGTGCATCTTAGTGAGGAGAAAGAAATCGTCACCGTCAACCTGATATTCCACCATGACAAAGGGCTCAGGATGCTGATGACTCCCCATACCTCACCATCCCAATGTTGAATACATATTAGGATCCAAGGTGAAATGGAAGCATGGACATAACAGCAGAAATTGGGTAGATACTAGGAGGTATGTTTATACCAAGTTTAACTGTACTTTTACTACTGAGACTTTTTTCTGTTTCTGTATTCTTTGCTTTATTTCTTTTTCTATAATAATTAAATTTGGACTAACAATAATTCTTTGAAAACTTGTTGATGAGAGAAATGGGCTTATTTTCTCTCCATCTTTCCTCTTCATGCCTTATGTTTTTATGCCTCTTACTCAGTATCAAAAGAGGGGCAGGGGGCTCATCTGCTTCCACTACTGTTTCTTACTGATTTTGCCAGCCATTATTCCTGTGTGTTCAGCAGGATGCCCTGCCCATTTGCAGTCCCTTGTTCTTATCTCGTTTTTTGTTCATCTTGCAAATTCTGTTATTCCTCTCATACTTTTCCATGCTACTGAAGACAACTGCACAAGTCTTTGCTCTTTGGTGGTTACATTGCTCACATACTTCGGTAAAATGCTTGTGCATTCTGTGTAGTTATGTCCTTGCAGTGTTACAAAATATTTATATACTGTTGTCAGTTACACTATTTCAGTTTATCTAAATATACTTCTATTCAGGTTCAAGGCATGCCAGTTAATGCACCTGTGCTACAGGCTTCTGCTTTGGCTACTGCTCAAAAATACTTATTTGCCAGAAAAAACAAACCAATCAAATAATCAAACAAAAAAAAGTCTGTATTTCTCATAATGTGTGTCTCAGCTTTCTTGGAGAAAGTGTAATGGTTGCTTCCCCCCCTCCCCCCCTTTCATTTTCTTCCTGTTACAAAGTTACAATGATTAAAGAAATCCCAGCTGAACTGTTTTACAGTAAAATGATATATCTGGGATTGTATATTTTCCCTTATTGTTATATATAGAATGTGTATGGGTGGATTTGAAAATTTCTCTTGATTGCTTCAAGCAGTTTTCAATGACAAAAAGTTACTGAATTTTGCAGTATTACCTATGATGGAGATGTGATTGATGAGAAGCAGATGTAAAGAGCTTAATGTAGGTATATTTGATAAATGGGATGTCATTTCTTTCTCAGCCACTGAAATGTATACAATTAAAAAAATATTTTTTTCCTCAGTTGTAAGATATCTAAGAGAAATACTACTCAACCTTTCCTTAAATAAGGATATTTTAAATGTTTATTTAGTGATGAACCATAATGTTAAAAGAGACCATGTGAACATCTTGAAGTTCAATGAGGCCAAGTGCAAGGTCCTGCACGCAGGTCAGCACAATCTCCAATATCAATACAGCCTGGGGGATGAATGGATGGAGAGCAGCCCTGAGGAGAAAGACTTGGGATTACTGCTAGACAAAAAGTTTGACATGACCTGACAATGTGAGCTTGCAGCCCAGAAAGCCAACCATATCCTGAGCTGCATCAAAAGAAGTGTGAGCAGCAGGTCGAGGGAGGTGATTCTCCCCCCCCATACTCTGCTCTTGTGAGACCCCACCTGGAGTATTGCATCCAGTTCCGAGGGCCCCAGTACAGAAAAGACATGGAGCTGTTGGAGTGAGTCCAGAGGAGGGCCACAGAAAGGATCAGGCGGATGGAACACGTCTCCTCTGAAGAAAAGCTGAGACAGGGTTGTCTAGCTTGGAGATGAGAAGGCTCCAGGAAGACATTATTGTAGCTTTTAAATACTTAATTTGGGCTTATAAGAAAGACAGAGAAAGACTTTTTACAAGGGTCTGTAGTGATAGGACAAGGGGTAATAGTTTTCAGTTGAACGAGGGTGTATTTAGATTGGACATAAGATTAATTTTTTTTATTTTATTTTTTTTTATGGGGTGGTGAGGCACTGGAACAAGTTGTCCAGAAAAGTTGTGGATGGTCCAAGTGTTCAAGATCAGCTAGGATGGAGCTTTGAACGCTTATCTAGTGAAGGATGCCCCTGCCCATGACAAGGGGGTTGGAACTGGGTGATCTTTAAAGGTCTCTTCCAATAGAAACCAATGAATGTTTCTATGATTCTATGACTATGTGATGCTATTGGACAATTCACTTAGGCCTTCCATCTTATTGAGGGAATTGTTTATTTAATCACTTCTAGAAAGAAACTTACAAGAATCATAAAATTTATTTAAGAGATTTGTGAAGCATGTCTGTTTTTAAAATCAACTCTGACTTCTCTAGTTTTGATAAAAATTTCAAAAGTTTTTTGAGGCTTTTTTTTTTTTTAAAGCAGTTTTACCATGTTGTATTTAGCCACAATCATTGAATGATATTCTTTACTTACCAATTTTCTTGATGTGAGGTTAGGCTTATCAGTTTGCTTCTCTTGAGATATTCATTATAACCTTGTTTGATGTTTGATAGCTACTATTTTTCTTTCAGTAAAGAAATTGATCCAAGCACCATATTACACACAAAAAAAATTAGTAGTTAAGTAGTCTGTATTTGACAATTCAATGCCTCCTCTTGTTTTGTTGCTATTAAATTTATATGAAACCTCTGACATAAGAAAGTGTCTCAGATGAGTAATAACAGGGAAAACAGTATCTTTATCTACAGTCAACTTCAATGCAAATTCTCAGTGGGACTTCCTTGCCTGTGTTGGTGTCTAACCAGTGACCACAATTATGCACCAGGGAGTGATCTGTAACCCCCAGACCAAGTGAAGAGAAGTGTCTTATGTTCACGGTGGTCAGACCTACTATTTCTAGAAGAGCAGACTGCATTCACATTGCATGGCACATAGTACTTACTCACTTCTAGATCTAGTGCCCCTGTAGCACTAAGAAATTCTTGTTCCATGTTTTTTTATCTTCAGTTCAAAGCATCTGAAATAATGTGAGGCTAGTTTTGAAATCCATCAATGATATTTTTGTGGCATGAAATGGAGAGTATGTAGTTCACACTATGGGTTGTTGTATCAGAACACCTGCAAATACTTGAAAATGCAAAACCTACTAAAATAGCATTAACAAACTATATAGGATGAAAGAAAGAAAAGTGGCTACAGTCTTGTTCATACTACTTGTTGAGAGAGGTCCAGGAGCAAGCAGGCTCAGAACAACATCTGAATTTTGTTTTGGGGAAACTAATTGGTTCATTTCAAAAGAGAGCTACCAAATTAACTAAGATTTTGCTAGAGAATGCAGGCAGATGATGAGGCACTGGTCTGAGGCTTAGCTAACAGAACAGACCATAAGAAACTGCTGGATGTGACATAAGAAATGGAAAGAGAAAAGCCAGAGAGGAGGAAAAGCCAGTGTAGGTAGGGGAAGAACAACCATGAGAAAATGGAGAGAAGGGGGTAATAAAAGGAGATAGTCACCTATAAACAAGCTGCTTGTCAGCACTCTTGTCCGACTGAGCCTTGGGCCTGATCACCACAGTCCATCCTATCTTCTTATGAAATTATATTTCTAAATATTTTTTGTGTGACCTTACTCTCTGTTTTTTATGTGTGTGTAATTTGCTAGTGCATTTCAAGCTGGGTCACCAGTTAGAAGGAGACCTGCATCTGCAAATACCCAATATCTGGGACACTGACCAAAGAAAAGGCCTAGGGTCTGGCCTTGGGTATTAGATGAGGTTAGAGGCTCTGCTAATGCTCAAGCAGGGTAGGAAGGAGACCCTTTTGGGCCCCAGAAGTCCACTGGACTCAGCTTCTATACACATTTATGCAGTGAATATGCTTAGGAATCATGACCCAGTGAACAAGAGAACTGAACAGTTTGACAGTGTAAGTGTATCTGTTATGGCAATAAAGCTGCTAATCAAAACCTGACTCCCAGCTTGCCATCAGGGAGCTGAGGAAGAGCCCTCCACTATCCCTCCCCCACACACCCACTCCACTACAGCACACCTGTTCCAGAAAATAATGGCACCATATTTTACAGCAATTCATCCGTTTCTCTAGAAAAGGAACTGTTGTAATGTGATATCGGGTTCCTAAGGAGAAACTATCCAGATGAAGAAAGCTTCTCATTCTCTTTGAAATAAAAATATGCCAGATCTCATAGCAATCCTTCTCAATAATTTACAGTAGTCCTACCCCACTGGAAAGCCCTAATAATAAATTAATCATCTTTAAGATGCAAATCAGTGATGCATTCAAGGACTGTTTTTAACTGAAGCATGTCTTCAGTAGTCCACTGCTAGAACGCCCTGTGGGAACTGATCTCTACAAGAGTATTCCCAATCCACTTATGTTGGTCTGATTTTTCTTCTTCAGGGCTATGTTCTTTTGCTGATATTTGCCGATTTCAAGCCTTTAGCACAAATCCTATTGGATTCAGCTCTATCAGAAGCCGACCGCTTGCTTGTAGACCACCACATAACTGGGTTCTTTTCATCTGTCCAGGGACAGAGTTTTATTTTGACTATTCTGTATTTTGAGGGAAGAACTATGGAAGTATTAATCTGAGGAAAAAAAAGTTTTAATGAGAATCTTACATGCTAAAATTTCATGCACAATAAAAAGTTGCATTTCTACCCTGTTCCATCTGTTTTATATTTATGTGATCCAAGATTCAATGAATATTGCAAATGGAGTCTATTAACTTAAATAAACTTTTGGTCTGGCTTTGAGAATCAGGAGAAGTCTGTAGTGAAATATGTCCTTTTGTTTTAATAAAACAGTAAACATGGCCTTAATTTCTATTATAATTTTCATCTCATATATCACGAAGTTTTAATGCATTTCTTTATTCCAAATTGATATAAAAACAAAAATAATTTTTCTATTAAAATTATAGTGGAAAGTTTCCTCCTTCTCAGTTTGTTCTAAATATGTTTATACTTAGTGTATATAGCATCCTATATAACAAGTAAACCAAACCCAAATCACCTTGAAGTTTCTGAAAGGAAAAAGTATTAACTTGTAATCATGTTGGAATTAATGAAAATCACACCTTTCTTTCTTCTAGTTTAAATTAAATATTCCTATATGAGATACATTGTAGTAACCTTTTCTAGTCATCACAAAGAGATCATTGATTAATTGTATTGTTAAATGAGATCTATGTTTGTTAACTTAACAGAATCATTTAGTTAAAAAAAAATAAATTAAAAGGTCTTTACTGTTTCTTTTTGCACTAGCTAGTAATTTATAGAGGATTAAACACTGTAAAATGTAAGCGCAAAAATAAAAAAAAAGTTCTAATACATATTTAGTTTTAAAACCCCTTGTTTTTTGAAAGTAACAGCTTATTCTGTTTTTATAAAAGCGTCTTTGTTTTAAACAAAAATAGGGCAATATATATTGTAAAAGACTAATTTGTTTCAGTGTTTGCCCTCTAGGTCTTCCCATGAATTATATCTCCTGACATCTTCTTAAGGCAAGTCAAATAAGTAGCTTAGGTCTTGACAAAGATTAAATCAAAATGACTAACATATTCTTCTTTAACAAAGAACATAACTCAAAGTACAAAAAAATTCTGACTACAGGACAGAAAACAGTAAGTTTACAATGGCAATTGACATTGAATTTTAATTTACTTCTGGGACTGATTGCATGTTACTGCTCACATCTTGACTAAATAGTATGACATGCCTTATTTCTCTGCTCTTCATTGCTCCATTAAAATGAAGTGCTACAAAGACCTCTACATAGAAAGGTCATTTGCTATAACCCTTTTCATTTGCCTAAAGTCTCACTATAGTGTCCTGCCTCTGACTCCTACTGGTTCACTTCCCATCTCAGTCAGGGTCTCTTTCTCTCTGTGTCAGAATGTTCTGTAAAATGGGGTCATCAGCACTTTCTTTTATATTTTAGAAGCAGAGTACTTCAAACTGTTTTGAAGGAATTGAAGATATGCATAGAGTGAAATGAAATGGGCTTGAGTAAAACTCTTAAACTTTACAAAAAATGTACATTATTTTGTCTGTCTCCAAGTAGCTGCACTCTGTGTGCAGGTAGATCCTCACCAAATGTCTTGACATTTACAGATTGCCCCCTGAATTTCCTAATTTGCTACACATCCAGGGTAGAAAGACTACATATTGGCACTTTCAAGATGGGTGATACATTATCGAATACTGAGTAGTCCAACTCCATTTATTGCAATTAACCATTTACCTCACATTGGACATGCCCATATTTCAGATAAACACTTGTAAATTTTCTGATTTAAAATTCAAAAGGGCAATCTTAATACCTTCAGAAAACTTGAAGTATAATAATCCTGAAGTAATTCTCCATAGCCAGAGGAGTTAATTAAATAAATAAAATAAAATTTTATCTAAGAATAACAAAATATTACAGACCAGAGTGTGATAGCAAAACACACGCTATCTACCATGACCTAAATATATTTTCCCTTGTTAAAATTAATAAATCATGTAACAAGTCCTAAACAAAATAAATCATTTTCCAAGAAATAAATAAAATAAAAGCTGCATTAGGGAAGCATCTGCTTGCCATTTAAGATTTATTGCTGGGAATAAGTCTATTAGAGGCATTTAAAATATCTTTGTATCATAGTGAATATCAGATCTAAGGGGATGCATATCAAATGTTGGCAACTGACCACATTTTTGTCAGCTTGGTCAGAGCACACTGTATAGAATTAATTTAAGGGATTTCTTGTTTGTGTGTTTGGTTTTGGTACTGTTTAAATTACCTCTACTACATAAATACAGGATCTGGCACACACTCTGAGTAGAACAGATAATACCTGATCCAAAACAAAACTTGCTCTTTCAAACTTAACTTGTCAAAATTTGAGCAAACTTGAATCAGCAGAATGATTTTGTACTACATCTGAGTATTGCATCATCTGGCCTTGGTTTATATAATCTTATACCAGTAATACTAAAGTCAGATTTGGTGTGTTAGAAAACAATTGACATAGCATGCTTTTGTATAGCCATTTCACCTTTGAAAATGACGATGTTATCTGAGTCTTTTTAATCAGCATGAGTAATTAAGTTTCAGAAGGAGTTATGGTTTACAGATATAGATTTGCTAGAGATAATCAGAGGATTGTGGCTTTCCATCCCTTAACTCCCCACCTCATCCTCCAGCCTTCCCACTGATGCAGGACTTCCTACTGCATCCCATCCATCCCATCCTATCCCATCCCATCTTTACAATGATGCATCTGGCCTTGGTTTCCAGATTGATACTAACAATGAATTGTGTATGGAAATGCAATGACAGTTGACACCAAAAACTAGTGTAAAGTGCAGTTTATAGAACACATTACCTATTGAGTAGGTAGCCTGAGAACAAAAATAATGTGGGATAAATCTCTTCATTGTGACAGAAATATGAAAGCCTTCCATTCAGTATGGATCTAATAGTTTGCCTTGTATCAGATCAACTATGTCACCTTTAATCAGTTGGCAAACTGGGACTAAAACTGGCTAGTGGTTTTGTGCTACAGATAACTAACTTGTCAGTTCTACAGCACCTATCTAGATCTTTTATAGAATTCTATCACAAATAAATACTGTGAAAACCACAGAGCTAACTATCACTCACTCAGAAGGAGACATACTGATCTCTGCTGGGGTGACATTTTTAAACCAGTAGAACAATGCCAGTGCAAGAAAGTATACATATTTTAATTAAATGCTGCTGTGTGCCATTTGTTCAGTAAAAGTGATTTTTGAAACCCTTTATCATCATGCTTCTTGCAAGATGAAATGTTAAAATTCAATTAGAAAATGGGAGATATTGATTGGAGAGAGTGATTATATGGAAGTTGATAAGAGCATATATCATGTTAACTGCTTCTCTGTAACTAGGGTTAGATAAATTATTACTTCAAAGCAGTAAAGGTGATACATTTTACTTTTTATTTGTCATGAATTAATTTTGTGAAACCCACCATGTTTCTTATTACTCAAAATATTGTTGTTAATGCAATTGAGTTGATAATGCAAATGAAAGTATTTTTAGATCAGTTATGGAATAACTGTATATTCTATATTCTTATGTTATACTCTGTATTTCTTCTCTTTTCTCCTGCTAGAGTTTAGTTTTGAAGCTCAGTATTTATAAGCCAAAATTTCTCTACTCAAACAAATGAGCTGACTGCTTAGAAGAATTACGTATTCCTTAATTATTTTGTATTTACTTTATTAAGTATGTGGTCTGTTTCTAACGTTTTATGAAATGTATATGTTTTGAATTTTGGATATGCTTGTAGAGTAACCTAAAATTACAGGTAATCAACATATTAAATATTTTTATATTATTATTGTGAGCAAATGATTTATTTAATAAATTTTGGGGAAGTGAATCCAAGGGTTTGTATTTTAAAAGTTTTAACTGAAGACATCACTTATGTCTTAAAACATTTTTGTAATTTATTGCATTTGGTTTGGGCCCTTTTTTTTTTTTAATATTATAAGAGTTCTAAGATTGAAATATAACATGTTCTAAAGGAAATGTGCAGTTTTGGAGTATTATCATACATTTTTTTCACAGAGCGCTCTTTTCTGTGTGGTGAATCTGTCAGCAGGTAAGCATCACTACACTGCTTCATCACTATGGTTGTATTTGTCCTGCCTTATTATGGAGACACAGGAGGAGTCCTAAGGGTCCTAAGCTGCTCCTCATGTCAGAGAATGCCCTACAAATGATACAGAATTGGTAAAACTGGAGGGCTATAGAGTCTGTCTAGGGGACTGCACCTTGAACAAATTGAATCACTGTAGAATAAGGCAAAATAAGCAGTAGCAGAAAACCTTCTGGAGTATATAAATATAAGGGTTCAGAAATCTCCGAAAAATCTACGTGAGTGTTCAAGAGTGTTTTGGCTTTGTGAGGCAAGGTTTTTGTAGCAGGAGGGCTGCAGAGGTGGCTTCTGTGAGAAGCTGCTAGAAGTCTGATAGAGCCAATGACAGCTGGCTCCAAGATGGACCCACTGCTGGCCAAGGCCAATCCCATCAGCGAAGGTGGTAGCACCTCTGTGATAACATTTAAGAAGGAAAAAAAACCCACCTCAGGGCAGCCAGAGAGAGGAGTGAGTAGATGTAAGAAACTCTGCAGACATCAAGGTCAGTGAAGAAGGAGGGGGAGGAGGTGCTTTCAGGCATCAGAGCACAAATTACCCTGCAGCCCATGGAGAAGACCATGGTGAGGCAGGCTGTCCCCATGCAGCCCATGGAGGATGATGAGAAGCAGAGATTCCACCTGCAGCCCATGGAGGACCTCACGCTGGAGCAGGCAGAGACACCTGAAGGAGTCTGTGACCCCGTGGGAAGCCCATGTTGAAGCAGTCTCCTGGTAGGATCTGTGGCCCCATGGAGAGCACTTCCAGGGATGGGGCATCCACAGCTTCTCTGGGCAACCTGTTCCAGTGCCTCACCACTCTCACAGGGAAGAGTTGCTTCCTTGTGTGTAATCTAAATCTACCATCTTTCAGCTTAAAGCCATTGCCCCTCATCCTATTGCTACATATCCTTGTAAGAAGTCCCCCTCTGTCTTTCTTGTAGGCCCCTCCAGGTACTGGAAGTCTGCTATAAGACTCCCCAGAGTCTTCTCTTCTCCAAGTTGAAGAACTTCAACTGTTTCAGCCTGTCTTCACAGGAGAGGTGCTCCATCCCTCTCATCATCTAGCTGAAACTAGCTGACATTAATTTTAATCTCTTTTATCATTATGGTTGCTTATATTTTATATTCTGACAGGAGAATCCCCTCCCTCAACCTGCTGGACAGGACAGATGTTGAGCCTTTTGCCCACCAACACCTGCAACTCCTTCCCCTCAGGGCTGCTCTCAATCCATTCTCTGCCCAGCCTGTAGTTGTGCTTGGGATTGCCCTGACCCATGTGCAAGACCTTGCACTTGGCCTTGTTGAATGAAAGGCTGCAATAAGGTCTTCCTGGAGTCTTCCCTTCTCCAGGCTGAACAACTGCAACTGTCTCAGCCTGTCTTCAGAGGAGACGTGCTCCAGGTCCCTGATCATCTTTGTGGTCCTCCCCTGGACTTCCTCCAACAGCTCCATGTCTTTCTTGTACCGGGGACCGACCCCAGCGCTGGATGCAGTACTGAAGCTGGAGTTTCATAAGAGCAGAGTAGAGGAGAAGAATTACTTCCCTCAACCTGTTGGCCACGCTTCTTTTCATGCAGCCCAGAATGTGATTGACTTTCTGGTCTGCAAGCACACATTGCCTTCTCATGTTCAGTTTTTCATTCACCAATGTCCCCAAGTCCTTCTGGCAGCGTTACTCTCAAACCATTCATCCCCTAGTCTGTTTTGATATTGGGAATTGCCCTGACCCATGTGCAGGACCTTGCACTTGACCTTGTTGAACTTCATGAGATTCATATGGGCCTACAACTCAATGCTGTCAAGGTCTGCCTGGATGGCATCCCTTCCCTCTAGCATGTCGATCGCACCACGCAGCTTGGTGTCATAGGCAAACTTGCTGAGAGCGCACTCAGTCTCACTGTCTATGTCATTGATAAAGGTATGGAACAGTACCAGGCCCAATACAGATCCCTCAAGGGCACCATTTGTTACGTGTTTCCAGTTGGATATTGAGCCATTGACTGCAAGTCTTTGCATGTGGCCATCTACATTTCAAATCTATGTCTAGAATTTTACTACATTTCTCTCATTAAAATAAATGAAAGATATGTGTTCTTCAACCACTATTAAAATACTATTAATGATCAAAACTAGAATTTGTATTCTGTGGAAAGTTCCATATAATATAATAAATGTAACTATCAACCTGCAAATTCTAAATGATTTTTTGCTACACTTTTTTTTCATTATAATACGTGAATTACACTCATTTCAAGCAGTCATTAAATGCCTGACACTGCAAAATCACACTGTCTTTACCAGCTGCTTCTTGCACTTATAATAAATTCCCAACTTTAGTATATCTTATTCATTTAACATATATTTACTCTTAGGATTTTTGATAGTTGCAGTTGCTTGTAAATGGAAGGATTTGTTTACCTTATGAAGTGTATAGTTATTCTAAGAATTGAGAACTGTCAGTGCAACAGAACAGCTTCAATTCCAGCTCTCTGTACTAACAAAACCAGTTTTTCTATTGAAATATCAATGATTTAGCCAAAGATACATATGAAATGATGAGTGGGTAATGAAACTTTTGGAAGTTACTTTTCTAAAGTATTTTTTACTGAAATTTCAGCATGTAAAAATTCTAGCATACAATAAACAGGTAAACCCCAAAGAGCATGCTGAGAAGTAAATCAGATGGATAACAGGGGACTCCAGGTGGGATCCATTTTATCTAAGATAATCCTTTTTAAAATTATTTCTCTAGTTTTAGGAATTTATCTAAGCATCCTTCATAGCCAAAGCAAAGAAGTACATTGAATATTTATCATACCCAGAAACATTTCTTTAAGACAAATGACCTGATCTAGGAGTTGTATAGGAGGCAAGGAGGTGGGTTTACAACATTTTTTCCCCCATGCTCCCAAACCTTCCTTCCTCTTATTCCTTCTTTCCTTGTCTATTATTTCCAGTGACAGAGTCCTATTTCTTTTCTTTATAGGGAAAGGGGGCTCTCATCAGACACTCCTAATTTGATCCAAGTCATAATTGTGCGAACTTATCTCTTTGTTTATTCTTTGTGTGTTTATTTGCTTGCTTTTGCCCTTTAGCTTGCATTCTACTACACTGGCAATTTTTACACTGAAGCCTGACAAATTCAAAGATAAACAATGAAAATGCACAGCATATATTGGGGGAGTGGAAGGGAGGTGAAGGAACTTTCTCATTTCAGCTATTTGCATACATTTTTAGATAGCTGAAGCTATCTGACATTAATTTTATTCTTTTATAATTATGATTGCTTATATTTTATATTCTGACAGTTATAGAAGTATCATAATAAAAAAGTTACAATGAGAAGAAAGTAAAAGTTAGATATTTAAGCTAACTAAAATTTAAGTTAAACCTATATTTCATCTCACTGTGTGTGTACGGAGCAAGTTTACATGACTAAAGGTCCAGAGCTCATGATCTTGAGGTTCTGGTAAGTATGCTGAATGCAATCCTGGAAAAAAAAAAATCCGTGTCTGATAGACATTTGTGGCTTACCTGTAAAAACACATGAAATAGCACTTAACACTTCTATAAAATAGCATGTAACCTGGCTTGAATGTATACATGCACAGTCTTTAAAGTTTTTCTTTAAAATGCCTTCACAAACTCTTACCATTATTTTACCCTTTGGTAATTGTTCCGANTACATTTTTTTTCCCCTTTGTAAAGTTTGCGGGGGGAAAAAAAAAAAAAAAAAAAAAAAAAAAAACAACAAAAAACCCCCAAACAAAACCAAAAGAACATGCATCCTAAGAAGATCATAAAGCACACTGGAAAGCCGAGTTAAAACTTATGCTTGCTATGACATCTGTGTCTTCCTCCCTTCATGGGGAAGGGCATTTTCAACTGCCAGTGATGTCAGTGGTGACTGGACTAGACATTTAGACCCACACAGCCAAGTCAATACACAGAATTAAGCATTCTCACTTTTTTACTGCATTGGAGTTACAGCTTAATAGCATTTTATATGAAGTCAAACCTTTGTGTTTCTTAAATTAATGTGCTTGTCACAACATTTTATGTTGGAGAGGTTTTCAATGCAGGATTCAATGGGCTTGAAATAGCTAATAAGAGCTGATAGTATAGTAAAGTTCAACTTACTCTTTCTGTCATTAATTTTGCATGTGTACAGTTCACTCTGATTTTATTAACAATTCTTTGGTACAGGCACAGCATTACAAATATATTAGGTATGTACAAGCTAAAATCAAGAAATCTATGAAGTAATGAGCTTTTAGGTAGCAATTAACCAGGCTACCATGTGTCATGAAATGGCTTGCCTAAAACACATTCTTCCCTTGGCAGCTAAATGTAAGGAAAAGCTTCTTAGGACGATAATTCTTTAATAAATTTTGAGAGCAAGAGCTGTCTCTTCACATCGCACCATCATGATTTTTATAGAGGATACTCTATAGAGGATTACAAAATAAACTAAAGAAGAAAACAAAACAAAACAAAAACCAATCCCTACACACCTTTCCTAAACTATGAAGAGCTGAATTACTTCCTGAGTGATACAGAGAATAAACATGTTATTCTAATGAATTCCCATAGCATCAGTTATATTTTTTCTCCAAGAAAAGTGTGTCTTGATTTTGAAATCAGCACATAATTTTGCAGAAGACAAAGACATTGAAATTAGTACGAGAGTTTACAGGCATTACAGTGGCAAACTGTTTATTTACATACGCTTGCAGAAGGACTTCCAAATAATTATTTATGCTGTGTATATAATATGAATATAGGATTAAAATAAAGGCTTTTTTTCTCTTTTCAAAACTCAGAACATTCTTTTTTTAATTATATACAAATATATTTACTTTTGATAACAGAACTTGCAAAATGTCTTATCATGTAAGGAAGTCAATTCATAATGCTGGTGGGATAAGATACCAATACCCACATGTATTTAGAAACATTGCTTGAATTAGACTAGCTTTAATCTAATTTAATCTTCAAAAATAATTCTATACTTGGTAGCATGTACAGATCAGTATGTTTAGCAAAATATAGTGGAGATTTTTTTTATTACTAAATCATACATAGTCATATCCTTTTGCTCTTTTTATTAATGACATGGTATTAAGTTTACAAAATTATGAGACCTGAGTTCAAATGGCTAATGAAAGAATATAAATACCATCATGAAAATGAAAGTATAGTGTACTATTCATCAAAAAGCATAAAAGGTTTGCACGTCTTACCATTTTTCCTAAACAGATCTCAGTTGAAAACAAAAACCAAAAATCTGTCCACATCTCAGCCAACTTTTAATCAAAAAGACTGGGAAGAGACAGGTTTACTATGAGTCTGCATAACTCAACAGTCAATGTCAGATCCATCTAACTTCTCTAGCTATCTAAAAGCTTGCTATCTAATCTGAGCTGATCATGTACACTCCATCCTTTGCAATGGATTGCTCCAGAGACAAGTATCCCACATATTTTGCAAACTGACTTCAGAATGGGATGAATCAATCTTCTGAATGTTCTGTGTATCTCTACCATGTAGAGAGAGAGTCTGTATGATAAACTTGGACTAGAGAACTAGCTTTCAAATAGCTAAAAAAATACTAAGTGAAATCCTTTCTGACTGTCTAGGTATCACAGCAATAGACAGTGTGTCTATTGTCACAGCAATACATGAAGATTGAGATATGGACATTCATATCATCTCCTTGAATTTGGTGGGCAGCAGTGCAACAGATAAACTTAACTATGGTTAGAAATGCTTGAAAATATGGAATATTAAACCTCAGTAAAAAATTCTGGGAAGTTGTATTAGGTTTACATGGCAAGGTTTTGGAGGTGAGGGTGTGGTGGTGGTGGCACTGGTGTGGCTTCTGTGAGAAGCTGCTAGAAGCTTCCCTCATGTCTGATAGATCCAATGCCAGCTGGCTCCAGGATGGACCCACCACTGGCCGAGGCCGAGCCCATCAGCGATGGTGGTAGCAACTCTGGGGTAGCATAACTAAGAAGGGGGAAAAAACACCAGGAGCAATTGTAGCCAGAGAAAGGAGTGAGAAAATGTGAGAGAAACAGCTCTGCAGACACCAAGGTCAATGAAGAAGGAGGGGGAGGAGGTGCTCCAGGCACTGGAGCAGAGATTCTCCTGCAGCCCATGGAGGTTGATGGTGGAGCAGATATCCATCTGCAGCCCATGGAGGATCCCATGCTGGAGAAGGTGGAGACACCTGAAGGAGGCTGTGGCTCTGTGGAGACAGGAGCCCACACTGGAGCAGGTTTGCTGGCAGGACTTGTGACCCCATGGGGGACCCACATTGGAGCAGTCTGTTCCTACCATTCTGTGATTCTGCCTGATTCTGTGATTCCGTGATACATACACACACACACAAATTCATCTCTTACAGCGTAAGAGATCTGTTGGTTGTTGCAGCATATCATGTTCCATCATTGTCATTCTAGACAATTGTGGTTCAGCCCCAGATGGCAGCTGAGCACCATGCCACCGCTCGCTCACCCCTTCCCCAGTGGGATGGGGAGGAGAATGGGAAAGAAAAGGCAAACCCTTATGGGCTAGGATAAGAACAATTTACTGGGACAGCAAGGGAGAGGGAAATAACAACAACAATACTTAACAGGATACACAAAACTGGTGATACACAATGCAGTTTCTCTCCCAAGGACCGTACAACCCAGACTCATCCTGAAGCTGGACAATCCCCAAACCACGCACCCTGGAGCGACCTCTCTGCAACTAGCCCCCTTTTATACTGAGCATGATGTCACATGGTATGGAATACCCGCTTTGGCTAGTTTGGGTCACCTGTCCCGGCTGTGTCCTATCCCAGCTTCTGGTGAAAATTAACTCTATCCTAGCCAAACCCAGGACAACAATTTTCACATGAGATAAGGAAAGAAAGAAAAAAAAAATGTCATTGCCCCTAAATAATGAGCTGTAATTTTGTGCTCTGGTACACTAATGTGATCACTTTACATTTGGGTCACTTTCTCAGCTGTTCATTATTCTTTAATTCACTGGCTACCATACAAGTATACAAACTGCTCCTGAACTCCTAACATCAAATGTGTGGTTTTCGCTAAAGTAAAACCACTGACTTTGTAATATGTGCCTTCAATTAGCTCTTTTTCCTCAGCACTTCTCTTACAAGTGAGAGGATATTCAGCATATTTCTGTAAATAATTATACACAAAGATAATTCAAGGCTTATACTGTACTTCAGTTCTATAGTTCTACATAATTGCTTTCAATCTAAGAATGCTGAAGGCCAATTAAAATGGACAATTACTGGGATTTTATTAGTTCAGTTACAGTATGTAAGCTTTGAAATTTCCAGACTCTTGAAGAACTCAATATGCCTGAAGGTATGTTTAGAAACTTCTGTGTACCTTTATGTCTTTGTCTCTGGCAAAACAAACAATTTAATTTTAATTATATAATTAAGAGAACAATGTCAATGTTGACAACTGCTGAGAAGATCAACAAACGAAGATTATCTAGTGGCCAATATTTTTTCAGCACATTAAGGCAGATATTCAAAAATATCTGTACATTGGAGGAACAAAAAGGAATCCATGTGCTTAAGTCAAATGGTATTCTAGAACACAAAGTGAAATTTAGGTACCTGTACTTTAGAAATATGTCAGTTTTCATAAACACATTCCTCCAGGCAAGTATATATCTGTTTCCACATATGAAGTGACTGAGTATTGATAAGCTATGTAGCTCAGCATTTACTTTATTTATAAATCCTAAGAGAGTTCCTAAATTAGGAACTTTACTGCACATCTCCTTGAGCGGTCAGTCTAGCAGGATTTTGGAGATCTTCTATAATCCTCAAAATGAGGATTATAATTATTAATGCATTCATCTTACCTTCTGGTTTACCATACTTGCAGCTGGTAGACTTTTAAACTTTTTTTAATTGAAAAGAGAGATGAACGACACAATCACCACTGGTTTCTCCCACACCTTCATCTAGAAATGACATTCTTTCTCACTCTCTTCTCCAGTTTCCCTACATGAATACCTTCAATCTTTCACTAAATGTGCTAAGATGGATTTCTACAAATGTTTTGCATTACACCAACTGTTTGGTTAGAACTCAATCTGGAATGAAGAGAAGTAGCAATCTACGCAAGGAAGGAAATCTCTGTACATAGAGTGGCAGTTCCCTGAACAGTAAAATGTTTGAGGTGGATCTACCTGCCCCTTTTCCTCACAATGAGTATTCCAGAAATATCAAAATTGACTTTCTACTGACTTTTATCAGTGTTTGAATTAGAACCAGGTAACTTTTGATACAGAGAAAATTCAGATCACCCAGTTGTTATGTAGTTTAAAAATGCAATTTGTAATCACATCTTCCCCTTTCCTGCAGTCTGTACGCAAGGACAGGCTTGATCCCCGGGTACTCGGGGGTTTCCATTGTGTCTCCATCACATCTATGAGCTAACATTTGAGTCTCTGGGTCTGTGCTGAGGTGCTGTACTTGTACTTCTCGCACTCCTCGCACTCCTGTGTGAACCGCCTGCACCCATCTGAACATCTAGCTGAAGAAGCTTGTACTCCTCTGTTTCATCTTTTGCAGATGCCAAAAAAATAACACATGAACATTATAGCACATAAAAAAAGAGTTCCCCATTCCTTCTAACTTTTGAAAATGCAGTTTTGAGAAGTCTTGTTTATGCAAAATGTGTTACAACAAACAAACGAATGAGATTTTAAGGTTCTACCTTTCCACAGAGAGAAGTTTTTCCTGTCCTTTACTGTTCCGTTATACAAATCAAACTCAGATATGATCTGCAAATATTCTTTGTTTCTCCCTAATGAGACAGCTTGATCAGCATATTTATAACTCATACATGTGTTATATTAAAATGTTCTAGACATAATTATTTTTCAGCTGTATTAATTTTTTATAGACTGTTTAGGGATTTTGCTTGATTTTAAACAATTCCAATAATCAAGAATTGAAGTAGTTAGCTGACATGATCTGCTGAGATGTATGTCTTGAAATTTTCCCTTACTTTTAGTAAGAGTTGTCTTTTAAATAGTAACTTTTTTTTCTGAAATTTTCTTTGTATAAGATTACATTGCATTATCTTATATTTTTACACAGAAGGATTTTGCAAGTTCTAAAATTCAGAGGAAAAAAGGATAAGCTGTTTTGTTAGCTGATTCTGATTCGGTAGGGTTTCTTTGGTTTTAGTTTGGTTTTGGGATTATTTTTTTTCATGACTAGAACTAGTATAATGACTTCTGATAAACACAGTGGTAGTGCTTAGATATGTATTTTGAACATCACATAAATGAATTACCTTATTCCTTTTTTTTTAATCTAAAGTTGGAAAAAAACTATATGAAACAGCTATCCTCTCTGCTGAAAAATTACTATTGACAAGAATGTAATTATCCTCTGTCCTATGTTTTCTCAGAATTCTGATACTACAAAATGGGACCAATTCTGAGGTAATTTCCTGTTCGGCAACTTAGAAAATACAAAGCAAAAGGAAATTTTTAATTACTTTATTAAATACCTTTATCCTTATTACTGACATTTAAACACTTTTATTTCAAACTTCTTTAAACACTTTAAACATCTCTCTCTCTCATTGTCTGTGTCATGTGAAGATCACTGCATGGTGAACTGCAACCGTCAAAGACCTGTCAAAATTAATCAAGTTAGAACATATTGATAGGTTTCTTATTACTAATAGTCTCATAGTAAATGCAAAGAGAAACCAAAATTCAATCAGATGCCTTAATCAGGTTCAGTCAACCTGAAAAAGTGATTAACTTTCTTCTAATATTCTGCATATTTTCATTCACACCTTCAGCTAAGGACCATTATCTCTTAAGAAATTTTGGCTTGGAGTGCCAGGAAAAGTCTTAGTGATAGAGTCTGCCCATCAAAGCAGAGCCCAAGTCTAGCTCTTGGGTCTTGGCAAGGACAGAGTTACTTCAAGGTGGAGAGGGAAGCCAGAATCCTGAATGTTTGATTTCTGGTCAAATCTTAAAATATATTACCCAGTCCCTGGAAAAAGGAAATAGGAGAGCAGAAAATCAGAACTGTGTTAGGACTGATAATCCTCATTGTCATGGTATTTCAAGCAAAGGGGGTTTTGGCCAAGCAAATTCCTTAGTATTGTGAGACCACAGGGCTCATCAGGGCTCTATCAGAAAAAAAAAAAAAAA
>VXBL01005391.1:101727-116655 GCA_013400195.1 Aramus guarauna | reverse complement strand
AGTTGATAAAAAAACAGATCTAGGAAAGCAGACTGTTAAAGTTACCATTTTTTGTCTTCACTGGGTCAACAGTTCTTCACTTCTCGAGATTTAAAAGTCAGGGTTGTTCATTTTACTTTCTTCCTGGCTCCCAAAAGTGAGTATTTCCTTGACATGTTTGACTTCTGGTTCAGGAGTTTCTGCCTCAAAATTTTCAGAGCTCTCTTCTAGCAGCTTTATTTATAGCTCCTGATCAACAGAGAAGTAGTTTTAGAAGTTTGACTAAGACAGGAACCCGAGCAGTTTGTGCTGATGCTTTGTTCAAGCATGGTAATAAAATTTCTTAGGCCATTAACAGAGCTATACAGTCCGCCTAACATTCAAGGCATACTGTCTGCCAGTGAAAGAAGGCTAGAGAGTGGATTTCCTGCTCTGGTGTTTATTCTTCAAGTCACAGAATGTTTTCCATCAGTTAAAATAATGTAGAGCTTTGCATGTATAAGCACCTCTGTGAAACGAACCATTCTATGAGTCAGGGAGATGTAAAGCCAATTTTCTGTGGCATGTAAAAGTTAAAGCTTATGTCTTCATGAAAAACAATTTTAATACATTTGTAATGAGCTAAGTCAACCATTTTATCTTGTATTACATATACAACCAAAAAAATATAAGTAAAGTAGAAAATGTATTTGTTAAAAGCACTGCCAAATTCAAGATGGGAAAATAGTTACAATCAGATCAACTTCAGGATTTGAAGAAGAGAGTCTTCTGCCATTTCCCAGTCCAAATGAACACTTATGAAAGTCAGAGTTAGGTTAATAAAGTGATAGAGTGAGAGATTATATCACAGCATATTTCTGAAGTCTGCTGATCACATATTTTACAGGATATGATTTTGACATTAGCTTTATCTGGTTTACTTTATTAAGACCCTTGAAAAGAGAAGTGTTGCTTCTTTTATAATGATAATTAAATCAAACCAAAATTCTAGGTGTTGTTTGGTTTTTGGATTGCCTTTTTTTTGTTTGTTTTTGGTTATGTTTTGGTTTTGAGGGGGTTGTTTGGTTTTTGTTTTTGTTTTGTTTGTTGTTTTTTTGCTTGTTTTTGTTTACTACTAATAATATGCATAGTGTAAAAAAATAGCTCAGGAATTATGTCCCCATGTTACAAGTTGCAAGAGTTGACACAAAAGCTGGGTTTGTTGCTGAATTTCTTTGTTATTTTGGTCAGATGGTTTAATGATACTTCCACCTTCACTTAGGACAAGGCAAATAAATTAGAGAATAGAAAACCTGTGACAAGAAGTCTATTGATATCTTTGAGAAAACTGATGCCTTTTTTATCTAGAGATGACAAAAAATATTATTCTAGGTTCATGCATTTTGGACTCTGTAATAATTTATCACATGAAAAATGGGAACTGTTAAAGATGAGTATTATGTGAGAAATTCAGGAGATCAGTGTTTTTGTTTGATGTATCTGCTAACTGAATCCCCAAATCATGTTGCTCATTCTGGACTAAATTTATGCATTTATATTTATGAACAGGTCACTTTCCCGTTAAAGGGGGAACAAAAGCTACATGAATTCTAAAGCTTGCCTAGCAAATTCACAGGGAAGAGGATATAAAAGTACTGGATGAAAGGAGGAAAAGAATTACAAATACGACAATTCTCCAGGTTGCATTGTTCCTCCTGTGTCATCTCCAACATTCCATGTGCATCTAGTTATTTATATTACTTTTTCCATCAGGAAGATGAATTTAGCAGGCATACTACAGAATTATTTAAAAAAAAATAATCTGTGAGGACATTGATTCAGCCTATACCTTCCACATAAATAAATCAATCTGTTGTAATACACAAAGGACCCTATTCATTTGATCAACATTGCCAATATGAATTAATGAAATCAATAATTTTAGCCATTTTGGTTATGTATTGAATAGTACACTTTCTGTTGCTGCTGGTTCTTAGGATACAGGACTTTAGCATGTCTCTTTGGAAGACTAATATACATATTTTCTCTGCCCAAGAGAGAAACAGAAGATATTTGAAACTATTCAAGGTGACAGTAGTTAAGTGCTTTGTTCATTCTCGCAGGTAAGAAATCTGGACAGCTAACTCCATTCAAGACATCCCCTGTCACAACAATAACTTTCCTTTCACATGAACCATAGTAATTTTAACAGACTTCAGCAATAAATAACTGGAAACAGTAAAGCATTTGCTTTCCTGTGGTGGACAAAACAGGAAATGTAACAGTTGTGCCACACCAAACAAATGTTATTACCTCTATTCTGCACCTTTTGACTACATATGCCCATAGTTCTGAAATGCAATGATGTTGAGGGGAAAAAAAAGACATTCCTGATGCAAGTGGATTAATATCACTGCTTTCATCATTTGTTTTTTTTCTTTGCTTTTTTTTTTTTTTTTCTCTTTGGGGGGGGGAAGGCAGNTTTTTTTTTGTGTGTGTGTGTGTGTGTTAAAGTCACTCTTTCCATTCCTTTAATTTTCCATCCAACAGAAAGAACTCTCAATATAGCTGCACCAGGACTACAGCTATGCATGTTTATACAAAGACAGAAATATGTGCTTTATAACTCTCCCTTTTTAATAGCATTTCTTAAGGCTTTTGTTTGTCTTAAAAAGAACAGTCAAAATCATCATAATGAGATGGTATTCACACAATTCACAAAGAAACTAAAATAAGAAATTGTTGGGTTGTCACACTTGATTTATTATTTGAATTAGCCTCAGTCTCAAAAGGGTGAGAGACAGCACCAGTTTTTGTTTTTGTGTTTAGTGTAATCAGAAAACTACAAGCCGATTAACTGATCTGTTTACTGCAAAAACTTGTTTAAATTATGCTAACATAAAATTAGTTGACCCAATTATAGATATGCTGTGGAGGGATGACCTGCTGTTTTTGTTTTCTTTTTTAGAGAACAGTCAGAGTAAGAAATACTTGAATCTTTTTAAGGAGTCAATAACTATGCTAATCATGGTGATTCAGTCAAGGTGGTATCAAAGTTTCCAAACAAGTTCTCACAAAAGAAAAGGTAAGGTTCTGGGAAACAAATTACATGAATAAAGGCTCAGGTTTCTCAATGGAAACAGGAATTCATAGAATGCTACAGAGATATACATTAATTTCTGGGCCAGCTAGAGTAATCAAGCATAAAAAGGACAAAATTTACATTTGATATAAAATTATTCAGGGTAGTGAAAAGTAAAACCAAATGAAATGGAATGTTGAAGAATGTAATGATTTTGAATGCCTAGGTAACAAAATAAAGATGAAATTCAATGCTGATAAGCAAAAATTAATTAAAAGTGAAAAATATAACCCTAACTTACAATAAAGATTTTAAATTTAGCTATTATGACTTCATTTCCATATTGAGGAGTAAGAAATATTGAATAAACAAGATTCTCAGCTTGAAAAAGAGCTAAATAAGGTGAGTTATGGCATAGGTCTGTAAAATTATGAATACAGAGAAAATGAATAGGGAAACATTATTTACTATTTTTCCTAATGTAAAAACTTCTGATGCAATTACCAGATATCTTGCTTGCAATAAATAAAAGGAAGCACTTTTTATATGTTATACTACAATTGTGGAGCTCATTTCCACCAGATAATGTCGAACCTAAAAGCATAAATGTGTTAAAAAAAGAACAGAATAAATTAATGACGAGTAGATCCATCAATAGTTAATAAGTACAATGGTGTGAGTGAAACCTCCAGTTCCAAAAGTCCCTAAACTGCAAATTGCTGGAAAATCTGATGATACATTAATTTATTTATTTTTAACTTTTTTGTTTGGTTGGTTTTGGTTTTGTTTAGTTTATGTCTTGGAATATTCCCTCAAACAACCCTTTTGCAAGTATTAGATGGGGGATTGATTGACTGGCCAGGTCTTTGAACTGACCCAGATTACATCTTTTTACATTCTTATGTAAAATCCAATACATAATGTTCTTAGCAAATACATTTTCTTAGTGTTCTTATGACATTTTTACAATATTTACCCTATGTTTTTTACATTACTTTTTATAAACTTGCATATATATCACAAGTCTGAATAAACGCAGATTGTGTCTTACCTTGTTTGTGCAATTAATTGAATGAACACTTAAAAGTACATATTGTAAATAATGTCTCTTTTCCAGCTATTCAATCGTTCTTGAAACAAAAATGAAATTATTTCTCATTCACAAGGATTGTTCAAATAGAGCTCTCAATAAATGGATTCTTCATAAAATCGTCCCTAATTATTTCATTACCTGCTATTCTGCTATTCCTAGGTCACCTCAGTTACCTACAAGATTGGTTTTGTTCTCTTGAGGGATTTCACAGAGGCTTTCTGCATTTCCAAGTGGCAGCAACCACAATCTTTACTGCAGTGCTAACTTTTCCACAGCATGTGCCGCACCCTGAAGGACTACAAGAAACACGGGAGAGGCCACATCGGTGGTGGGGTAGCCAGCCACCCTATGGCTTTGCTACACGTCGTCTTCTAAGCTCCATGTACTGGAGGAAGAGAGGAGACAGAAGTACAGCTGACAACTTAATAAATGCCACTACATTTTGCAGCTTAACCCGCGGTATTTCAGCCAGCTTTGCAATCCATCGCTCCCTGCATATATGCCATTTGGCCCCTGCTGGGGCCCCGAACACATCCATGACCCTCAAGAGTTTGGCTGCTGGTGCCCAAGGCTGGCTCTGACACGGGGCAGCTGGGTGACCTGAGATCAGTCTGCAGTGTGACAGAGAGATGAGAGAAGCTTTAGTTTGGCCTTCAGCCTCCCTGTTCAGAAGCTGCCTTCAGGCTCGGACCCTGGCCCTCGGTCCTTGCCTGTCCTGTATTTCCCTTGAATACTTATGAAAGCCAAGCAACTCAGTGTTTTCCTACAATTAAAAATTAATAACTTCCACAAAAATATTTCTATAAGAATCCACAAACACAGTAGTATTTTTCCCTCAGGTATTTTTTGTGCTTTCTGTATTGTGTGGGATTTCTCCCACTTGCCTTAATGTGGGGAGGCAGAAGCAGCAATAAAAATAAAAACACAATAAAATAAAGACTAGAGAGATCTGCAGCTCTTAAAGAGTGCACTTCCTTCATATTCTGTACACACTGGCAAATATTAATTTCAGTTTCATATTCCTATCATCTTTAGCATGCATGCTAATTTTATTGACTGTGCACTAGCACAGCATTTCTTTCTTTTATGTATGAATTACGCCCTCCCAAAGTCATCTGTTGCCTATAGCAGAGGTTACCTAAGCCATAATTTGCAGCACTGTATTGTGACAATAATTTTTCATCAATTCTAACACAGTAATTCTACTGTCTGAGAACTGTGATATACCCATGACCTTTCCATCTTCTGCTCTTTATTCCTCATTCACTGATGATTTCCATGCAATTTGGTATAGTTTAGACTTCATTATTCTACTTGATAGCTCTACTTCATTACACATATTTTTTACCCTTATTGAATGGAAATTTTATGTAACTCAGGTTTTGACTGCAGTATGCAATTGTTTGCTACAAGCTGACTACAGTGTCTATGTATTTGAGAAGGTGATTAGAAAAAACTAACTGCTCTTTCCTCATATCTTCCCGTCAAAAGAAAACACATGATGACTAATGAAGGAGGGAAGACTCTGGTAATACTTCCAAATGTATTTATTGTTCACATGTGCAGAGCAAAGCTGAAGGTCCAGGCAATATCATCTACATGTACACATGAAACAGGCTTGTGTTTCTTTCAGAGGGACTATTGCATAAATGAGTGAACAAAAATGCAAATAAGGTTCAAATTTCTACTGAAAAATTTAAATTAAAGACCAGTAAACACTATATGGAGTGTAATAAATAAATATGGAGGGTAGAGTAAGGTAAAAAAAATGCAATTTAAATAAAATTATTCCAAGCATTAGGCATAATTATACTACTAATGTTTCATTCCCTTTCAAAAAGGGCAAACTATTTGAAAAATCTTTGAAATGAGTGTTCTTAACTCACAAAAGCACTTTCAGGATATCTGCAGTAAGATGCACAGTATGTTATCTTGAAAACTTAAAGGAAAGACTGGTCTAGTAAATATATATTTGTAATACATTCTTGATGGTCTTGAATTGAGAATGTTTATTTCATTCCCAACATTTAAGTGTTTAGCAACTATAATTGTAATTTTGAAATGAGATGTATTTGGGTACACAATACTTTTCCCTGTATATCCTCTTCTGCTCCTTCCCCCAAAGAAAAAAGAAGCCGATGCCATTCACTACTTCCTGAGATGATACTGTTTTGGAAAGAGAAAGTAACGATAAGAACTTGAGCCCTTGCTATCTATCAGATTGGAACTTGGATGGGATTAAATCCTAGAAGTAGCCAGGTCTGGGCTTCACAGGTGAATGGTTCAATCAGTAGCTTTTTGGAGCGCAGTGTGTTAATTACCTCTTACATGAACTATCTGTTCTTGAAAGAATTTCACTCTAACCCCCTCTATACAGATCCCAAGATTTGAGGTGCCTTTGGGTTTTTTGTTGTTTGGAGTTTGGTTTCTGGTGGCTTTTTTTAATGGTTTTTGGTTTGGGTTTTTTGGTGGTGGTGGTGTTGGTGTTTTTGTATTTGTTTTGGTTTTTGAATCTTCAGCTTTTTAATTTCCTGTTGCCTTTAGTTGATATTAAAGAAAGATGTTTGTACAGGGGGTAGTTGCTCAGTAGTACAGGCATAGTAGATTATACAGCAACAAAAGTTTACCTCTTAAGATAATTTAATATGGAAAATATTGTGAAGAGCCTTTATGCATTGAAGTCTTTCAGCATTCAGAAGTTTTGGTAATTTTTACATTGAATCTTTACATACTGTTGTCCTTGAAAAGATGGTAGTGCACTACATAGACTGCTGTACATAGAGATTTCAATGAATCTTTCTACATTCAGTAGCTACTTTGTTGATGGGAGTTACATCATGAGACATTTGTTTCACTCAGGTTTAAATTAGAAGTCAGCCAGTTAGAACTGAGAGAGTTACTCTAGCATAAAATAGAGAAAGATAAGAGTTACAGAGAGTGAGCAGAAGCATCACTTACCAATGCAAGAAAAATAAGGAACAAAGTGAAGTTTTCGGAGGGAATTTCCAAAATAGCATAAAGCTTTTCTTGGCACTTCATTATACCTAATCTAGAAAGGCCCTGAGACTCAGTCAGCAGACTGGATCCTTGTGATCCTGAAGGACAGTAAGCAAAATATAGTGAGATATAGGTCAAAACCTACACATGCTTTATTTGTTTTTGCATTACTCACTGAATGGAGTTAGGGAGTGGCACTGATGCCAAATCTGGGCATCTATGTATTTCTCTTATGTCACTGATGGGAACCAGAGTCACATAGACAATGGAAATTTTTTTTACTACTAATTTTCCACCATTCAGACATTGCACTTAAATTCTATTCCTATTTTTATTTATGCATTTTCAAAATAAGCATGAGAACTCCTTAATGAATTCAAGAAATTTCTTCAAAAGAACAGCTTATTTATTGCAGTTGATTTTTCTATGTTAATAAAATAATGGAAAACCAGATGTTTTGAACATCCACATGTTATTACATATATGGGCCAGTGAGCAGATGTTTCTAAAACTTTCAAAACCATCTAGAACTGCTTGTAAGCAGGGAACAATAAATGACATTTTAGCAAAAAAGCACCACACAGCACTTGCTCACTCCCTTCTGGTGACATGGAGGAGAGAATCAGAACAGTAAAAGTGAGAAAACTCGCAGGTTGAGATAAAGACAGTTTAATAAGTAAAGCAAAAGCCACATGCACAAGCAAAGCAAGACAAGGAATTCATTCACCACTTCCCATGGGCAGGCAGGTGTTCAGCCATCTCCAGGAAAGCAGGGATTCATCATGTGTAATGGTGACTTGGGAAGACAAATGTCATCACTCCGAAAGTCTCTGTGTTTCCTTCTTCTTCCCCAAGCTTTATATGCTGAGCATGACATCATATGGTATGGAATATCCCTTTGGCCAGTTGGGGTCAGCTGTACTGGCTGTGTCCCCTCCCAACTCCTTGTGCACCCCAAGCCTACAGGCTGGTGGGGTGGGGTGAGAAACATAAAAGGCCTTGACTGTTGAAGCACTGCTCAGCAATAACAAAAACATCTCTGTGTTATCAGCACAGATCCAAAACACAGCCCCATACTAGCTACTATGAAAAAAATTAACTCTATCTCAGCCCAAACCAGCACAATAGCTTAATGTAACTAAATCTGCATGTGTGAAACATAGTGTGACAGAATAGATGACAAATGACATTTGCTTTTTGAAATTGAAGATTATGTGTAACCTAAGTTTTAAATATCACAAAAAGATGAACCAGTTGCTCAATGTAATCTTTCATTTGCTTAATATAAACACTGAAAGTGACATAAATGATTTCTGAAGTTAACTTGTTTTAATTTGATTGGAAACTGAGTAGGAACACACACAAACTCCCTTGCAATGGCTTAGCTGTGGAGTTGTCATTTCCGACTGAGAGTCAATAACAACAAGTTGTCATTTTTTTCCATACAACTCCAAGCATAGTTTTTGTGACTATGCTCTAGAAGTTAGAATGATTAAAAAAAGAAATTCAACAAAGCTTTGACATTATTTAACAGAATAAAAACCATGTCAGGCACAATTGTCCCTTAGCGAAGCTATGTTGGCTGTCACCAATCACCTCCTTATATTCCATGTTCCTAAGCACAGTTTCCAGAAGGTTCTGCTCCATGATCTTGCCACGCACAGAGGTGAGACTGACCGGCCTGTAGTTCCCCAGGTCTTCCTTTTTTCACTTTTTAAAAATGGGGGTTATGTTTCCCCTCTTCCAGTCAGTGGAAACTTCACCAAACTGCCAGGACTTCTCAAATATTATGGAGAGTGGCTTGGCAACTTCATCCATCCGCTCCTTCGGTGGGGAGGGGGCTGTGCACCACCACGTTTCCTCTTTTTTGGGATGCATTGGTCCTGAGTTTGGAGGAGGAGATCCTTGAATACTAGCCATCTGTCATGGGCCCCTCTTCCCTCCAGGGCTTTGTCCCATGGTATTCTACCAAGCAGGTCCCTGAACAGGCCAAAATCTGCTCTCCTGAAGTCCAGGGTAGTGAGCTTGCTGTGTGCCCTCCTTGTTTCCCTGAGGATCTTGAATTCCTGCCCTTGAGCTTCACATTCCCACCAGCCCCTCCTTATTGGTGAGAACAAGGTCCAGCATGGCACCTCTCCTTGTTAGCTCCTCTATCACTTGGAGAAGGAAGTTATCATCAATGCATTCCAGGAACCTCCTGGATTGCTTATGCCCTGCTGTGTAGTCCCTCCAACAGATGTCAGGGTGAATGAAGTCCCTCTCGAGGACCATGGCTTGTGAACATGAGGCTGCTCCTATCTGTCTATAGAGGGCCTCATCCAATTGGTCTCCCTGGTTGGGTGGCCTGTAGCAGACCCCAACTCTAATGTCCCCTGTCCCTGCTTTCCCTTTAATCCTGACCCAGAAGCTCCCAGCTGGCTCCTCATCCATTCCCAGGTGGAGCTCCATGCACTCCAGCTGGTCATTGATGTAGAGGGTGACACCCCCTCCTTGGTCTTCCCTGCCTGTCCTTCCTAAAGAGCCTGTATCCTTCCATTCCAACACTCCAGTGTCCTGACACTGCCTGGGATAGATTTAATTTTCTTACTAGCAGCTGGTGTAGTGCTGTGTTTTGGATTTAAGATAAAAATAATGTTGATAACACACTGATGTTTTAGTTGTTGCCAAGCAGTCAAGGACTTTTCAGCTTCTCATACTGGCCTGACAATGAGAAGGCAAGGGGTGCCCAAGAAGCTGGGAGGGGACACAGCCAGTACAGCTGACCCAAAGTAGCGAAAGGTATATTCATAGAATCATAGAATCACAGAATCATCTAGGTTGGAAAAGACCTTTAAGACCATCAAGTCCAACCACTAACCTAACCTTGCCATCCCACCACTAAACCATGTCCTTAAGCACCTCATCTATCCTTCTTTTAAATACCTCCAGGGACGGGGACTCAACCACCTCCCTGGGCAGCCCATTCCAGTGCCTGACAACCCTTTCTGTGAAGAAATTTTTCCTAATGTCTAACCTAAACCTGCCCTGGCACAACTTCAGACCATTTCCCCTGGTCCTATCGCTTGTTACCAGGGAGAAGAGGCCGACCCCCACCTCACTACAACCTCCTTTCAGGTAGTTGTAGAGGGCGATAAGGTCTCCCCTCAGCCTCCTCTTCTCCAGGCTAAACAACCCCAGTTCCCTCAGACGCTCCTCGTAAGACTTGTGCTCCAGACCCCTCACCAGCTTTGTTGCTCTCCTCTGGACATGTTCCAGCAGCTCAACATCTTTCTTGTAGTGTTTCCATACCATATGATGTCATGCTCAGTACATAACTGGGGAAGTTGATCAGGAGGTGGGCAGTTCAGGAACTAGCTGAGCATCAGCTCCAGGTGGTGAGAAATGGTGCTGTGCATCACTTCTTTTGTATATAATAATATTATTATGATTATGATTATGATTATGATTATGATTCATCATCGTCATCCTCCTCTCCCTTTTCTGTCCTATTAAACTGTAGTTAACCCACAATTTTTATCTTTTTTATTCTCTCTCCTATCCCACTGGGAGTGGGGGGAGTGAATGATTGGCTTTGTGGTTTTTTTAGCTGCCTGCCAGGTTAAACCATGACATCCAGTCATAGAAGCTATCTCACCACATCTCTGTGATGCCAATAAGATCATAGTCCTGCAGGTGTGCATATGCCTCCAACTCTTCTTGTTTATTCCCCATGCTACCTGCATTTGCATAGAGGCATTTAAGCTGGGCCCCTGATGAAGCTGACTGACTGGCTGAAGTGGCTGGAATTCCTTTGTGCTGCACCTCAGGTGCTCTCCTGCTGACCTGTGATCCTTCTCCTGGCTCTGGGCATCTATTGCTGGCACTTGCATGAAACTGGTAGGACTGGAATGGATTGAGGTTCCTCTCTCCCAGAAACTTTAGTTTAAAGCTGTCTTTGGCAGTTTGACAAGCCAATGACTGAAGATGCTCTTCCCCTAAATAGACATAATCTGTAGGAAAAAAATTCTCAGTAAAGTACTATGTGTATTTAGACATTTGTTTACATCAGAGCAGTTATCTGTTCCCTTAAGAAGGAAGAGGTTCTGAGAAAAAGATGTCCTTGCCTGTTTTATAAATAGATAGAGGATAGTGTTTTATTCCAGAACAATAAAATAATTAAATATGCCTACACTGAAAATTAATATTGGACATGATAGTTCATTGACTCCAGCAAAAAAAATGGTGAAGTTCTTCTGTACAAAGATAAGTAGTCACTTAGAAACAAAGCAGAGGAACAAAGAGAGGAGCCCACAGAGTATATCTGATCCCCTGACACCAGTGGCTATGGAGTCACTCTGGGAACGTATACAATGGAGAAGTGTATCACAGAAACTCAGCTCCAATTACATCTAATTGACAATTCTCTACAATACTTAAGTTTTCGGTGAAGGAGCTCAGAGGAGTCCCTTGACATTATTTTCATTGCCCATTGACAATTTCTGAATTCTTCAATATAGCTTTTTATGTGTGACCTAAGTGTCTAAGCTTTATTACAGGCATGATCTGTTATCAATGGCAAACAGGGCTGTAATTTGTTTTCCTAAAAACAGTTGTCTATTGCATTTGAAACATTTTATGTTATCCCTCCCAGTCTCAATACTCCTCTAGAAAGACATTTACATCCCATAGATCTTTTGCCTTATTTGCTTGCCCCCTACAAATATGTCAGATACTCTAGGACCTCTGAGATTGTGCAAGACATCTGTTATTTGGCAACTTCATGGAGCATATGATATTCATTACCTCTAATGGCAGCTTACACATCTAGGCAAGTACACACCTGAACCCATGAGTCTTTCATCTGAAGCTGAATCTCATCCTAAGATTTGTCTGAAACTTCTCTCCACTGTTCCTTGAATGTCTTTTGAGTGACATCAACTGCTTTTGTCTAATATAATAACATGGAATGGTTCTAGGAATAGTTCACTTAACAGATTACTCCCCAAAAGCTGCATACACAAGCACCACACTTTTCTTTCTCTGCCAGCCCAGTTATCTTGCATCTTATCATTGTACTTTGAAATGGAAGCATCCTCACACAGACTCATAACACAGTTCAAAACACATAACACAGTTCAAAACACATAACACATGCCCTCCATTTCACACAGTAGAACACTACTCTGAAAGCTATGACTCATATTATTTTGAATACTTTTAATTTAGGGGGAAAAAAAAAAAAAAGAAAATTCACATGAAAAATGTTAATTAAGCCTTGATTCCCCCACCAGATGAGAAACAAGCCCAAGAACATGTAATATGAATAGCTAGTTTGTAGCAGAGGGAGATAGCCCTCTGTATTATGGATGTAAACCACACAGCTTAAGAATCTGTCCATTATTTAGTGGTATAGACAGAAGGCTTATTACGTCTTACTGGTTAATAAACAATAACCAATATCAAGTTTCTAAAACTTTAATTCCCTTTACCTGTTTTAAAATGTAGTTCATTGTTAAGTGATACTAGGAAAAATGTTTTTATTCTCCAGATCTACAGGCAAAGTATGAGGATATCTAATCTCTCTACAGTAACCCAAAACACTGGTTAATGTTCCTCACAAAAGGTTTTCACTTCATTCTTAACAGATTGGAGTAAGTGTGATTAGTATAATTAATCCTTCATTCTATTACTTATTGCTTCTTTTATATCTAGTCAATTAAATCATGGACAACCTTTTTGCAGGAAAAGAGAACCACAATGCCCATTCTACTCCAAACTCATAAAAATCCACTTACAACACTGTAGTATACTTCTGTACAGAGAAAATTTCATTGACAGTCTTTATTGACTTCTGATGGGAAATGTCAGTGAACTTGGGGGAAGGAGAGGCAAGGTGAGGCAAGGCAAGACAAAGCAAGGCAAGGCAAGGCAAGGAAAAAGGGAAGGAGAGATTCTGTTGCTCACACTGAGAAATAGAAACCAGAGATTAGTAATATATTGTTAACTGGAAAATCTGAATAAAAAATATTAAATAAAAAAAATATTTTAGGTGTGCCACAGGTTTCCTTTGAGATTTAGATAATTTATTTGGTATCATAATATTTCTAGTATTTATACTGTGTGATCAACCTTTAACAAAAAGGAGATTTTGAAATTATATTCAACACTTTCAAGTAGATGTCATTGCCAAAGGATTGCATACTTCATGCACTTTGTCTTTTATTTTCTTTTTCTCAAAAATAAGATTTGATTGTGACTTGATTTAGCTTTTCATACATCTGATTTATTTCCCACTGATGGGTAGTGATCATTATCAAAAGCATAAATAAATATGTAAATATATATATATCATAGAATTATAGAATCATAGAATGGTTTGGGTTTGAAGGGACCTCAAAGATCATTTAGTTCCAACCCCCCTGCCATGGGCAGGGACACCTTCTACTAGACCAGGTAACCCAAAGCCCCATCCAACCTGGCCTTGAACTCTTCCAGGTAGGGGACATCCACAACCTCCCTGGGCAACCTGTTCCAGTGCCTCACCAGCGAGTGTGTATATATAAGAGTGTGTGTTTCCGGGAAAGTTACCCATTTGTCTCCAACTGATTTGGAGCTCGTGATTGATTTGATAAAAGCTATTTGACACAGAGATTCTGTGTTGTTGCCTTTATGTCATTTCAGTACTCAAAGATCTACTTTTTACAATAACTAACCACATTTAGCTATCAAAAACCTTCACAACTTTTGGATAAGAGTGGAAGGTACATTTATTTGTTAGTCTATAAATAAGCACAACCTGAAGGATACTGTGTTCTAGTAAACTTAGAAGTATAAAGAGAAGTTAAACATTAATTTTTTTATTCAAAAGACACTGTTTTCTTTATGAAGTCTAATTGAAGAACATGATTTTATAAATCCTTGCTTAGAAGAAAAATGACTACTTAAAACTATTTCTTTAAGTTTAACAAGAAAGACAAGAACTAACGGACATAGACTTCCAAGGGGTTTTTTGTCCCACTAATTACTGGAGTGAGAATAGATTACTTTTTGGCAAGAAGTTGACCAATACAATTTTAGGTAAAAACATGCAGACAAATAGAAAACAAACAAAGCAGCCTGAAACTAGGGCAAGTTGAGCAGTTTAAAAGCAAAGCTAAGCTTTTTCTGAGCTCCATATCTGAACAAATGTTTCTTATAGTCTTAGAGTGTCAGCATTTTACAAGAAACTCAGGACAAATCTTGTACTCAGACAAGCTCATATTAATCATTGCCTAAGCAAAATAACAAATGCTAGTATTTCATTTCAGAAAATGTTTATGAATTATTCACTGATACAGTTTTGTCCTTCTTAAGGGCTATCAGTTTAACTTCTTTCATACTCATGCTTATAACTGTAGAGAATGCAGCTTCTGTTATGAGAAAAATACAAACAATTTCTATAATATGGCAGAGGAAAACTATTCTTTCAGTTCACAACAAAAGCTTTACAATCACTAGCAAGACCAATAGATATTGCTCATCTCTTCCATAAGTGTTGCACAAATGTAACTTTTTGCACTAATTCAGGTAAGAAAAAAAGTTGCTATAGTCTTGCAAATCAGTATACATTTAAGAAAGGTAGCGTCTTTTCTGAAAGAACAATCTTCACATGCCGGTGTTCAAGCTTGGAACTACCAAGACAATTATTGTGCAAGTCTTTCCAGTTTGCAGAGTACAATACCTTGCAGGTGTTATTTCTACATCCTGCATAAACAGAAGACATCTCAAGCTTTTAAGAATTTAAATCTAATCTTTGGGTCTTTTTTTTTTTTTTTTTTTA
>VXBL01005391.1:75030-101704 GCA_013400195.1 Aramus guarauna | reverse complement strand
TTTTTTTTTTTTAATGACTACAAGTATCCACAACTGATACATCCCAACATACATGGAGTTAAACCTGAAATTAGTTGTATTATATAAGTACACACATACACACATGCACACACACACAAATACAGTCATATACATAAATATAGATATATTTCTCTGCACTACTGTAATCGGTTTTAACTAGATCCAGCTCCAATAAAGAGATTTAATAAGTTGTTAGGTTTTACTTCCAAAATGGAAAGAAGAACTTGAAGGTGCTCATAGCAGTGCTTTTGACTCTCTCTTGTTTGACCAGACACAGATTTTGGGTTACCTGTTTTCTAATGAAGGTAAGCTTCAGCTTAATTGAGATATAACTCATGTTTAAGCCAAAATCAAAGAACCAAGTGGAAATATTTTCAAAGCCTGATGAGGACTTTTCTCAGCTTCCTCCTTTAAACTGTCCAACAAGAAAGGCAGAAAGAAGAACCAGTACAGTGTAATAAGAGGATCACTAAATGCAGTCAGAATTGTTTGCTTTTCAAAATTTACAAGATCCTTATGTCCATGTCAGTCCCTAGTTCAGCAGTTGGAACTTTTGTTCCAAATAGAGTCTTCCTTATTCTGGAGGACTGAAGTCATCATCTCCAGACAGAAAGGGAGATAAAGAACACTGCTGCAAAGAGGAGCATGACTATTTAAAGCAGTCTTAAGGGCATTTAAGAAAAGATTTAAACAAACAAACAAACAAGCAAACAACTAAAACCCAATTCTAGTATTATCTTGATTGCTTTTTAGCTGTTTTGTCTACAAAGCTGTCAGTGATTTCAAGTGATAGCAAGGCATCGAGATGTAGAATTGAATCATTAGGGACCTTTGTCTGTGCCTGGAGAAGCAGATGATAGCCTTCTGCTCTCTAGTTACCTACTTTGTGTGTTGCTAATGCTGCTGTCATTTCTATTTGCCTATGACATGTTGCATACACCTACAGGGTTGCATAACTAATGATTAGGATATTGTAGGATACCAAGTTTCATGTATTGCTTTCGTCAGAGTGACAGTCATTTTCTGCTTCACTATTATTGCCATTAACATCTAATGTCTTTTCAAGCTTCTCCATAGTTAGTGAGATTAATGCAAGAGGAGTCTTTGAAACAGTTTAAAATTTGCACATCTCACACAAGAAGATAAGGAGGTCATATTTAGAAAACTACTTTGTAGCAGGTCTATGTATTGAAAACGTAGAAGTCAGGCAAATGAAATGCATGAAATCTTAAAATAACAAGCTGTGTAGGAATATGGTAACTTCATTCTTAATCCCCTAGAGAGACTTAAGTAATCTTCCAGCTGTAACGTTTTTTTTTTCCTTTTCTGAAATTCTCCTCTCTTTGTGACATGGTAGAAAGATAAATACATAAATATAAAAAGAACTCAAATGCCTCTAAGGTAAACTGTTCTGAAAGCTTACTGCCAAGAAAGTAACACAATGTAGAAAAGATATCTCTAGATCCCTTTTTGTTTTGCTGAAGTGCGTTTTTCCATTCCATCTCTTGGAACAGTATCTTCATCTTTCATGCTTAGAATTCAAATATAATTGCTGTAGGAGAAGGAAATATTTATTTAGTTGTTTGTTTTGGGTATTACCTGGTATCCAGTGATAGGAGGTGTGGGAATCAATCATAGAATTACAGAATACCAGGTTGGAAGGGACCTCAAGGATCATCTGGTCCAACCTTTCTTGGCAAAATCTCTGTCTAGACAAAAGCACTGTCTAGACAAGATGGCCCAGCCCCCTGTCCAGTCCAGCTGAATCTTAAAAGAGTCCCATGTTGGGGAATCCACCACTTCCCTGGGGAGATTATTCCAATGGATGATTGTTCTCATTGTGAAAAATTTTCCTCTTGTGCCCAATCAAAATCTCCCCAGGATTAACTTGCACCCATTACCCCTCATCTTTTCCATGTGACTCCTGGTGAAAAGAGAGTCTTCATCTGCTTTGTAGCCACCCTTTAAGTACTGGAACATGGTGATGAGGTCTTCCCTAAACTTTCTTTTCTCAAGGCTGAACAAACCCAATTCTCTCAGCCTTTCCTCATATGGCAGCCTTCCCAGTCCTTTGATCATCCTGGTGGCCCTCCCCTGGACTCTCTCCAGCCTGTCCACATCTTTTTTGTATAGTAGAGACCAAAACTGAACACAGTATTCCAGGTGTGGCCTGACAAGTGCTGAGTAGAGTGCGAGAATGGTTCAAAGCTGCGTCAGGGGAGGTTTAAACTTGACGTTAGGAAGCATTTCTTTACAGAGAGGGTGGTCAAATACTGAAACAGGTTTCCTAGAGGGGTGGTTGATGCCCCAAGCCTGTCAGTGGTTTTGGAGGCATTTGGACAATGCCCTTAATAATATGCTTTTACTTTCGGTCATCCCTGAAGTGGTCAGGCAGTTGGGCTAGATCATCATTGTAGGTCCCTTCCAACTGAAATATTCTATTCTATTCTCTTCTCTGCTCTGCTCTGCTCTTCATTTATTTATTATTTATTTAAATCACTCTTAGTGTTATTGCTATTTGCTTAATTGTCAGTATCACCTAGGGTGGGTAGTCATGGTATTTAACTGAGTCTGGCAGTTTGAATTTATACATAAAAAAGTACATTGAATTATGATTAATTGCGCTGTTCCAATACATTGAAAGCTATTTGTTTCTGTGCAAGCACCTCTTCCCACACATCTAAGCCACAAACTGTTCTGCTGTAATTTTATAACCCCATTATAATTGCAGAGTGGGAGAAAAATATACCATATAAGGTAATTTGATGCTAAGGGTTAAGGTAGGTTAATGTACCTTTATTAAAGCAATGAAACATATTAATAGAATAATAAGGGAGGATCATCCTCTTGAAATCATATGTCACAAGATTTGCAAACCATTTATTCTGATTTGCCACATTAGAAGAACCAGCTTATATTTATGAACATCTTATTGTGGTCTTCATACTGTTCTTTTTCTATGAAATAGTATTTTAAACAGTGAATGCATTTGTGTGACACACACACACTTATATATACAGATTAGCATACATGTAAGAATGGAAATCCATTCCTCATATTAGAATAAGAACACACAGCAAAATCTCTTTTCCTATACCCTGGAATAACATGGTCCAGGTAGAAACATGCAGTTAGTGAAGTCCATTGTAAAATCTCCATTCATTGTGGTAAAAATTTCATTCCACCGTATATATTATTTATTTTACAATTCCTCTTGATGTACCTTTCTATAAAATTTCTAGATTTAATTTTGTCCTCACCTATTTTATCCTATTTTAGTTACTTTTCCCTTCTTCCCTTCTGCTTCCCTCTGATAATCATTTTTACATGAATCTAGCTACTAAACTAGGTTATTGAGGGTAGCCTGAAACCTAGTAATAATATGTCCAATCATTTATTAAGACATCAGCAGGGACACCAAGAAGAGCTTAGTAAAACCTTGTACTCCAGTGTTGTGTGACACTCTTGTACCTGTTAAGATGTCCTCCTCTCCACACAAATCACACTGTCATGCACAGTCAAGTCTCAGTGCAACTGTCGCAGCTACTGGTAAGATTCAGGATGTGGATACAGCACTGTCTCTTTCCCACTGTGTGCACCTCTAGGACAAAACTATCTGAGAATGCTGCAGCCTCAGCGTTTGGAAACAAAGACCGGTGTGCTGCATTTACCTGAAGTAGACAGCATGGAGGAATGTGATAACACTAAAGGCTAAATTTATACTAGTCAAATGAACAACCTTGGGACTGTTCTCTGGCACTGATACCAACTGGCATGGGATTGCGCCCATCTGAAACAGTGTGACCAGTGTAAATTATCTACAGGAATGCTCTTTAGCTCATGGTATCTCCTGAGCCATACCTGGGAGTTGTTTGGAAGAACACCAGTTTGTTCAGGACAAAATAATGTTAGGAACCATGCTAACAATGAAACAGTACAAATGCATTCTATGTACATTAGCTGCCAGTGTTTATCATATAGCCAGCTTAAATTAATTTAAATGAATAAGGCTGTCACTACAGTAGTGAATCTAAGCAGGAGATGCCAGTTCTTGGGGGTTTTGATGAGAATTTCCAATGGAATAGGAAAACAGCTTTCAGAATCAGTTATGTACTTACATTATTTTGAAATTCACTAATGTCTCTGAAGCAGAAGTTACTGGATATGAGTTCTTCACCCTGTAACCTTTAAATTTTAAGGTTTGTTTTGTTGTCTCCAACATGCTGAGAAGAAATGCATTTCTGGTTCTTCTCCCTGTTTTTGTAATGGTAACAGTACAAATCAAATGTTGAGTAAAAAAAAATAAATGGCATATATCTCTGAAAACAACTCCATCATAGGTAGTCTGGTAGAATATTACAAAAACACAGGATGCATTTCTGTCTGCAAGTGAGAATAATCAGACGTAGAAAGATTCATGTTTGATCAATAAACGTTCTTTGCAGTGGACTCACACAGTCATTGTACATGCCATTACTCCCAACAGTCTCTAATGGCAACGTTTCTACGAACAGGGAGATCATGCTTCTATATGGCAAGCATTAGCCAATGTATACTTGTGCTAAGAAGAAACATTTTCATTTTTCAAAGCAAGGTGTTTATTTTTAAGAAAAAAGACTAGATTTAAGTCACAGATATCCACTAGAAACGTGTAAATTTGGTAGGCAAGAGGGCATTCCTCCTTTCCCAGCCCAGCAGATGTGAGGCTGCTGTGTTTCCCTGTTCCCAGCTCCAGCCAGTGAGCCAGCCAGAGACTGAGCATCCTGATAGATGTGCACACGCACCACACACACGAGATGGGAAACATTGCCTTTACCAGCACCTACATAAATGCATTGCACTCAGATGAAGTCACCAGCCCCTTCAACCTGATCCTCTTCTTCCTCTCCAGCTGATGAACACTGAAGGTGGTTAGTCTTCACTGAAACAGCTTAGACAATCAAGCTGTGCAGATGTTGGTCCCAGGCCTTGCCACCCTCCAGTTTTTGGCTTCTGGACCTACAAGCCCCTCAGGTTCGCAGTCCCACTCCCGCTGCTGGTGCTCAGACCTCTAATCCTGTTTGCTGACTGGTCTGGCTTGAAATTCACTCATTTCCCCCACTCAGAGTGCACCCAGAGAGAAGATGGTTAGAAACAGGATTTAATAAGAATATAGCACAGATGGCAGTGGTCAAGCACAGGGCTCAGCGAGACAAGCTGATGGACCAGCAATCCATTTATACCTAGCTGTCCAATTTTATACCCTTCTCCCTAATTTTTCCCAGTCGTTCCTCCCTCATCCACCCCAATCCTTCCCTTTCCCTGCCTTTGCCCTTCCCCTAAGCACTCCAGAATAAGCCTTGCGTATTTCCACATTCCCCTTAAAACATCCTATAAGAAGACTTACAGTACCTCAGTGCTTTTCCCCAGCACCCCAGAGAAGTGGGGTGTCACGTACCCCTCTAGGCAGTAACCCGTCAGTCTGCGAGGTGATCTGTGGAGAGACCCTCTCCCGTCAGCTCCTCTCAGGGTGACGCCAGGGCCTGACCATCCTCCTGCGTTTACTGTTAAGGCATTTCAATGCTTGTGAATCCAGGTCAGATTGCTTTTTAAATCCCGGATTGGAATTCATCTCACCTACTTCTTGCACTTTACAGAGTCTCATAAATTTCAAGCATGGATGATTTTAAAGTCAGCCAAGTCGGGGTGCTCTGTTTGCTCTGAAGATTTTGCTGGGGTTCTGCTGCCCAGCATTGTTTCTCTGGTTTTCATAGATCTCTGTGTTTAGTTGTGTAGCCTAAAAAACTGCAGTTCTCATAGCTTCACATGTCTCTCTCATAGATGCATTTTCTTGTGTCTCACAGGTAAGTCCTGAAGATTTTTTCTTAAAATGAAATACAAAATATCTCTTCATAAAACAACAAATGTAGATTATGCCTCAGTATTATGTAGTCTATTTCTGCACATTTAATCATTAATTTAAAAAAAAAAATGTTGTATTTAAAAACAAGGATAGAAAAAATTACTTTGACATAATATGTCTTAATTTTTATTAAACATTCAATATAGAATTAATTAGATCATTATATTTCACTTACACGGTTGTGCATTATTCATCCATCTCAATATTGTAACTGAAACTTTTCTACTTCTGTGTAGACTTTACTGTACCAACTTTTACAACAGTTTTCTCTTATACAGGCTTTATATCATCCAGATTTGTATAACAATTCCATTTATCTTATTTCACCTCACTGAAATTCAGTGCCTGTTGTAATATTTCTTCAGAAGCTGAAAAAATTGTAATATAGGAGCAAAAATATATTAAAAATGTAGATGTATTGGTACATATTTAAATATAATCCAAGCATAAAATTTTAATATATTGAAATTAAGAATGAAAGTATATGTAAGCTCTCATAGTTGTAAAAAATATAATAAAAAATTATAAGGATATTGCATTTTTCTTGAACCAATACACTACAATACAGGAAATTTAGCATTAAGTTTACCTACAAAGGAAGTACAAACAGGTGAGCTAAGCAAAGCAATCAATCTACCTAATTCTACTTTGATACTGTAGGACTATGTTTACTGACAAGGCACTTTAATGCTTGTGAACCCAGGTCAGATTGAACTGTGTTTTTAAAATCCTGGACCTGAGTTCATATCAGGTAATTTTTGCATTTCAAAGACTCTCTTAAGTTAGGAAACAGTTTGTCCATGGCTATCTCCAGGCAGAGAATTCACTAAGACAAGTTTGTCCCTTTTCCTTCCATTTGTGGACACTGCTGGTGTGTCTTGTCATCCTGTGCAGTCTGATACAGATAAAATCTAATGATCTCATAGCTCTCTCCTCCACTTAATGCTGGGGCAGCATCTACAGTCCTTTATAGTGAGTGGACACATACTCCCAGATTTTAAGGGCACCTCAAGAAACCTCTTTTAATAAAAGGAGCATATAATGCTCTTTGTATCCTGTCTCAAACACCTAAACTGAGTGCATAAAATTAGATGGGATTATCCAAGTGGCATGATATATAACATCCAACAAGTAATAAGGTCATTGATCCTTTTAAAACCAGTGACATTTGAGCCAGATAATTAAATTCTGAGTGTTTTTGACCTTTATCTAATCTCTCTTATATCTTAACCATTATAATAAAGAAAACTGTTGCCTGCAGGTAAGCTGTAAAGGAATGATGAATTTCATGAGTTGTCTGGTGTAGCAGTGGTTTTCTTTTTGTTGTTGGAAGCCTAGCATTAGCCTCTGTAATTATAAACATTAGATGTCATTTTCAATACTTACAGCAATGATAATCTTTTCTTCCCCAGCTGTGCTTTTTATACAGCATACCAGTTAATTTTAACTGTATAGTGCTTTCAGTATTCAGTGTTCTTCCGTTTAGACTGATAAAGAATGTATTAAAAATAGTGATAAAGTAAATTGTATAAATTAATTGTATATTTAAAACATTCATATTAGAGACAATACTTAACTTTGTAGAACTATTAAAAAAAAAAAGTAATCTAAATGCTTCTTATGGTTATCTTTTCCCTCTTCTTTTCTTCTTTTAATTGTTCCTTCATCATGTTTCTCCTTTCTCCATCTCCTTTCCCCTGCAGATAATGATCTATGGAAATTTCATGTCACAGAACCTATCAATATTTGATTCTGATAGTGCATCTGCACTATTAAATAGAGTGGAGGTGTGCACAACTAAGAATGTTGAAGAGCTCAGATTATTTGAAATATTTTTTTCTTTGATCACTTCCAAATTAGCTCACCTCCTTTTTGGCCTGCTGAACAATAACAAAATAAATTTGTAGGGATAGGACTAGTGTTTCCAGACATAGATGTGAGACAATCAGTTTTGCTTATCTTAGACACAAACCATTGATCTTTTTTTCACTTTAACATGTGGACACAACTAGATATGGAATAAATCACATGACCAGAGTGCTACACTTGCCTATAAACTATTCAGAAGAGACAGGGAAGGAAGGAGGGGTGGGATGTTGCCCTGTATGTAAAAAAACCAGATTGACTGCAGAGAGCTTTCTTTGAAAAACAGTGGTGAACAGGTTGAGAACTTAAGGGTAAAAATTAGGCACCAAGCCAACAAAGGATATCTCTTGGCTGGTGTTTTCTGCAGGCTGCCTGACCAAGGGGAGCCTGTAGACAAGGCATTCTCACTTCAACTACATGAAGTATCATGCTCACGGACTCCAGTCCTGCTGGGGTACTTCAATCATCCTGACACCATCTGGAAAAGCAGCAGAGCAAGATGTAAGCAGTCCAGGAGACTTTTGGAGACCATGAAGAAAAATAAAAAGGGCTTCTACAGGTATGTTAACCAGAAAAAGGAAGCAAAAAGAAATTGTGTCCCTCCCCCCCCAATAAATGAAGCAGGGGATCTGGTGACAACCAATACAGAGAAAGCTGAAGTTCTCAACAACATTTTTGCCTCAGTTTTCACTGCCAATTTCTCTTCCAACATCCCTCCAGTCCCTAAATCTCAAGGCAGTGATTAGGGGAGAGTAGTCCCACCCACTGTAAGAGAAGATCAAGTTCAAGACCATCTGAGGAACCCGAAGATATATGCAACCTGATTGAGATGCATCCCAAAGTCCTGAGGAAACTGGCAAACTTTGTTGCTAAGCCACTCTCCATCATATTTGACAGTCAGTCAAAGTCCCCATTGACTGGGAAAAGGGAAACATCATGCCCATTTTCAAAAAGGGTAAAAAAGAGAACCCTGGGAACTACTGACTAGTTAGCCTCACTTCTGTGTCCAGTGAGATTATGGAGCGGTTTCTCCTGGAATACATTGTCAAAACATATGGAAGACAGGAAGGTGATTAGAGACAGCCAGCATGGCTTCATCATGGGTAAATTCTGCCTGACTAATCTGATGGCCTTCTACAACAGAGTAACTGTATCAATGAAGGGAAGACCTATGACCTCATACAACAACCTTGTCTCTAAATTGTAGAGATTTGGATTTGATAGATGGATGGTTAGATGGATAAAAAACGGACTGGATGGCTACATTTGAAGAGTTACAGTCAATGTCTCAATGTCCAAATGGAGATCAGCAGCAAGTAGTGTCCTTCAGGTGTCCGTATTATGACTGGTACTGTTCAGTACCTTTATTAATGACACAGACAGTGGGATTGAGTGAACTCTCAGCAAGTCTGCAGATGAAACCAAGCTGAGTGGTGCAGTTAATATCTTAGAGGGAAGGGATGACATCCAGAGGAATATTGGCAGGCTTGAGGAGTGGGCCTGTACAAGCCTCATGAAATTCAACAAGGCCAAGTACAAGGTCCTGCACATGGGTTGGGGCAATCCCTAGTATCAATACAGACTGGGGGATGAAGGGATTGAGAGCAGCCCTGCAGAGAAAGACTTGGGGACATTGGTGGATGAACAATTGGACATGAGCTGGAAAAGTGTGCTTGTAGCTCAGAAAGCAAATTGTGTCCTGAGCTGCACCAAAAGAAACGTGACCAGCATATTGAGGGAGGTGATTCTGCCCCTCTGCTCTGCTCTCGTGAGACCCCGTCTGGAGTACTGCTCGCAGTTCTGGAGTGCCCAGTGCAAGAAATACATTGACCTGTTAGAGCAGGTCCAGAGGACAGCTGTGAAAATGATCAGAGGGATGGAACACATTTCCTATGAAGAAAGGATGAAAGTATTGGCAGTGTTCATCCTGGAGAAGAGAAAGCTCCAAGGAGACCTGATTGAAGCCTTTCAGTGTATAAAAGGGGCTTGTGAGATAAAGACTTTTTACTAGGGCCTATACTGACATGACAAGGGGCAAGAGTTTTAAACTTTAGGGTAGGTTTACATTGGACATAAGGAAGAAGGCTTTTTATTATAAGGGTGGTGAAACGCTGGAACAGGTTACCCAGAAAAGTTGTGGTTGCTCCATCCCTGGAAGTGTTCAAGGTCAGGTAGGACGGGGCTTTGAACAACCTGATCTAATGAAAGACATCCCTGTCCATGGCAAAGGGTTTGGACTGGATGATCTTTAAAGGTTCCTTACAACCCAAACCATTCTATGATTCTATCAATCGATGATGCTGTAATAACTGCTCTTTTTTCCTCCTGTTCCATGCTTCCTTGTCGTTTTCATTTTTGCATACTTCTACCAACTTTTACGGCTTTTATTTCATGTTTATCCTCTTCCTTCCTAATTTACCAGGTTCCTACCCTTGTGCAAGCATTTCTTTACTTACACTTTCCCTGTCTTCCTCCCCAGCCATTCTTCTTTTACTAAGCACTTTACTGCAATGGATGTAAAAAGGCTGAACAGAGAAGACTATTGTTCCAAAACAGATCCTTCACTTTTATGTGAGTGTGCAATTTTTACTTTGTCAGAAACCTGGGAAAAACAAATTTGCTTTCAAACAGCTTTTTCTCAAATATGCCTCAGTAGGCATGTTCAATTTTGTAGTTCATTCGTCTCTTGGTCAGAGATTACACACTGCTAGGATTTCTCTACATTTCTATTTTGTGATTTTTCTCACATAGAATAACTTCAACCTGGGCATATTCAAAATGCATTCTCTCTCTAACTTAACCAAATTTAAATCTTTCTGATGCATAACTCTCACTTTAATATTCTTTTAAAAAAATAATGACTGTGAGATTTTGTCTTACATACAGCTTCCAAAACGCATTGGTTTCTCTCCAACCCATATGAAAGAAAGGATAAATATATTAAAAAAACAAAACAAAACAAAACAAAAAACAAAACAAAAACAACCCCAAACAACAAACCCAAAAACAACAATAAAAAAACAACACAAAAAATCCCCTGAGAAAGCTCCAAATAGTATACAAAATATTTGTAGTCTAAAAACCACTTTGTATTTCATGTTGTCTAGCTGTCATTCTGAGTGCTTTTAAAATAAACATCTAGTCAAAGTCTAATTGCATTGTAATGCTGGAGAGAATTAAGAAAAAAATTGCTATTCCAGACCTGACTATGTGCAAAACCAAGGAAAAAAAACCAACAAAAAAACCCCACAAACAAACAAACAAACAAACCCCAAAAAACCTCTTCTGATAAAGAATGGATATGCACTCACCATTGTGTTGTGTTTCCAGTTCATACAGTTTGTAGTTTGAAGCTCAGACAAATTCAACTAGATAGTTGCAGTTGAAATTGTTTGGTATGCTTCTGCATCTTGAAGTCTATTAAAAAAGAACATTGTCATCTATGGTTTTTATGCTGCTGAGTTCTAAATATTATTCAGTCAGAGAATGCTGAAAGAATGGGCTACTGCTCCTCTCAGTGCAGTGAGAAAAACGTCAAATAAATTAAGGAGACAAACCAGTTCCTTAGCTGGTGTAGATCAGTGCAATTTTACAGAGTTCATGGAGAACATCTCTTATTGTAGAGATTCTAGTCTTTAAAAGCCAGTATAATCTGTAGCAATTGATTACACAATGACTATCTTGAAATGTGAGAGAGAAAAAACAAGCTGCAACAATAAAGATTTACTTAAGGTTATATAATGCTGAGAGTCTCCATCAAGGGATGGATACAAACTGAAAAACTGGGGATTGATTAGACAGTAAGAGGTTATTCTTCATAAAATGAGATGAAATGTTATTTTCTAAATGTTAAGACAAAAGGTTACCTGACAGTTGGAGAACAACAGCCAAAAATGCTGCATATTTGATTCTCTTTTCCTTGACTAGGACATTATTTTAGTACAAAAGACATTGGTTAGAATTTTACTCCACTCAACACTAAATTTTTTCTCTCTAAAATTAAGCTAGATATGTCCTTTTCACTCTGAAGCAAACATCATAATTCCCAGTGGTTTTGTTGGGGTTTTAACTCTAAGACATATAAACTTATAAAGTAATCTAAATGCATGGAATTCTGAGTATAGGACATGGACCTGTTGAAGCCTGATCAGAGGGCTGGAACACCTCTCCTATGAGGAAAAGCTGAGACAGTCGGAATTATCTAGCCTGGAGAAGTGAAGTCTCTGAAGACACCTTGCAATCTTTCCATACTTAAAGGGGGCTTATAAGAAAGATGGGGACAAACTTTTTAGTAGAGCTTGTTGCAATAGGGCAAGGGGTAATGGTTTTAGACTAAAAGAGGGTAGATTCAGACTAGATATGAGGAAGAAATTTTTTACGATGAGAATGCTGAAACACTGAAACAGGTTGCCCAGAGAGGTGACAGAAACCCCATCCCTGTAAACATTCAAAGTGAGGTTGGATGGGGGTCTCAGCAACCTGATCTAGTTGAAGGTGTCCCTGTCCATGGCAGAGGTGTTGGACTAGATGACCTTTAAAGGTCCCTTCCAACTCATTCTATGATTTTATGATTCTATGGTTCAATTTAAACTTAATACAAACTGAGGTTTAAATACCATGTATAATTTTGTTTGCAGATACTAAAACTGTGTTTATATTTTTAAATTCTCTGGGCTATGAATATATTAGTTAGTTGGGATATGGCTACATCATTTACAGTCAGGTATGTGCTAATTATGGCCACACTCATCTAGACAGCTGGATAAAATTTGGTAGAAATAATGAAACCACTGCTTGCATTGTGCTGTCATGGGTCAAGATACTCTAGATTGTGCTGTATGTCATGTTAATATATTTCCAACCCAATGCAGCTGTGTGGCTTTTGCATCATAGTGTTTCATGCCCGGCTAATTTGCAATGCAGTGAAACATACGTCCCTTTATTCACAAAAGACACACTCCTAGAAGTCTAAGTCTTACTGACATTGAATAAGATATGAGGACACTCACAAAGTAGTATTTAGATTATGGGAATGCTACATATTCTTAGTAGTAGATCAATACACAAGCTGGGGAGAGTTAAGCAGATAGATGAAAAACTGGAGAAGAACTATTCTGTTTGCTTGTGTAGAAAAATCAAACAAAGACTGTTGGACTGCAAATCAATTTTAATGCATGTTAGCATTGCTCTAGTAATACACAAACAAAAGATTTGTGAATTAAAAAGATATTAGACACAGAGGGGAGGGAACAAAAGTTTGTTCTTGTTATGCTCTCTTTTCATTAAATTAGTAAATAAATGTTCTATTCTAAGAAATATTCAAAGAGTAGAGGTGAAGTCTAAGATAGTTTTATGAGAAAACACAGATGTTTTCCTAAGGTTTTATAAATCATCAAAACTAGATGATTTTTAGACCACATGTAACATCTATTGATGTTGTAGCAGCTGTACTCAGAAGACTAATTACATATTATGGTAACATTTTTTCCTTACACGTTGTAATTTTTTTTTTTTTTTTCCATTTTGGGGCTACCACAACCAGTTTCTAAATTATAACACCAGTATCAAGTGGCAGCTTAGAAATATGAAGGAAAAAAAAAGTCAATAACTGTTTTTGTCTGAGCTCTTGCAATACAATTTATTTAGGAAGAAAACTAAGGAAAGTGTTATGAAAATACTGCATTTTACTTTTTCCCTAGTAGAGTATTCTTTAATGCAGCCATTATTAGAGAAAGGGGGGGAGGGAACAAACAAAAAAAGTCTGAATTCTAGGTTTGAGAAAATGAGAACTAACCAGTAAATCCTAGATGATCCAAAACGTTTTGATTTGGTGTGTTTCAACTTTCTGCATTGTCTTGTTTTCTCCATGTTTGCAAATATTTGAGTGCACGCATCTCACAGCAAAAGAAGAGTGATAATGATATTAGCAAGGTAATTTAGAAAATAATAATATGGAGAAGGAAGGAAAAAAGGCTTTACCTACACTAGCAAATTATAAGGAGAAATAATAACAAATCTGTAGAAATAAACCGCTTATGCAGAAGACTCAAAAACTATGCAATATTTGAGGGGGTTTCCTCAGATAACCTCTGGTTTAATACTTTGAATTGAACATAAATTATTGGCTAGAGAATGTTAAATGTGCTCCAGGAGTGTATCTTTCTGTTTATTTTCACTTAATAAGAAAAAGAAATAAAAACCACAGAAAAAAATATCATTGTGTGTTCAGTCATTCCACAATGTGAGTCAAAATATAGCAAATGGAGACAATTAAGAGTTTCTGTTTAAAAGCACACTGTTAATCTGAACTAAAGTAGTACATGTATGCAGCCAAAGAGTTTTCTCTATGTGCATGTTTTAACAAGACAAGAAAAAAATTATCTTTTATTTGCATATGACACAGCTGTCAGCCTTTGTTATCATCTTAATAATTCTTATCACAGTGCCCCAGTTTCAGCTGAGATAGAGTTAATTTTCTTTCTAGTACCTGGTATAGTCCACCACTAGTTGGTGCAACTGACCTTGTCGTGGTGTGGTGGCTTGCGTGCCTTGTCAGGCCAGACTAAAATGTTGCACCCTGGCCCTCCAGGTTGGGGGTTTTGTTTTGGGCTAACAACCCAATCATGTAAAAAACAAAATCTGTTACAGAAATTGCAACAACACTATCCCACCGGGTTCGGTGGCATAGTGTTGTTGCAGCCCTATGCTCCTCGAGGAGTAACAAGGACCAAACAACAACAACCTGGTATAGTGCTGTGTTCTGGATTTAGTATGGCAATAATGTTGATAACACACTGAAGGTTTTAGTCGTTGCTAGGTAGTTGTGGTGCTTACACTAAGCCAAGGACTTTTCAGCTTCTCAGGCCCTCCCAGATGCACAGGAAGCTGGGAGAGCACAGCCAGGACAGCTGACCCAGGCTGGCCAAAGGGATATTCCCTGCCATAGAGTGTCATGCTCCGGATAGAACTGGAGAAGCCAGCTGGGAAGTGGAATCAGTGCTCGGAAAGAGAATAGTCATTAGGTGGTTGTTTCTTTTTTTCCTTCTGCATGTGGTGAGCAATTGCATTTGTGCATCACTTGGTTAATATTAATATTAGTGTTGTCGTTGTTGTTACTATTATTATACCCTTAATTTTTTATCCTATTAAACTGTTTATCTCAACAAGGGTTTGGTTTTTTTTTTCCATAATCCTCCCCATCCTCTCAGGCTGCATGGTGCTTAGTGGCTGGCTGGGGCTAAACCATGACACAGTTATTCACCACTGCTAATCTGAAGAAAGGGGTTAAAAAAAAAAAAAAAAAAACCAAAACAAAAAACATCTCTTGCTTTAGCAAGAGAGCCCTGTCTTACCTATGCCCATACTTTGAGACATGACTTTATAACTAAATACAGCTTTTTCTATATCAGAACTGTTGCTTAAAGAAAAAAAAAATTGTGCTTGTATATATAAGTTATTAAGCATTGTTCCTATCTCTCCTTTTCCTCTGAACTGACCTCATAATAAATGGAATCACCATTCAAACACCACCACTTATAGTGAGCAAATCAAAAGACTGATCTTGGTTGTTGCTTTTTTTCTGACTCTGGAATGAGCAGTAGGGGGTTTGGAACTAGATGATCTTTAAGGTCCCTTCCAACCCAAACCTTTCTATGACTCTATGACTGTGAGAGGCATGCAGTCTTTACATACAGAATAGTACTACTTCTTGCTATTTTCACTGTACAAAAATAGGATAACTGTCAATAGCAACATTTATGCAGAATTAGATCATTTTGAAAATGTTATTTAAAAGAAACTAAACCAAAAAGAGTCAATGAAAGACAGAAAGTACAGGGTCAAATTATTTTATTTCTGTATTAGATGAAAATCTTGGTTAACTTTGAACCGATCTAGGGTTATACAGAAAAAAAGATGCTCAAGTTTCAGACCAATGGCAGATTTTTTTTAAAACTTTAACAAGTTTAACACATAATAATTTTTTTAGATGTCACTACCAAAAGTATTGTGTAAAATTCTAAAGGATAGCTCTAAATCTTTGCAAAGATATGGGGCAGAAAAATCATGGAAGATGTCACAGTAATTTTCTGATCCTCTTATCTGCATAGCTGACATTTATATAACTAGAGATCTTTCTTGTGTCCGGGTAGAGTTCATGATGCCATTTCATTTTTGTTACTGAACCAATGCAAAACTGGCTCTAGGCAGAAGACAACTTTTCTAACATCCACAATTGGAAAGATTAGTTGGTTTGGGAGAAAAAAAATTGTTGACCTTGAGTGGCTGCCAGACCTCCACCCAGCCACTCTCCTTCCTCAACAGGACAATGAAGAAAATGAGATTAAAAAAAAAGGCTCAGGGGTTGAGAGATAAACAGGGTGATCACTTATCATTTACTATCCTGGGTAGAGTAGACTTGAACTGGGGAGAATGAATTTAATATATTTCCAATTAAAAATAGAGTGGGATTGTGAGGAACAAAGACAAAAACATCTTCCTCCACTTGATCCCAGGGTTAACTTCACTCCTTCAGTCCTGACTCTTCTATCTCCTCCTCATCCAAAGTGTTGTAGAGGGTTGGGGAATGGAAACTGTAGTCAGTCCATAATAGTTTGTCTTTGCCACTCCTTCCTCCTCACACTTTTATCATGCTCCAGCATGGGTCCTTTTATGGACTGCAGTCTTTCAGGGAATATCCACCTTTTCCAGCGTGCGCTGTAGCATGGTTATCTGCTCGGATGTTGTCCTTTCCACAGGCTACAGTGTGGATACCTGCTTCACCATCATCATCTTTGTCATCTTCCATGGGTTGCAGGGGAATCTCTGCTCTGGCACCTGGAGTGCCCCCTTCCCCTCTTTCTTCTCTGACCCCAGTGTTTGCAGAGCTGTTTCTCACACTTTTTTTTCCCTTATTCATTGCTGTACAGCAACTGACCCTTTCTTAAACATGTTTTCCCTGACGTTCCACCAGCTTGGCTGATGGGCTCAGCTGTGCCCTGTGGTGGGTCCACTGGAGCCAGCTGTGTCCAGCACAGGGTAGCTCCTCCCTCTTCTCTCAGAGGCCACCCCTTCATCCCCCACCTCGTTACCAAAACCTTACCACATAGGGCTAACCCATAAGACTTTCAGAATTATTGTAATAGGCAAGAGTATTGGTTGGTTAAATTTTATTCAATGCATAAATAGTCCATCACTTGCACCCATATTTCTTCAACTCTTCTTGCTAACAGGATAGCTTAAAGAGCCATTTTCATGAAGGATTTAAGCAGCAAACTGTTTTAATTGGGAACTTAATCAGAATTAGGTGTATTTGATTAGGTTCTGCTGAGAAGAATCCATCTCTTGAGGGGAAAACTGTGGTTTGACTATTTAGAGGATTGAATAGTAAGAAATGATAAATACATACTTCATCCTTTGGAGTGTTTGCAGAATGAGAGAACAGATGGAAATGAGATCTAATTTGTCTAACCTAGCAACCTAATTTACTAATACATTTTATGTGCTTAGATTATGCATATATATTCTAGGTAACAGAGGCCAAGGATTTATCCTGAGTCTGAAGCCAGGTATCAGAGTGGTTCAAACTCATGCTTTGTATGCCTAAGTAACTGATTACGAATTTTCCTGGAGACAACTTGCTGGAGTGGTTAAAAACAGAGTCAGGTAGTGAGCTAACAAGCAATGAGATGAATAGGAGTCAGCTACTGACCTCACACCCTGTTCATGATTAATTTACCACCATGGATATAGCCAGATGTGACTTCTATACTGAAAGTAAAAAACAACCCTGCACATGATCTCAAGTACTGATTTACAGTTGTCTATATTGTTTAATTGTTATAACTTTTCTTGTAATGTTTTTGACTCCTTCTAACTAATATTCTCTTGAAAAATATTTGGTCACAATTCAAAGGTATAGCATTGGCAATGAGGAAAGGAGAAAGTTTAACAATCGAAAAAATATCATTAAATGCCAGTTGATTCTTGAGCCAGAGAAAGTCTTCCAAGGAACTCAGCTTCACAGTACAAACCAGTTCATAATGGCAAAACCCGCCTAACCTTTCTGTGTCAAATACCTTAATGAACTCATGTCATATCACATGGTTGAAGTTCATAGAAGCCATGTATTGTTTAGGAAAACTGTCCTTAGACAGTAATCATATTTGGATTCATCAAATTCTCTTTCCTGCTTATCTTTGACAAATAGGGCAAATAACTGCTTCATTTTAGAATGAGGGATGTTGAAGTTCACAGTTTCTTTGAAGAAGGATGTGAACACATACTGATTTCTGAAGCTTAGTGTACTTCCTAGAGTATGTTAATTATGCTATAAAGCCATTGATAAAGTCCTCTCAGTTCTATCTTAAATCCTGCAAGAATGAGAATTTCCTGAAAAATCCCAATTTTAAGATGATTTTGAGTGACATGTATATGCTACAGTGGCAAGGTCTATCAAACACCTTAAAACATCTGAAGTTTGCCCTCTATCTTTCCCAGCTCATTAGCAGGTGAATTTAGAATTTTACAATATCTTCGAATATCAAATTCTCCCAAACAAAAAGGCATTCACAAATGTCTACAATTGTTAGAATTACTCTTGCACAAGAACAACATGAGCATATTGAAGAACTTTTGCTGGTGTAGAAAACAGAAAGCTGCTCCTCTCAGACAAAAATATGAAATCTATCAAGAAAGGAAAACATAACCACAGATAAGCTTGATTTATTTTTTTTAAATTATTCCACCTCAATTAATGTCTTGCTAAGAGTCAATGAAACAATACAATGATTAATGTTTTAAATTAATTAGCAGATTATATTAAAGATCTAAGTGACCACACTGTAAATAAAGTTATTACCTATAGAAAGGTAATTACTTTACTACTTCTCTTAGTAGTGTTACTCTGCAGTTGTTAGCTCTTATGTATTCCATACCATTTAAAATTTTTACATTTGTTTATGCACTTTGATTTTTTGTACTTCTCTTAAAAATTAATTCTCCTCACTCAGAACTTGCATTTTTCCAGTATTTAAAGCCTGTCATATCCTACAAGTTATATACATAAGGTTTGATCTATGAAATACTGGAACCAATGGAAAGATCTCAGTTCATTAAAAAGATTAAACCCTAAGGTAAGGGTTTTTTCATTATTCATTTATAGAGCAGCTTGCCAGGTTTCTAGTCATTAGGGTTTCTCTTTTCTGAATTCCTTCCAGTTATCAATATATTTTGTAATGGGGCACCTATGCATAAGCGTATCTTGGTGAGTGGGCTCTACCTAAAGATGAGATGGGAAGGAAGAACAGGTTTATTACTGGCAACTTGTTTGTCTTTTGTCTATGTAGCTCAATTAGTCTGGTTATTTTTGTGTAACTTATCTAGCTATGTAACTTGTAAACTGCTGCTTAAATTGGTATTTATACAACTCTGCCTCCTCTGGAATCACTAAAATCAAGCAAAGTACTTGTTCATGTGCTTTCAATTAAGTATGAGAGTAATCCTATTACACAAGCACAGTTAAGTACTTCCCTAAATTTTGTAAGGTTCAAGCCTAAGTGAGTTGTAATGTAATTTTGCAATCTTCTTTTTCATTTTTTCTAATTTCTAAACGTAATTCCAGAAGCTCCCATTTGTGTTTCACATTTAAATTACATCAACATACTGTTTATCTTCTGTTCCAGGCTATTAATGAGACACAATTCAACTGGAAAAAAACATAGCTGACTCAGTGCAAACAGCAGAAAAAGAAGTTTACATTGAAATATGCAGATATCACATAACATCTACATACATTTGCAACTGCCTTCTTTAATACTTGGAGCTCAAGTTGTCATCACTTTTTAGCTTCTTCTTCCTGTTAATTTCTTCTCTTGTGTATCTTATATATCTCTATTACTTTGGCCTATGAATTCTAAATTATGCAAGAGCTTTGACTTTTTCCCTATAAATATTAAAAATAAATAAATAATAAATACCATGATGAATTTATTGCAAAATATTAAATGAATCATATATACATCAAGATGCCAGATTTGTTTTCATAAAAGATTTTTCTCCTGCTATGTGGAATGTTTTTTTTAAATACATTGAAGTCTTCAAAGGACACAAAGCACGTTCTACGTTCCTCAAAAGAGTCCGGGAAATGTAAAATTTGTTTAATTGACGTGATTCTTGAAGTACTCTTAAGAAGGATTAGGAATAAGTAAAAGATTAATTGTACAGAATTAATCTCCAATTCAGAGATCTGGGTTTATTACTGTGGTAGATACCACGTTGCAACTACATCTCAGTCCTAATTTAACAGAATTCACTGTTTTCAATGTCATCTTCCAATTATTTTGCAAGTGTTATTTTACAAAAAGAACTGTGCTGTACAGAGGCAGTTATTCCATTTGGTGGCACAGAAAACACATTTTTCTGTATACTGGATACAGCTTTAATGAACCAGATCTATTCCAATTTAAACTAACATAAATTTTACTTCATGGTCCCAATACTGAATCAATTTTTTGTTTGTTTCTTTGTTGTTGTTTTTTTGTTTGTTTGTTTGTTTTTTCTGAAAAGTCTATTTGGTATTAATATATGATTGATTAATAGTCATGATTCTAGATTATTTCCCAACAATTTTTAATACATATCAGTCAGACAAGATTGCCCAGGTTCCTGTCCAGTTAGATTTGGAAATTTACTACCTTCCTGGGCAACCTGTTTCAGTGTTTGACACTCTCACAATAGCCAAGTACTTTTTTGTGCTTAAGTTGAATTTTGTGTATTTCGGAGTATAACCATTGCCTCTTGTCCTCATTGAGTAACACTGAGAAAAATTTGGGTCTGCCTTGCTTACATCTCCTTCCCCTTTGGTAAGATCTCTCTGAGCCTTCTCTTCTCCAAGCTGAACAGTCTCAGGTCTCTCAGCCTTTCCTCGTATGACAGATGCTCCAGCACCTTTACGTCTAAGTCTTTGGGATAGACCAAACAAAAAGCCAAACAAGACAAAAAGAAGAATGCCCATAGTCCCCATCATCTAAGCCTCCATTTTCCATGACCCCATAGTTCACTGTGGGCTGTGTTCCTCCTGTGACCCTTTCTTACATCTGGCAATCCTCGGTCTGCTGTAAAGAGCTGAGAATTTTCCTTAAACAGCCTTCTCTGTAGCCTGTGCTCCCACTGGACTCACCAGTAATACTTCCTCTTGGTCCTGCTCCTGCTTGTGGACCCCTCACATGACAAGGACAAAGGTACATTCACAGTCTGGGATGGATCTACCTGCCCCTCTACTTCTTGTTTTCATTTGAAGTGTTATCCTACAGTCCTCAAAGGAACAAAACTGCTCCTGAAGTCAGTGACTGCCTGAAGCAAGGCATATGCACACATTCTCCCACAGACATGTTTTGTTTCAGGAGAGGAAATATTTTAGCACTGACAGCTGCACTAGGTATTCCTTATGTACCTGACTACCTTTCCCCTTGAGCTGAACTAATGCCCCCGCCGTGTCTCCTTGGGACAGGTTCTGGGACCTGTCAGGCAACCTTATAAAGTGCTTTCTAAGCTGGAAAAAGATTGGAACTATTTGTAAGCCTAATCACCACACACTGCAGATGAATTTGGTTTCTTAGAACAGACAAGCTTCCTCCATTTCTTTCCTAAGCTTGAAATACTGGGCTTCTGTTGGATCATTTGAATTTGCAAGGCACATCTGTGTTAAATTTGATGCTCTGCTCAAAACAAAGAGTCATGGTAATTATTAAAGCCTGTCAGTAGCGGCTGCTTTTTGAAATATATTGTTATTGGATGTTTAATGTGAAATAAATTTGCATCTTTTGGAATAGCCATACCAACATTTCAATGCAAATAGTGTGAAAACAAACAAATTATATTCTTTCCCCCCCTGGGTAGGACCCAGTTTTCTAAAACAGCCCTGGTGTTCACAATATAATTTTCAGCATACTGACACTTTGAGTGGGAGATTCAATTCACTCAGGAACAGTAGAACTGTCCAAGTAAAACTATTTCTCTTCATTGATTACAGAGAGCGACTGTATTTTAACACAGATGCCTCAGTTGATTAAAGCACATTCAAATCTGAGAAAAAAAAAAAAAAATTGTCCAGTTTTTACATTCTACTTTGATTGCTCTATAAATTACATCAGTAGACTAAGTGAAAATCATTTTGCTCCTTTCAGAGATTGACTTGCAGTCACTGAGGAAAATCAGTGGATAATCTGACTCAAGTTACATGGCAGTGCCTGTAAAGATACAGACAAAACTTGAGCAGCACACCTTCAGTAAAGCTTTGTTTAAATAAATTAATATCTGTTCAAACCTGTGGCACAGTTTTAGGTAAATGCTTTAAAAATAAATTCTTGAAGGTATCTAGAACTTAAGAAATAACAGAGGAGTGTACTCTTCAAAAGGAAAATGTACGGTTTTGGTCCTGCAACTGAGCAATATTCTTATGTGATAATAGAAAAGTCTGTGCTTTCATAAGTATTCTTCTTTTTGTTTATATTTTTGAAAATGTGTCTTTATGAAGCAGTGTTTTGTGAACTTTCTGCCTATTTTTGCATTTACCAATAGTTCTTCTCCTCAGAGAACTTTAATAACAGAAAGGAGTTGGGGTGTTTTTTCTAATAAGTCAAAGATTTTTAAAGTTTTTCTGTTTTGTTATGAGGATTGTTGTTTCACAGTTTTGGGTTTTTTTTTTTGTTTTTGTTTTTGTTTTTGTTTTTTCAATTTTAGTAAATACAGTGCTTAAGATAAAAATATTGAACACACAAGCAGTTTATGTTAAAATTTAGAGAAGACATTAATCAGCATTTTTTCCAACCATTAATCAGCATTTTCAGTAAAATTCGTATGTTGCTCAGAGTTAGATATTGCCCAAAGGAAAAAGGCCAAAAGGAACCATTTAGTTACTATGGTTATATATCGTTTAGAATATAGAAACCATAAGAGGTGTCACATTCCATTTCCAACACAAGGAAATGATCCAAATCATCAAAGCATTTTGCAACACTGCTGAGTTCAGACTGCTGGATTTGTTTATTTTTGTTTGAACTGCTGAAAATTAACAGCTAAATATTCAACTTTGAAGTGAATCACTGGTCTTCATTTGCAGGCTGCATTACATGACATATTGGTAAACACATATAGAAAGGCCATGTAATATATGCTTTTTAGATTGTTGACTACTTATAGTGTCCCCTGTGAAAAAATCAAGTGGTACAAAATCCTTCAGGGTTATATAGTACTTCATTTATGAGTTAGACTTATCAAAAATAATTATAATTTGAATCAATACATTGTGATATATCAATATACAAAGTGAGAGAAAGATGAAAAAAAAAATCAATACAAATACACAAATATAGTATGTCATGGTAATATTAAGGTATTTATATACACCAAATTCTATAATTTCTTAAACTATATATAATTTATACATATGTTTCAAGCATGCATGCTTTAATGGAAAGAGAAGAAGGAGAGAGGGGGAAGAAAAAAAAGAAAGATACAAGTATTGTAAAAAAAGTAAAATGTCATTTCCGTGATGAAAAACAGCTTGACAAGACATCCTTAATATTCTTCACAGGTTTCCATGACTGTTTATCAATCAAAAAACAGTGTGTCAAAATATTTTGAGAACCTCAAACCTCCACAGAGTTGTTCTGACAAGAAGAGAAAGAAAAGGCAAGCAAACATCCATTTCATTGCTATCCAATAATTATCTGTCTCTCTTTGATATCTGCTATTGGCTGGAATACAATTTAAGTTAAAATGTGAGTTGTTTAAATGTGAATAAAACTGTGATTTGACTTAATAGCTGCATCCAGAACATAAAAATAAGCTTGCCAAAGTTGACAAAGTTAATAACATCTTCCCAATATCTGAATACTCTGCGAACATCACCCAGCAGATTTTGTGTACTAAGATCCAAAAGGAGATATCATAACAACCATTTCTCCTAAGCAAATTATGTGTTAATTTTTTTATTTTTTCATTTTTTAATTAAGATAGATTTAATAAATGTTATCTGATTTTATTTCAATTTTTCTTTGTACAAACAGGAGGGAATTTTTTGATTAGTTTATTTTTATAGCACAGTGTGTGACTAAGTACAGAGTTCATTTATGGTCAGAGAGAGCTACTAATCACTGGCAACTCTAGCCAAAAATTGGATTGTGAAAAAGAGAAGAAAAGGGGAGGGGAATAAAAACCAAGATCAGCCTAAACTTGTCTTCCACTTCCTAAGTGGTGACTTTTGCACAACTGCAAAGCCCATAGAAATAAAGATCACATCAAAGTAATGAATTTATCTATTATCTTAAAATCTTTGTTCTGTTATTTTTAAAGTGTCTAATCAGTAACAGAAAAACATGAAAACACAAACTTCAAATGAGTGAAGAAGTCTTGAAATTTTTTGTTAAATACTGAGATATTGAAAGTATTCGTTTCTTTGGAATGTTTTTTGGTTTATTCGTGTTCTCTTTTTTAAAGAAATTTAGAAATCCATTTAAGTAAAATTATTGGGTTTGCGTTTTGAATAATTACTTGAGCCTCTTGTCCAGTGACTTCTAATTTACTGTATATCCATATAATTTTAAGGTTAGAAAAAGAACTTTATCTTTTTTTTTTTAATTTAAAAAGTTATTTGCCTTATATGTTTCAAATACAGTATGTATAACTAGATTTAAATATGAAGTAGTAAATTTATATACATACATCAGAAACTAAAGATTCCCCTTTGAAAATCAAAGCTTTCTGGGGTGTTCATATGCATCTTAAATTAAAAAATAATAATAATAATGATAATGATAATAAAATAAATCCCAAACACATATGAATCTCTTCTCTCACCTAGAAATCTTGTGTGTAGTTGATATTTTTCGATTATATGTTTAAAATTGTAATATTTTAAAATAAAGAAACTTTTTTTTCTTTTTTTCCTAGCACTGATTCATAGTACCTAAGAGATAGATAACATTAAAAAATAATTTGGTATTACTTCATTACTGCATACAGACCAGGAATTTAAATAATATAATACTCATGGAATAGTTTGAAGAGCTTATTTTCAGAAAGCCTCTAAAACTAGTTACAGAAAGTCATCTTTTATTTTCTTTACAGCTGAGGTGACTCATCCAAATCACAAAAATCTGGAACTCTTTGGAAGCATACTCTGCAGACATTTTGCAATTTTTCTTGTTCTTTGTTTCTTCTTTCTACACTTGATATCATACCTGATCAGTAGTTCAGGGAACAGTATTACTATGTTTTGTGTTTTGAGATAGCTAACCATTGGTGGGGGGTGGGGTGGGGGGTGTAAATAGTGATTTTTCTGTCCAATCACTTTGAAACATTCTTCTTTATATCTTGTCATATAAAGAAGGTAAAGAGATTTTAACATTTTCTGTTTCACTAGTCTTGGGACATTTAATATCTTAATTCAGGTCAGGACTAAACTCCTGAAAAATCAACGATGATTTAAAATGCAAACTAAAAATAACAATAACATAAAAAGAAGTAGAAATATAATGAAACTATATTGCTAGTATTCAATATTATACAGAGTCCACTCTCATTCTTGTCTGGATCGCTTATGAGGGGATTCATATGATATGATATGATATGATATGATATGATATCATATCATATCATATCATATCATTCATATCATACATATCATATCTATATTCATATATATATGACTATAACCATTTAAGAAGAAGTTATCATCTCATGTAAGCTCCACAGATGGTGTTCTTTAGTAGGTGGCCAATAAGACACTGCTATTCCAAATAATAACAGAAAGTCATTCAGAAACAAATACAACAAATAAGTATGTACTAAAACCCCAGACAAACCACACAGAGGCACACATGCAGCTGGCATGTAAGAGTAATGATCATGATCTGTCTTCAGAAAAATGTTGGAGTTTGCTCTGAAATGCCTAATTAATTTTTTGCAATGAAAATGTCAAAATTCTTAATTTCTACATAAATAAAAGTGGTTTTATTACCATCTTTCCTATGAAAAATTGTTTCAGGTTTGATACAAGCTAAAGTCAGATTTACCCCAAAACACAAAAAAGCCTGAAGAGCATTAGATGACCCTTCTCTCAAATGAGTCACCCATTATGTTTTATGACTGGTATCCTTCAATAAATAAATACAATCTAAAATGCCAGTATGCCAGACATTAAAGTAAAAAAAAAAATAAATAATTAAATTCTCTCCTGTTTCTTAAAACTGATTCTGACATGAAGACAGTAACCTTTTAATAAAAAGGAAAAGGTCTGTTCAGTTTACCCTTAATCCATTAATCGTAACTTGGTTATGTAACATAGTAATACATACAAGCTCTAAAGATGCTGGTCAAAAATTGCAATTTAAAATTCTATATTTGCTACTTTGTGCTCAAATCTGCATCTTAAACAAGTTAATATTTTCCAGACTTCATGAAAATCAAAAAGTCAGAAGAGTATACTTTTAAAATTTACATTCTATAATCCGCAAGCAAACCTGGAATTTTCTAGGAAGTTTCACATACTTAGCCGTTTTGACTTTGAATGTCTGAATACCATCTCTTTAAAAACTGGTTTTCTGGTTTTTTGGAGACCTTTTGCAATAGTTGGTTGCTATCCATATACCCTTCTGTACCTTTCACACACACTTGAAAATGACTGCTAATAATTTTTAGTTATATTTGAAACAGACTTAATTTTATTTATTTTTTTTTAAATCCAACAGAGCTACTATTAATTGTTTTTCTGATTTGTGATGGTTAAGAATTACATCTCTAAATATGTGTGCTTCAGTGAAACTTTAAGGATTATAAGATTCTATACTTGCCATTAACAATATTCTAGAATCAGTCCTTGCATTA
>VXBL01005391.1:2420-74977 GCA_013400195.1 Aramus guarauna | reverse complement strand
AAAAAAAAGATGACAACACTTCCATGTATGTCCATGAATGTACAGTCACATGTCAAGAACTGAGCTTGCTTTGCCCTAGGAGGACAAAGACTACTATCATCCTAAAACTGGTGATTTTAAAATGCTCCTTATTGTCCCCCTCACTTTCTTTGGCTGTTTCCCTTTTATTTTCCCATCTCCTGAGAGAGAATAGGCAGCTTTCTGTCTCAAATCTGGCAATTCCACAAAGAGTCAGGAGCCATTCCCACACTAACAGTCCCTTCTGCCTCTGTGAGATCTGTGAGTTTTCAAGCAGCCCTTGGCCTTTGGCCTCTGCTTCCTGCACTACGTGCTGCACGATGCTGGAGGGCCTTACTTTCCAGGTTGCAGCAGGTGCCTTATCTCTTGCTCAAGTGCTGTTTTACCCTTGTTTAATTGCTTCTTCTTTTCCTTATTATATTTAAATCAGTCTTCCTCAGACTTCAAGGCAGTGACAAATACATTGTCATCGGTAGTTCTGGAGCCTCTGCTTTCAACCTTTCCCTACTTTCAAAACCTTTACTGTTATCCCACACTCAATCTGCTTATGATCTCAAGAGATGTGTGGTTTACAATTCATGTTCACCCAGTAAGTTCTCATAACAAGGTGATTACAAGTCTAAAAGGCAAGAAGTGGGGCTTTGTAAAGCAAATGGCTTTGCACTTGCAAAAAAATAAAGCAAATGGCCTCTAATTAGCAATGTCAATATCATTTCTGCTAGGCCACTGTGCAACCATGGAACAAGGGAAAAAGATGTGTTGAAAGACTAGCAACTGCAACAAACTTAATGTGTGTTCTTTATGTAGCACAGGAATCATTTCAGATATTATGGGGGCTCTGAGTAGTTTCAGAAACCTGTAGGCACCAGCATGGTAGTAACATGCTGAAGTATTTCATAGTGATGCAGTCCACAAATTGGTTAGAAGTATAATGACTCCACCGAGTTTTGCAGTCCTGAAAGAGAGTTGCTGTTTCAACTTTCTTCAAAAGGAATTATTTTATCAAAGCTGCTCAAGAACTGAACAAACACAAGCAAATGCAGGAAGTAAGGGAATTTGCTTCAGACCTGCACTGCTGCTCCGAAGCAACAGACTACTGTACAGAAAGCCCACACTGAATGCACTCTGACTCCCATGTAATAGGAGATCAGACACCTGGCTAACCGTGTGGGCTCCATGTGGACTCTTACACTTAGATGTCAACAGGCTGAAGCTGAATACCAGACAAGGTGATGTGAATGTAATAATGTGAACGCAGGCATCAAGTGTCACTTGGGATACCTAGACTATCACAACTTATCTCCATCTGCTACACCAGAAGGTCATGAATCTCCAATGAGTTCTTTGTTATGTCTGCCACATTTAGGATTTTTGCATATCCGTGTTTCTCAAGTGGCATCACTTCATCACTTAAGGAGATGGATCATAATCAACATTGATTTCATTCTGAAAATTCCATCTTCCAAACAGATATTAATGCTTTTTCTAAGTAGCTGAAAATAATAACCTTCTTACTGATATTTAATGACCTACTGATTAAAGGAGAAAACTTTTACGAAACATGTAGGAAACCATATTTCAAAGTGACATAAAGGTCAAAGAAGGATCAGAGAGGAATAAGAGTAATTAAGGAAAAACATTTTTATATAAAACTATACTTATAATTATAAAGTAAATATATTCAAAAGTCTGTATATATATTTATGAATATTAAATGTTACTTCCATCATATACTTAACCAGATAGAGATAGAAAATTTTCAACTGCATAGTGCTTTAACTTAAACACCTTTTACTCAACTAAGAGGATAAAAATGAGTAAATCAGCCACATTTGTGTTTCTAAACAATATCTGGGTTTTCCATCTGCTTTATTTCAAAGTAGTTTCATTGTATGATTGCAATGGTTGACACAGAAGTATGTTGGTAAGTAGCTCGTGTGTCTCCAGGTTTTCTTGTCAGAAACAGCACTTGAAATTTAATGCAACCTCTGTTTTGAATGACATTTTCCCTAGCACTCTGTTTTAAGCAAATAAGCTGTTTACTTTTCCAACTAGGTCATCGAACAAGCTAATAGCTAAATGTATCCACTATTAAACACCTTGAAACTGTGTTCCCATCTTATCTATAGTATAGGGGAAAACAATTGCTTCTTTTTTTCTTGTGTGATGTAAAAGATTGTTGATTGTCTACGTTAACATGTATTTTCTCCTACCTTAGGCAAAAGAAGAAAACAATTTTTTTTTATATCACCTTTATTTCAGAGGATGGTGAGGATGGATATAGAATCAAGAAGCAACAGGCAGAAGAGAAAGCACAATCATGTGTTTAAGGGAATGAAATGGTATTCTGGCAACTGCATTCTAACTCTGTCTCTGCCACATAATTCTAAGGTTTTCAAATGAGCCATGAAAACCATTTTTTTTTCAAGCTTGCTAGTCATCATTTATTTATATCTGTGTTGAGATTCTAAGATTCTTAGGACCTAGACGCTAGAAGTGCAGAAGTGCTGAGAACATGCACTTGACTAAAGCCCACAAAGTTTAGTTTCTGAATATTATTGAAATTGTATGAAATTCTGAAATATCTGAAATACATGCCATAGCACATTTGAATTAGTGTACACTTTACATTTTGATGTATAGGATACATCTGTGAAATTTAAATGCCTGTGTTATTCACAATGTTTATGTCTAGAGGATCTGTAGTCATTAGCTTAGGTTTTCTTTCTTTATAAGCACGTTAGGGGTATGGTTTGTCTTATACCAATACAAATGTTTAAATTGGGTCAGCTGAATCACATCCTGAAAATATTTTCTCTGTCTATGAAGCAAGCCTGATGTGACTAGCTCATATGTAGACACCTGATCTGAATATATCTATATCTAGGTGAGAAATTTTCTCCAATGGACAGCTTTAAAATCTGTATAATATCACTCCAAATTTCATAATGAAGTAATGAAGTTCAATTAGGCAGGCTATGGTTAGTGCAATAAGAAAAGTCAATGACTTAATAAATAAATTGTTGAGCAATGATATATGAAGTTTCTATAAATACCATGATATCAGATTGTATTACCCAGGATCCCACAGTCCTAGACTGAGGAATTATTCTTTGTTTTTATGTCCTATCTCTTCCTGTTATCTTTAATCCACAGTCAGATTTAAGTGAAAATTTAAATAGTTGCTCATAAAGTATGTCAGCAGTGCTGTTCACTGTATGACACTGCATGACTGGATGAATTCATGTAATTCCACACTGCACACTGATAGACTTGAAATGTGACCTTAGGTCTTTTGCAGTCTTCCTTCTTCTTGTCTGAACTCTTAAGTTCTTGACTTTGTTACATTAATTCTCTCTTTACACAGACTTTTATAGATAATATAATATTAAGATCACACTGATTGGAGCTGTGGAGTCAACAGCCCATTTTTCAAGAATTATCTCTAGAAAACAACAATGTTCTATTTCAGTAAACAACAGAAAAAGTAGCAAATATTGTTCAGTTCTATTTTAACACTAGTGGATAGGTAGTTTTCGTTAATAAAACTACTAGAATGAATGTAGCTCTTCAACATTATTATTGCTGATGAGCAACTCAAAAACTCAGAACTCAGAAACTGATATTTTCACTCTTTATGTATCGATACATTTGTTATTTTTTGTTTTATTCTATCTTACATATTCAGTGGAACAATGAGCTTTTATAGTGAAACACAAAAGAAGTATGTGACCTAACAACAGTACATTGTATTAGTTTCAACAAAATGTATATCAAAAGTTATACACTGTACTACTTGCCTGCACAGTCCTGAATTACCATCAAATGTAGGGATTTTTTACAATTATCTCGCAGATTTAAGAATTGCTCCAAAATATATAAGGCATGAGTGGACAAACTTTTTGATCTGCATATTAAAATCTTCTAATGGTTGAAAGAAACAACTTATTCCGAATTCCTTGATAAAACTCTACACTTCCCAGTTAGTATTTATCATAACTTACTCTTTGGTAAAACAGTAGTTCTAAAAGACTATGTCTTCTTCTCAGAATAAGTTTCTTCAACCTCTAAAGAGCAAAATCAAAGTATGTACCAACAGAAAACATATCAAATGAATGGCTTGTGAAATTCCTGTAGATCATAGTCTTAGGTTTGAACCTAATTTAAAATGATGTAAAACATTTAGGCAGTAGATGTACAATGCTTGTATATCACATATGTGTATATATAAATCCTTTCTAAATATCATTAAGATTGATAATGCAAAAGACTCTGGAGGAAGGGAGGCAAAAACAAACCAAAGATGTTAAAACTTTGTTAATAAAATTTTAACAGTGGAAAGAAACCTTTGTAGCTTTTTATTTTAAACATATGCAGAGTTTAAAACTTGTACAATACTGTAAAATTACTCATGTTGTCTTTTGAGTGAGACGATGTCCAGCAGAGTTGCATTTATTAGGTTCTTTAATCACTCTGTTTAACTCATGGATAGTTTGTCACGTTGCCTTTAGGTCTTGATTAACATCTCTGCTGTCAAGAAGAAACTGAGTAGAAGGCTTGTTGTATCTGTTACTTAGTAATCAAGGGGATGAATAATCACAAGGAAAGAATAAAATTACAGATGTAAGAAAGAAAATGGAAGGACAAATGCTAAAATGTACTAAAGGAAGAAACTTGACAAGGTATCTTTCCACTGAATAATGCATATCTGGCATTTCTATTTTCATTTGAAGAAACATAATATAGAACAAAATACATTCCCTTGTCAGCCAGAAATAAAATCTAAGGGAAAGTGAAAGAAAGGTCTGAATATGTGGTTAAACATGTTTTATGTATTATTTCTGATTTGAGTGAGATAAAACATGAAGTTTCCAATCTAGTAGAATTTTAATATTTTGAGAATACTAATTCTAAATCTTAATCACTATCATGGAACTAATACTCCATAGTTAGGCAATGGAAAACAAAACCAAACACTCAAAAATTTAGTTTAGAAAACTAGAAACAATGAGACCAAAACATGAAAAAAAAATTATATTTGAAGACCAGAGGCTTAATCTTTTACAAGACCAGTTTTTACCAGGGTAGTGCTTCCACTGCATTCATTCTAGATGATTCTAAGATACTTTAGGGGGTTTTTTATGTATCATTCAGTGTTTTCTCTATTGCGAATAAGTCTTCTGGGATCCTGCATCCAGAATTTGTTGTTTCTATTTCGTTAGACTTTACATGCCTTATGCTACATTCAGTTAGGAAATAAATGTGGTTTGCAAAGATTGTAATGAATTAAACTTCAGACCAACCTGCACATGCAGTGCCTGCTCTAACAATGGAACATAAAATACAGAGGTATGCAAATATTAGTCAACTTTTTAACAATAAAGCTAATATTAGACACTCTTTTGACCTATACAGTTTTAGACTACTGGCTCTCTTGGCACACGTCATTTTAATTTTATATGTATATATATAAAGTAAAATGAAAGAATTTTACTAAGAATATTTCAGTAATTTGGAATGATAACTAACACCCTGTAGGTGTACAAGATGTGTGGAAGGAAAATTCATTCTTCTTTTGCTTTTTGGTGACGTTTTTCATGACGCTAATACAAAACAGTGTGATGAATGCTCTAAAAATTGTTATATACTTCTAGTTAATAACGCTATCTTAAAGTGGGGAAGGGGGGGAAAGGAAGACTCTTGCAATAATAACAATGCATAAATGTTGACGTTCTTTAAGGTTATTTCCCAGAACTTTTTTCTTTGTAAATATATTTTACCTACAGTATTATCTTTTCAGCATTGTATACATTTATACTTCAGCAATTCTGTGACATTAATAAACCATGAGTGCATAAACACTACGTTAGAGACATCTTTCAACAACTATAGTATCTTAAAAGTAAATACAGTCAGGTAGAATCTTTCCAATGTACACTCAATTGACTTCATTCTTCAAAATATCTCAGCTTGTCAGTAAAGTGCAATTTGACACAAGAATTGCAAAAATAGAGAATAACAGTGGAAAGAAAGGCAGTATTATCAAAGATTTATGTAAATGGAGGGGTCCTTTTATTGCATGAAGTACATAGTGTGATTAAACTGTGTTGCCTGACCATATAATGTGCAGTTGTATATAATTTAGTAATTGTTAATCACTATTGATAATATGGTAGCATTTTACAGATAGAACTGTTATAGCTATACATTCCATCGTGCCTTCTGTATAGATATTTTCTTTAGTAACTGCTCTAAGTTGTCTTGCAACATTTTGTTTTAAAGGTGAGGGAGCAACCACAGGAGGAGACAGCCTACCTTAGGCAGGTTAATTACACAAATGGCAAAACTTAGCATCCTACTTAGCGGGCTTACTGTGACTGTGTACAAAAAAAATGCTGGTAGTAGGAAGGGTGTAACTGAAGAAAACAGTGTGTAGCCTCTCTGAGTTACTGCATTTCCCAGATATTTTCTGTCCACATTGGTAAGACAAGAGACATTGGACAGCTCAGATGTCTTTAGAATACTGCACAGCATACAATTACATTGGGTGCACATCTCCAGTTTGAGATGTTTGAATGTGACCACCTAAGGATGTAGATTTCCTCTAAGCCCTATGAATACAGTGTATGAGAAATGAGGAATCACTGCCACTTGATCTAGGCCTTGATATCTTCATACAATATTTAAAACAGTGAATTTTATCCTATTTACCAGCAAAATGCAGTGACTATTCCAAGCTTTGCAGACTCCATAGAGGCTGTTTGTACTGTCTAGCCTTAGGCACTTAACTAAGGAGGCATCTTTGACTTTGCTCCTTATACCATTAATGAAGAGTGAGGGGATCATTCAGAAGGTGATTCAGAACAGGAGTCTGAAATTATGCTTAAGTTAAAGTGTCATGCTGAGTCACATTCTTGAGCAATCTAGGTCTCTTCATTAAAAAGGTGTAAAGGACATGTAAAGATGTGTAAAAGATGTGTAAAGGATATATAAACATAGTAAGACCACTTTTATGGTAAGTGTCTTAAGCAGACAATTGAAACTAGTTTGTGTAGACATCCTCCCATGCCTCTGTGTTCTATGAAATGCCAAACCATAGATCAAACAAGGTGAGAAGATACCATCCCTAGGAGGGCAGTTATGGGAAGTCAAGAGCAGTAGTACATGGCAGAATTAATACTTAGTTTGCACAGTCTTCCATTTCCCAATACTAGGCTGTAACTTCAGTTTGATACTTCAGAAGATACAATTACACCATCTTAGGAGAGGAGAATATATCATTGCTTCAAGGACAATGAATGAGAGAAACAAGATTTTGAAAGCTGTTTGGAGCCTATGTCAGCTGTCCAGAATACAAATGCAATGGCAGACATATGGGGTGTGAGCTGTTGCTTTACGGAGGTGTGTGGTGGGAAAATCACAGGCAGTGGTCTTAAATTGAAATGAGAGATTCTGACCGTGTATAAGGAAAACATTTTTTTGACAATGAGGACAGTAAAGCATTTGAAAATTTTGATCTAAGAGGCTGTACAATCTCCACCCTTAGAGTTTTTAAAGACTGTTAAAAGATGTTATAAGTGGGCACTGCCTCAAGCAGCTCTGGCCCCAGCAATGCACTGAGCTGCACTGAGCGCAGTGCAGCCTGGGTCTCCATCCCAGGCTGGCAGATGTGGCTGCCACTTTCCTTTTTGCAGGTTCAATCAGTAGCAAAGCTGAGCATGTGTCCAAGAGATATGTGCGTGCGCACACACACACACACACCACTGACACGACTGGTCACACAGCCTGCCACAGACAAGGCGCTGCCTTCAGCAGCACCCACGTACAGGGCTCACACCAGACACGAGCCCAGACAGCCACGTCCCCTCCTCCTCTGGGGCTGGCAGAGGCAGGAGGTCACTAGTGCAGCACACACCCACGCTCTCCAGGTTCACAAGCACGCAACCATTCATGGATCCTCCAAGCACCAGCAGAGACTCTCTGCCCACCCAGCATCCTTTCCCAGATCCCTGCCCCTCTTACCCACTCCACAGGTCCCTGACTCACTGGCTGGTCCAGCTCAGTGCTCACTGCAAACACACAGTGCTCACATGTCCCACAAACACTCAGCATTTGAAAGTGCCCCTGGGCGTACCAGCATCGACACTCTGACCACCTGATAGATTGGCCCATACCCAAGGCACCCTTATTGCCAGCTGGTCCAGCTTGAAGTTTGCCAGCGAATACACATACCCTATGCATACACAGTTTGGGGAAGGTACAGACACTTGCCCTTCCCAGCAGTTGGCACTGAACACAGAGGATGTGACCCATGGTCCTGTTCCAGTCACTGACACGGAGCTCCTCACTCATCCCGGTCCCCCCAGTAGCAATTTTTTGGGATGCATAGCATCCCACCCCAGTGGCTGGAGGTGAAAGACCCATTGCTCCAATGCTGACACCACAGGCCACGAGTGCCCTCTGGATTGACTCCAGCTGGTTCCCAGCAGCTGGCACTTAGTCCTTGCAGCACTCACACACATAAGGAATAGATCGTGAGATTATGCAGAAATAGTTAAGAAAGGATTAAATAAGAAGACAGGACAGACTGTGCTGATGAGGCACAAGGCTCAGCCAGACAAGCATGCTGACTGTCTCTGTTTTACATGAGAATAGCCCCTTTTATATCACTTTCTGTCTCTTCCCCCTTTGCTCCTGCTCAGTTTCCTTCCCCTGCACATTCCTTTATTATTTTGCATAGACTTACCAATCTCCTTGCAATCTCCCAACTCCTTATGTTCCTTTAGTTCCCACTTCTTATCAGCTATAAAGTCCAGGTGATCTTCTCCAGATCTGTGCCTGGAGTCTTTTAATAGCTCATCAATTAGTGTGACTGACAAGGTTTGTTTCTTGTCATTGTCTCCATTATTGTTTGCCTGTAAGATCTGCATCTCTGTATGTTTTTATTTATTGCCTCTTTTTGTTTATCATCCCATTTGACAAGGTCCTTTATCAGATAATCTTAAGGGAGCAGACATGCTCTCCTTCCACATATCCTTACAAAGACCTGAAGGGATAAAGCACAACATAGTCTGGCCTCCTAGGTGACCTTGCATTGAACAAGAGGCTGGTGTAGTGACCTTCTCAAGTCCCTTCCAAGCTGAATTACCCTATAGTTCTATGAATGCATATAGGACATGATGCTAATTTATGGACTGTGTCCAGGCTGCTAATACCTTCTGAGATTAGAGGGAAGAAGACCTTCATTAAAATCTGTAACATTAAATATTATGGAATTGTCATTTTCTAAGACTGCACTTAGAAGTATATTTGGATAGGTATTCAGATTATTTTATTTTCTCCATCTTGAGAGTAGTATTTCCATTTCTAGCTATCTACGTTAGCTAATGTTTCAAAATAACCAAAAAAGAAGAAACATTGACATACTGAAGTTGACACTTGTAAAAATCATTCCCATAGCTCAGGACAGTTGCAATCCCCTGGAGCTCTGCCTTTATATAACTTTACTGCAGATATGTTAATTACCACACATATATATGTTTCAGACACTTTTAATGCCTTTATCAACAATTTATGGAATGTAATTTTTTATTATATCCATGAGTTTTTCTTCTTGGGGGAAGGCAAATCTGTGGTCAAGATGAATAGTTTGTACTGGGTTTACGTGGCAAGGTTTTGCTAGCGGGGCGGGGCGGTGAAGGGTGTGTGCTGTAGAGGTGACTTCTCTGAGAAGCTGCCAGAAGCTGTCTCCATGGACCTTATCACCCTCTACAACTACCTGAAAGGAGGTTGTAGTGAGNTATGATTCTATGATTCTATGTTGGACAGAACCAATTTCAGCTGGCTTCAAGATGGACCTGCTGCTGGACAAAGCTGAGTCAATCAGCGACATTGGCAATGCCTCTTAGATAATAAATTTAACAACAGGTAAACTAGGCAACATCTGTGAGACACGTGAGAAAATGTGAAAGAAACAGCCCTGCACACATCAGCCTCAATGGAGAAAGAGGGGGAACTGTTCTGCAGGAGCCAGAGCAGAAAATCCCCTGCAACCTGTGGTGAAGACCAGGGTGACACAGGTTGTTCCCCTGTAGCCCATCAATGTCCATGCTGGAGAAGATATCCATTCTTCATCCCATGGAGGAAGTGGATATATCCTGAAGGAAGATAGAGCCCATGGAGAGCCCATGCCAGAGTAGCTTCCTGGTAGGAACTATGGCCCTGTGGAGAAGAGCCCCTGTAGGAGCAGGCCCCTGCCAGAACCAGGGATATATGGGGGACCCATGCTGGAGCAACCCATTCCTGAAGGACTGTACCTCATGGGAGACCCTCACTGGAGTTGTCTATTCATGATAGACTGCACCTGTGGAAAGGATACATGCTGGAACTGTTCATGAAGAACTCATGGGAAGGACTCACGTTGGAGAAGTTAGTGAAGGACTGTGTCCTGTGGGAGGAACTCTGTGTTAGAGGAGGGGAAGAGCATGAGGAGGAAGGAGAACAAAAATGAAGTGTTATGAACTGATCACAACCCCCATTCCCCATTTACTAACAGTCCCTGGGGTAGGGAGGAAGTAGAAGATTTAGGAGTGAAGTTGAGCTTGGGAAGAAGGGAGGCTTGAGGGGAAAGTGGGTTTAGTTTTGTTCCTGTTTCTCACTCTCTAACTCTGTTACAATTAAATGGCAATAAATTAATTTTCCCAGGTTGAGTCTGTTTTGCTATGATAGTAGTTCATAAGTCATCTCCCTGTCCTTAGCTCAGCCCATGAGCTTTTTGTCCTATTTTCTCCTCTGTCCTGTTGATGGAGTGGGAATGAGAGAGTGGCTTGGTGGGCACATGGCAGCCAGCCAAGGCCAAATCACCACCCTTCTTTACACTAATATATAAATATAAAATTCCATAGACTAGAGTAATTCCAGCAGCTTCAGTGTCATGTGAAGAAGAGACCTACTGCCCAATGGTGTGGCTGTTTATCATTCATCTTTGAAAAAAATTTCTTTTCTGAATTAAAAATTCTCTTTCAGATTAACAGATTTACACTCACATCTGTATGCACATATTTCATATATCTCCTCAGCTGAGATCTACAGTCTGAGCATATAGGGAAATAGTCCAGACTGGCCAAAGGGATATTCCCTACCATAGAGCATCATGCGCTAGATATAACTGGGGAAGCTAGTCGGGAAGNAGACTAGATGTTAGAAAGAAATTCTTTCCTGTGAGGGTGGTGAGGCACTGGAACAGGCTGCCTAGAGAAGCTGTGGATGCCCCCTCCCTGGAAGTGTTTAAAGTCAGGTTGGATGGGGCTTTGGTCTAGTGGAGGGTGTCCCTGCCCATGGCAAGGGGGTTGGAACCAGATGGTCTTTGAGGTGCCTTCCAACTCAAACCATTCTATGATTTATACATCACTTGTTTTATTATCGTTATTGTTATTGCTATTGCTATTATTATTACTATAATTATTATTATTCTCTTTCTTTGATATCCTATTAAACTGTCTTTATCTCAATCCACAAGTTTTTTTCCATACTCCTCCCCATCCCCTTGAGGAGGTATGTGAGTGAATGAGTGAGTGGCTGTGTGGTATTTAGTTAACTGCTGGGGTTAAACCATGACGATCAATAACAGAGAGTTCTAAAATAACACTTTTTAAGCACTTGTGTGATTTTGGACTAGTGGGGATAATGTTAAAAACCAAATTATTTTACTTATGCCTTAGCTTTCTAGGGGACCCATTTCTCAAAACCTTCTAAAACAGTCTGGAGAATCATCACATGAATTATCAACATTTCCTCAGCCCTTGCACAACCCAACTGCAGTGCAGAAAATAATGCATGTCACAGCCATTTTCACTGAATGCTAATGCAAACTCAGGAGAAGTATCTCATTTAAATGCGCTTATAAATTTTGCTAAGAAGAACTAGACATGAAGTGTAGTCAAATACAGATCAATACAGGCAAACATTTCTTTTAAATGCATTACATTTTTATCTACACTGACCACAAACAGACACAGTAGAAGTGACTTTTGTTTTAGATCACAGAGATCAACAGAAGAAAAAAAAAAAGTGTTTCATGGGAGTTCATGCAGTGAGTCTTTCTTCCCTGATGAATGATCATTTGTCTCCATGGACAGCTAAAACTTAGAAATTTAATGTGAAGTACAGCGAAAACAGGGTTGGGGAAAAACCACACAAGGATTTTTCCAAGTTAAAGTGTTTTCTGTTACCAACAGCTCAGCATTTTGTGACTTATCCTTCATCTTTCTGTCCTGCCAGTGCCATTCAATACCCATCCTTAGTTTACCTCACCTGACAGTAATGTAGTCCCATAAGTGTAGACCTCACCTCTTAAAATCCTCCTCTAAAGTGCAATCTCCAGCTCCTAACAAGCATAAAGGACAATTGGATTCTCAGATACTCTAGTAGAATAAAAAATAGCTGTATTTTGGAAGACAGTGATAAGCAGATGGAAAATGCAGTTCAAGGGCTTTGTTAGTCTGGAACATTTCACCGCATGTCCCCAACAGCTGTTAATATGGAAGAATTAGTGAGCAGAAATAATCAGCATGTATTCTATTTAGTAATGCAGATCAATGCAGTTTCAGGTATAATATGCTCCCATTATGACAGACCCTTTAAAAATGTACCTTCTCTTCCGAGAGTGAGAATTTCAGAAGTGTTCATCACTGGACTACATTTATTCTAACTGAATTCCTGTGGACCCTACACTTTAGTTCAAAGACAGCAAATGAGCCAATATGTATTTTTTGAGACTATAAATTCACATGGATTCTTTGCCCACTGTTGAATTTATTTCAATAATCTTATATAAAGGTGACAGACAAGGTTTATTCTTAAAAGAAAATCTTTATTCATCAGGCACAATTTGAGTAGTTTCTTGGCTACATGGGAACTAAAAACAAATCCAAAAACATTTTCCCAAATGGGGACATTTTTCATGTTACTCTGGGCATTCTGGCAACACCTCACCTGTCTCCTAAACAGGAAACCTGTGCTTGGAGCATATGCTCATTTTCACAGTTTGGTATGTAAATAATTTTGGTGGTTCCTTTTGCAGGGACTTGTGCCTAGCCCCTTTTTAGAAAGGCAGCATATGCAATTGAACTCAAGTGGTTGTCCAAACAGCCCTGCATTTCCTTGTATCTCTTTGTATTGCAACATCATTCACTCAATGCTCAACTGTCCTCTATTTTTTGTACACTATTTGCTTAGGTATAGATATATCTGGTTGGCCTTTAACGTTTTATTGCGCTTACATCTATTTTCTGCATGTCAGCCAAACAATGCTGGAACATGTCTTCTCATCCTGTGCTGCTGGAATGCAAGAGGGTTCTGCTTGATGCTTGTGTGGATATGATTGCAAGCATTGAGAAAAGAAAATAAACACTTGTGTCTTAACATTTATAGAGGGCTGAGAAAATGGAAAATTAAGACCAAATCACCCACTCCATAGTCTGTCTCAATTCTGGCCACTGGTTGAAGCTCTACTCCTTCATGCTGCCAGAGGAAGAAAGACTGGGATGAAAAGATAACTCTTAGGAACAGATCTGTATAAGAGACATGGCATGGATCAAGCCATTCTGCACTAAGGAAAGTGCTGTGATAGTAGTCTGAGATCAGCTCTGTTGATAGTAAACTACTGCCTTGCAATTCAGAATTCCATTAATATTTGCCCCAAATTTAACAGTCCCTCATAGATCACACTGAGAATTTTTACTGGTAGAGAAATTTAAAATAGTCAGTGAGTTTCTTGTGCAAATAGCCAATGACTTCTCAATAACTTGTCACTTGTGTCTGATGCTTATTTTGCTGTTCAGGCAGCATGAGATAAAAGATATGATTTTCATGAAAAAGAGAAAAATCTGACTACCTGAGCTATCTTTCATAGCATCATAGAATCATAGCATGGTTTGGGTTGGAAGGGACCTCTAGTTCCTGTGGAAGAATGGTTGCGCGAGAAAGAACGCGATCTCATTGCAGTGAGCAATCCAGCACTTACTAACAGCAGCCTGTCCTTGAAGGCTGAGGCAGGAATGCAGAAACTAACAAGTAAGCGGAATCCAGCACAGAGATACACTGTTTGAGCCTTCGCGTGGCGTACCACCGTCTACCAATCATGTAGTAGTTCTAAGCACGTGTTAGGCGCGTGAACAAGCGATGAGTACCAATCATCTGTTTGCTTCCGCCGCGTGTACTCTCTTGCTGTCTATATAAACCCTGTAAAATCTGAAATAAAGGAGGACGACCATACTCACATTGAGACCGCGTCGTTNAGGGTGCTCTCAATGCATTCTCCATCCTGCCTGTCGTTGTGCATGGGCTAGCCCCAACCCACGTACAGGACCTTGCACTCAGCCTTGTTGAACTTCATGAGGTTTGCACAGGTCCATGTCTCAAGTCAGTCAAGGTCTCTCTGGATGGTATCTCTTCTTTCATGCATGTTGATTGCACCACACAGCTTGGTGTCACCAGCAAACTTGCTGAGGGTACACTTGATCCCAGTGTCCATGTCTCTAACAAACATCTCAGCACAGAAGAGATACGGAGCTACTGCAATGGGTTCAGCAAAGGGTCACAGGGATGATTAATAAACTGGAGCATCTTTCATATGAGAGAAAACAGAGAGCTGGTTTTGTTCAGGTTGGAGAAAGGAGTCCTGAAGGCTCAGGAGTTGATCTTATTAGTGTGTGTAAATACTTGAAGGGAGGGTGAAAAAAGATGGGTCTAGGTTCTTCTTAGAAATACCCAGTTGCAGGACCACATAAGAAAAATACTTTTTTACTTCAAGGAGTGGCCAAATGAACTGCTTCTGGAACAAGTGGCCCAGAAAAGTTTGGGGTCATCGTACCTGGAGTTCTTCAAACCCTGACTGGACATGGCCCTGGGCAATCTGCTCTAGGTTGACCCTATTTGAGCATTGTGCTTTGACTAGGTGATCTCCAAAAGTTTCTTCCAATCTAATCCATTCTATGATCCTGTGATTTGTGATTATTCCACAAATACAGGTAACTTAATTATAAAACAAAAACAAAAACCAAACCAACCAACCAAACAAACAAAAAAATAAAATGTATCCTGATTCTGGCTAGGATAGACTTAATTTTCACAAGGAGCCAGGACAGGTGAGCCAAGCTGTCCAGGGGGCTATTCCATACCATGTGACATCATGCTCACCATAAAAGGGGGCTAGTCGGGGAGGGGCAGGTTTGGTGTGGCTCCAGGATGGGCTGAGCATCCTGTCAGTCAGTTGGTAGTCGGATCAGTAAATTGCTTTCTGTTATCACCCATTGTGAATATCTGTTATCAGTACTGTTGTTTTTTCCTCTCCCTTGCCATCCCAGTAAACTGTCCTTACCCCAACCCATGAGGCTTTGCCTTTGTCTTTCCCATTCTCCTCCCCATCCCACCAGGGGAGGGGTGAGCAAGTGGTGTGTGGTGCTCGGCTGAGGCTAAACCATGTCAGGATGACAGATCATTGTCTTATACTTCTTAGAACTTAAATTATACTGTCGAAAAATTCAGTATAATAGTTTTCAATTTATTGAAGAAATGCATGAGATTCGTTGCCTAAACATCAATATCATCTTAGGCAATGTGAGATATTCTTCGTGAGTGCAATTGTTGCTCCAAGATCTATGAAATTCTGTGTCATACCTGCCAACCCAATGCAGATGTCTATGATACCTTAGCGTATCTCAAGATGGCATCAGGCACTTATGTTTAGACACCTTAGTTCCTTTCAAAAATATTTATGCTTGGAAACTGAAGTTTTGTATAAATTATGAAGAGACAACACATACCCATAAAAGAAGAGGAAAGCCTGATTCAATTAAAAGGCTAGAGTTAGCAATGCCCTTGACCACTATGATTGTGTATAGAAGTGTAGATAGGATGAACTGCAGTCCTTTCAAAAACTGTTGGCAATGAAAAGACAGAAGTGATATGTGAGCCTGAAGGCTTTGTAATACTACTACCAAAGATTAAGAATTAAACATTTCACTAAAAAAGAGTTTTTATGTAATCTGTATTTTTTTCATGGTTCTTAAAAGGCAGGGAATTATGCTTGTTAACTCTTCCAAGACAAGAACTGGACTCTCAAAATGTCAGTTGTGTCCGTAGTTTAAACTAAATACTAATTACTTAAGTGAGAATACCTTTGATTTAGCTGTGGTTGCCTTTTTATTTCAAAATCTATCTCAGAAATGTTGTTGTTTGGTCCTTGTTACTCCTCGAGGAGCACAGGGCTGTAACAACACTATGCCACCGAGCCCGGTGGGATAGTGTTGTTGCAATTTCTGTAACAGATTTTGTTTTTTACATGATTGGGTTGTTAGCCCAAAACAAAACCCCCAACCTGGAGGGCCAGGGTGCAACATTTTAGGCTGGCCCAACAAGGCACGCAAGCCACCACATCACGACAAGGTCAGTTGCACCAACTAGTGGTGGATCTCAGAAATAGATATTACTAAATATGATGACTATGAATGCTGGGAGTAAAGGAACTCCCACCTCCATAGTTCGCTTTTATCTCATTAAACTCTTAAAACATCTTGAAGGATTATAACAGGTCCTATAGGACCTGTGAATTTCTTCTACATAATTTATAAAGCTTTTAGCAAAGCTAACCTTTTACCTACTTACATCATTCAGATCCCTAACTCCTCCATGAATTACCAGAGAATTGAAAAATTGCATTTATTCCAAATGTGTTTTTTTATTTTATATATAACAAATAAATTGAAGCCTCAGATTTTAAAAAGACATGTAAATATCACTGTTAAAGTGGTGACTAAAGCAGACTGATGAGATGAAAATTACTTTGACAAGCATAGAATGTTGACTAAAGAATACATGAGGGAAAGAATAACTAAATGTCAGAAATCTGTGGTGTCTAAGAACTACTGCACTGATAAGCGTTAGAAAAAGCAATGCCGTTAAAAGTGGATTTTAGTACTGAGCTAAGCTCTGAGGTTTGACCAAGGTTTGATAAACCAGAAAGAGTATTGACACAAAAGGGATTATTACTAGCTTTGCAAATTTTTTTTTTATATTAAAACCCACCCTTTTAACCTGCAATTATTAGCTGTCTTAATATTCTGAATTATGCTTGGATTTGAAGGGCCATCTTCAGCGTAGTGGATTCTTGATTTAGGAAACTACCATAATAGGATCACCCATTGTGACTCTCCTTCAGACACACACAATAACTTTTGGAGTACGGAAGGAAGGAAAAAGCTTCAAGATTCCTCTTGAGAGAGATATTAGTGTCTCAAGTGGTTCTTTGCAGAATGATGGGTAAACTATAATGTCTCTGACATCTTTCTCATGACGTTTTCTAAACACCATTGAGGATGTTCAAGTGAAATGCATTAAGTATCAGTAACTACCTGGTACTAAAGCTGAGATTTATTACCCTTTAGACATTTATGATCTTAATAAGATTTAGAATACTTTTCTAGCATTCTTGTATAACTAATGGAGAGAGAAAAGTGTCACTAAAGAGCAGCTTGCCCTAACTGACCTAAAAACCTCTGTTTGGATACAATATATTACATTGTGGAATTCATTATAAGGAGACAGAAAATTCACTGTAAGGAATCAATTGAAAAGGAGCCATATTCCACTACTTAGTTTAACCTAAATGCCTTGGGTTTAGACCTAGTGGTGCATAATAGCACTAGGCTAACATAGAGATGTAAATAATCTGCCTTTGGAACCAGAAAGTTCAAAAATGTGGCTATCTGAAGTGACATGGAGGTAGCTGAATAAATATGCAAAATTGTATCATGTATAATACAATGTCAGTATGCCCTAGGAAATGAACAAACAAACACGTTATAAAAGAGCTGCAAGAAAACTGAGCAACTCAATAAAAATACTTGTGAAGTATTTGTGAAGTTAAATGATAACACAAAGTTTTAGGAGAACTGGTCCTAATTCCTGCCAGAATAAAAAATGTGATGGGTTGCCCAGGGCCATGTTAGACTAGTTATTAATGCTCAGGAAAGAGGTCTTGGAACCACAGTGAAGAATTCTTTGAAATCCTTAGGTCAGTGCTCACTGCCAGTAAAAAAGACAGAAAATATGCTAGCATAGATTAGCAAAGGAAGTTAGCCTAAATCAGAAAATGTTACTGTTGTCGTCTTAAACTGTTGTGTGTTCACATCTTGTGTATTTGCTCACTCCATTTAAAAAAAAAGGATCAGAGGTAAGGAATTGCTTTCATCTGAAGTAATATTAAGTAGCTCTTATATGGGAAAAAGATAATTGATGAGGTGTACCAGAAGTCTATAGAAGAAAAAAAAAATGAAGAGAAAATAAATAATAATTATTTCTTATCTCTTTAATACTAACATGGATGTAAACAAAGAAATTATCAAGATAAATGGAAGACATGGAAATAAATACTAGCTGAATTTTCTCAGCACAGCTCAGGAGGGATGACATAGATTTTTTTCTGTGTGTGTAAAGGAGTTTGTTATCCTCTCCGATTCACATCCAGAACTTTTCATCAAAATAGATCCCAGAGACATCAATGTTGAATAAAGCTTGGAGACATAAGTAGCTATTATTTCCTCACCTTTGAAATAATATTTTTATTGAATGCTGAGAAAATCCATAGTTAAGAAACCTCACATAACTCTTAGTTATTCCAGTGCTTATATAAAATAGTTCTTATGCCTTCAGTGAAATTGTCTATAATTTACATGAGTGCAGTATGAGATGTTCAGTCCTCTAACTAGCTTTTGTTCCAAATTCAGAATTTGCAGTATCTTTCAAATATTTTGAACAATTAAGACAGACAAAATATTACAATGTTAGTCTTAATTTTCTTCTTTTCTTGTCTCTTTTTTTGCAAGTAACTACTTCATGATACTATATCTGAAATACATAAAGTAAGAAAATATCTGTGGAATAATAATAAAACGATGTAATTTTTTACTTTCTTAAAACAAATAAGGTTGATGAGCCACATTGCTTGATCATGTTTATATTAAAATCCAAGCACAACAAAATTACATACCTTAGTAAGTAACATCTTGAAACAAGAACCTAATCTATTCTTACACAAAGTGGATTTCAAGTAACAGAGATGTGATGGAAATGCAGGACTAACTCCTGTATCAGGATGAACTTCCTTTAAAATGCTTGTTTAATGCTTGTTTATTTTTTTTGTTTCTTTTTTGTGTTTCTTTTTTCCCCAATGGTGTAGGTAAATAAAACTTTTTCTGTAACTTATCTATTTTTCATATTTATTTTCATATGTGGGGTATGATACAACGTGAATAGTTTTAATTGGCATAATTAAGTATTGTTAAAAATATTATGATGGTTCCAAATGAACAAGCTTCAGGTTTTGGGTATAATTTAACCATATTAGAGCATTATTGCGTACTCCAGCTAACAGACACTGCTCCTTTAACTGTGCTACTTGTATTATTCATTATATGAATTAGCTCATCTGGAGCTACTCTCAGTCTTTTGTATGACACTTCATTTTGCCATAGAGATATGCTGGGTGGTATTCTGATCAAATGTAGACAACTACTGTATAGATTAATCATCAAAGGTTCTTTCCCATCAATGGAGAAAAACAGCTACTTGTAGAAGACAATTCATCTTGCCTTAAAATAGATGCCTAAAATAGGTCGGATGAATAGCACTCTGAAAGAGACTATTTCTCTCAACTGACAGACTGACAGTCACTAATGAAGTCTAGGGAGAACAATGTAAATGTAATGTCCATGCTGTGTGCTGCTCAGTTGGTTGAGGTGCACCCCATGTACCTTGTGAGGTGCCTGTCCTGGGTGGGATCTTTCATAGTGCTGAGAACCTGTTTTGTACAAGGGAACACTTAAAACAGATGCTTAATTTAATGATACAAACGGTCCTGTTTGTTGCTGAAGGGCTGCTAATTTGCTTAAAACTAAATGCTGACATGAATCAGCAATCCACGGCACTTTTATAATTACATCCATTTTAATATTTTCAGCAGTGAATCAAACTACTCATATCATGGTGGATGTCACTTTACAACAAAAGATACTGTTAAAGTGAAAAAGAGGCATATCTCACTCATGTCACTGATGTCAAAGATAAATTATTTCTTAGTTATCTACTTCATAGAAGCTGTATCCTGATATGAAAAATCTGATTTAACCTTCAGAATTTCTGAACACACACCTTATCTTGTTGTCAAGCATTTACAGAGAAATGACCAACAAAGAAAGAAGATAACAGTATTTAAACGTCATAAATGAAAAGATTACCAATTAAATATGAAAGGCCAGCCTCCAATTACTTTTGGGAAAATATTTAAATTCCATATTTGAAGACATATTACATATGAACTGATCCAGAAATTAAATGTGTGAATTCACAGACTGTTCAAAAAAAAAAATAAATAGGAAACTGGAAAGAGATTAAATGATTCAAAGCAAGAATAAAAATCATAACCAAACAAAAAGAGCAACTAGAGATTCAATAATGACAAAGGATACCATCATAGCCTAAAATACTTCATTTTCTGAAATATGTGTGACACAATAACAGCCTGCATTTTTTTTTTTTTACATTATTTTCACATTTAAAATTCCAAAGAGAAGTATGATATTAACAAAGTACTATGATTATAATCTTCTACTTAAAGAACAAGTACAGCATAGAAAGAGATGATTCTAACGGCTGGTGTTCTGTAGATGAAGTGTTGCACTCTTGCTCTAGAGCCCATAGGGACATTTAATGAACATGATTACTTCTTCCACTGTGCTGAAGCTGCTTCTACCTGGGACAAATCTTTTTGTGCCTCACAATCTTTTTATATAACTAAGTGTCCATTTTACAATACAGATATATGACCTAGAGACAAGCAGAATTGTTTAACCCTAATTCTACAAGATGAAGTGCATTCATATCTCCCATATAGGTCTGTGGAAATTATAATTAATACTCAGTGATTTGTGAAGCGAGGTGCTATAACTTCTGAATATTGAAACATGATAAAACAATAGCTGAATTTGTCATTTATTTTTTTATTCTTAGCAATATTTAAATGCAGCACAAGTACTTTATTTCATCATTCTTGTTTGAAAATATTATTAACCCTAGAGGCAAATGGAAGGAAATATGTTTTACCCTGTGTCACTGCCTGGAGGCTGCACTATCTTGGATACAATCAAGGTCAACTGTGTGTGAAGGCTAGTTAATGTAAAAACTTTTATTTGCATATTACTGTGTTAAAATCTCTTCACATTACAAGGCAAAGACTGATAAAATATTCTGAGACACCATTAAATTTATGCAGAAAGTTTTAACTTGACACCAACTTTCTTGAATATATGAATTAATGATGATTTAATTATCCCTACTTAATGCATAGAATGTGTTAATTTTTTGATGCACATTCACAGATAAACGTCACCTGAAACACACCTAATTGTTCAGGCTATCATGCTAGCTCCTATTCTATTAATATTTACCAGCATTTTGACAGCAATGTTAATATTGAACTGTAGAAGGCTAGCTTACCTTTAATTGTTTGGGGTTTTAATTATTTTGACTAAAATAATGGAACAACAACATAAAATGAATTTCTCAGCTTCATCTAAAGTTTCTAAAATTATTTATGTAGCTTTTTTCCCTTTAACTCCAACATGCTCAGTATAACAAGTTCAGTATTATTTTCAGGTCTGTGTTCAAGCAATTAGTTTGTGATGATGATATTTGATGAACCAATGGCCCAAGAGAATCAGGAAAAGCTCCAAATCCAATGCTAACATTATAAATATCACAGTTTCTGGATTTCCTGGTTTCACTGCCAACTATTTAATATAACCATCCTGGTTTTAATGAGCATCGGACCTAAGTCCTTGTATCAATATGCACCATATTTCTCAAGTGTGACATATCACAGTCACAGTTGCATTAATGAGATTGGGAAACTTTGCAGTTTCATAAAATAACTTTAACTAAGTTTGTTTTAGAGCTTGATATAAAGCCTGGGGCTTGAACTCTGTGGAACAGTTTCACTCAGTCAATGTTTCTGCCTCCAAAACAGTCTAGTATTTAAGCAGAAATAAGTTCAATCTAACAAATTTTGTATGTAAGTATTAGTTATAGTAGCTTAGTGTCTTAGGTTGTAATAAATGTTATTCCTATTTTGCTGTATTGGAATAAACTTTCTTTGGACAATTGTAATTTTCAGAGTTGATAAATACATTCAACAGATTTCAATTGGAAATTCTCAAATATCCTTCCATCCTATAATACATATCCTCTAAGAAACATTTAAAAACTTGATAACAACAGGAGTAAGGAAAAAAAAAAATTGAAGAAACATTTCCTAATTTCTAATAGAAATTATTCTGAATTGATAGAATCATCACAGATTCATAGAATGGCTTGGGTTGGAAGAGACCTCAAAGACCATCTAGTTCCAACCCCCCTGCCATGGGCAGGGACACCCTCCACTAGACCAGGTTGCCCAAAGCCCCATCCAACCTGGCCTTAAACACTTCCAGGGATGGGGCCTCCACAACCTCTCTGGGCAACATGTTNATTTTCAGTTGTCTGACCTTTAAAACCAGAGTATTTTTCCCAGAGCAGCAACTGACTTTTTAACTGTACAGTAAAGAGAAAAATAATTCATCTTAGGGAAATCAGCATTGTGTTTATTAGTTTCTGGTTAGCATTTATTAGGTTGTAGTTAGCAAAGGATAATAATTTAGTTATATTTATATTTATATTTATATTTATATTTATATTTATACTTATACTTATATTTATAGTCTATTTTATATTTATATTTAGTCTAAATATACCCTCATTTAGCTTAAACCCATTACCCCTTGTCCTATCACTACACTCCCTGATAAACAGTCCCTCTCCAGCTTTCCTGTAGTCCCCCTTCAGGTACTTGAAGGCTGCCATTATGTCTCCCTGGAGCCTTCTCTTCTCCAGGCTGAACAATTCCAACTTTCTCAGCTTGTCCTCATAGGAGAGGTGCTCCAGCCCTCTGATCATCTTTGTGGCCCTCCTCTGGACTCTTTCCAACAGCTCCATGTCTGTCTTGCATTGGAGACCCCAGTGCTGGATGCAGTACTCCAGGTGGGGTCTCACAAGAGGAGAGTACAGGGGGAAAGTCACCTCCCTTGACCTGCTGGTCACACTTTTTTTGATGCAGCCCAGGATCCGGTTGGCTTTCTGGGTTGCAAGTGCCCACTGATGGCTCATGTTGAGCTTTTCATCAACCAACACCCCCAATTCCTTCTTCTCAGGGCTGCTCTCAATCCGTTCTCTGCCCAGCCTGTAGCTGTGCTTGGAATTGCACCGACCCACGTGCAGGACCTTGCACGTGGCCCTGTTGAACCTCATGAGGTCTGCACTGGTCCATTTCTCAAGCCTGTCCAGGTCCCTCTGGATGGCATCCCTTCCTTCCAGTGTGTCAACTGCATCACACAGCTTGGTGTCATCAGCAAACTTGCTGAGGGTGCACTCAATCTCACTCAGTTCCATCTTTATCCTCAGTTAGTACTATTTCTTATTCTCTCATTACTTCAAATACTAGCATTAGTATTACTGAATATGTTTAAATAATGGTGGTTGACAATATCTCTGCAAGAACTATTTTAAAAGCTTTTGTAATTCAATTACTATTGGATGTTTATTAAAATAGTTTTTAAAAGTTCTATTTGTAAATCAGTAATGCATTGCTGAATGTAATATCCATAATAAAAGAACCCCCTCTACACTAATGAAATTTTCAGGAAATTCACTTGTGGGCTCAATTTTCTTTCTTGGGAGTTTAGATATTTTTGATTACTTATATACTGGTATAAATGGACTAAGATAATGAAAGAGTATTTTATTACCTCTTCTCCCTCCCATTATCTATTTCTCAGTTTGTGTATGAGTAAAATGAAGACAGAAATGTGATTTTTCATTGATATTCCATTAAAATACTAGATTTACACTTTCTTCTCATTTAAATCAGACTATTTGGAATTGGTATGCAAATGACATTTATTTATTATTTTTTCAGTCCAGATTAGGTAGAAATAATGATGCTCAGTGGAAAACAACATTAGGAGTGGCACTTCAATCATATTTTTTGCAAGGTAGATGTATTCTTCATTGTGCTTTAAGTTTTTATAACCTCATCTATAAGGTAGCTATAACCATTTCAGTTGTGATTTGACAGCCTCAAAATAATGCTTAAGTCATCTCATGGGAAGACTTCTTTGACATGATCTTACTGACTTTTTAGAACAAGTTACAAATATTAGCTTCTTTGGGTTGTGCTTCTTCATAAATAACAGGTTTTAATAAAATTAAAACATAAAATGTAAGCATCACTGATTGCACCTACTCTCAGTTATATATCCTGTTTTGTTTTCGCTATAAGTGAAATTTTGTTCCTTTTAACTGAGTATTGACATTTCCCTTCTCTGCATCGACAGGAATGTTTCTGTTCAACATTCTCACAGCTTTTATATTTAGTAGCTGAAAGGCAGAACAGTAGATGAGCTTCAGCTGCGGAATTAATTTTTTCCATACGGAGCATTCACTGCTCTATTTGCTAAAAGCAAAATCTACTACAGAATTAAGGCACCCGCAAGTTCAGGGCTTTGACACATAGGTTTTAGGTTCCAAGGAGATTAGAACGGGAAATTCTGAATAAGGTATTGTTGGTTCTTACACTTGATGACAAAGTCTCCTAAAAATAACTAACAAGAAAATCTATGTGGCCAAAATATTATGTGTTTCTTGAGTTTAGAATTACTAGTATTCTTGAGTACTTGAATTTGAGGTGAAGGAGGCTTCAGTAGTCGGAAAGTACAGCGAACATTGATAATATCTAGTTTAAACCATTTAAATCTTAAAGTAAAAAAAGATCATTCTTGTCACCCACATTTCTTGATATTTTGAACTACAAAATAGTTGTTTTCCTTCCTCAAAAAGTTTGGTATGTGAATGGAAAAAAACTTTTAGTTCTTCCCTCTCAAGCTTCTCTAAACTTTACTTACTATTCCAAAAATAAACCTACAGCAATTATCCCAAACAGATTTCTCCCCAGAGTCTTCATACTACTAGATGTTCTATACTGTTCATAAAATAAAGTCTCTTAGTCTCTAATTCCAAGAAGCTTATAAGTTGATTGCATAACTTTTGTTGGTAATAACCAATCATGGTGCTAATGCAGTTGTATTCTGTATCGTACTTGAACAAACCTTGAGAATCTTTGCTCCCTGACAACAGAATGCTTTTCAGCTCATCTGAGAGAGTCAAATCATCAGTAAAATATCTGGCTAAATGGCTTTCAAAGATTTCTTCCTAGGTGCTAAAATGAGTTTTCAGCTCCTATGGGCACTGAGAGGAAACAAATGTAGCTTAACTGATTTAGCAACCGTCATTTGTGCCATTGTGTTCAGTGGCCTCAGTACAACAGAAGTACTGAGAATGCAAAAAGAATTACCCTTTTTCTTTCAATTAAAGTGTAACTCATACTGTCAAAAATGAATTAAAAATATGACTTTGTGTTGTTTCTATAGGTCATCTGTTATAAGCAACATTAATTTTAAAATAGCTATCATTAACAAAAGTATCACAAAAACTTTATTTTAAGTTGGTAATATTTCAAGTAGATAGGTATAGATAAGTAACAGGTCTGCATTCAACTAGTAGACAGACTGTAGAAAAATATCAACGTTGATAATAATCATCTATTGTGAGAGCTACTGATGCAAAATAATTCCTCAAGTCCATTCAACAAAAGAGGTGAAGTGTACTCCAGCTTGATCCTACCCTGATTTCTAGGTAGGGCTCCCTTAGAAAAAGCTGAGGTTTTACCCCTCTCCCAGAGAGAAACTTACTACACCAGGTGACAGAGCTCTGCTCAACCTTCTGATAGCTGTACTTTAAAATTAAACATTGATTAGTTCTTTGACTGCCTCTGGGAGCTGTATGCTCGTTCTGACTCATATATAGGCCTATCCCAAGCACTGGCTTGAGGGCTCTTGACCTTTCCTAATCAGGGAAAGCTGCAATGAAGGCTCCTGGTACCCTGGATCAAGGGCAGCTGCTCATAGTAGCTAGAAGCTGTCAGAGTTTGGCTCCCCTTACCTTGTCCTTAGCAGCAGCAGCAGAAACACTCAAGTCTCTTCAGAAGGTTTTCAGTTGTTCCCTGATGATCCTAGACCTTGTCCATGGAAGATCCAGAACCTCCCAAAGAAGAATGCAGAGACTGCTGCACAAACTGCTGCTTCTGATAGAATATATTATAGATATTTTTTTTTTTATTTCCTGAATTTCTTAAAAACTATTTCTGATTTGTCAGCATCAGAAATGAAAATTAGACCAAAATCCAGTTTTAAGTCAGTTTTATTTCCTTTGGACAAAAATTAAGTGAAAAAAAATACGAAAAGAGAAAGGTGAATATTCTTAAGAAAGAACTTCTGTGATAATTTTCTGTTTTAAGAATGCTAGGGAAAACAGCTATTTCCAAAGTGTGGTTCTGCCTGAAGCATAGTAATTAGGGACTACAATATTACCTTTCATGGGAAGAAATCCTTTAACTAATGAAAAAGAAAGAATCACAGAGTAACCACAAAAGTTAAAAAAATAGAACATATATGAAGAATATAGCTACTCTTACCTCAGTGATTTGAAGTATTATGGGTTTTTAATGAAAGAGTCTATTCAAGGATTTATTTCAGATAGAATGGAAAGAGTTCAGGGTTTCTTTCACTGAATTGGAGTACACTTAGGTTTTTGTTCCCTAATGTCTTGACCTCTTCAGGTAGCTGAAATAAAAAGCCTATCTTTCTGACAACACAAATAACAGGAAAAAAAAATAATAGAAAAAGTGAAAGAGAAATTGCAGAAAGTAAAAATAATTAAAACAAATGTTCTGCCCCCAAGGAATACAGTCAGTATTTTATTTATTTCAGAGTGAGACTTTCTTTTCCTTCTTGGATTAAATACATGCATATTTTTGCTTATTTGTTATTACTCTGCAGTAGCAGCTTAAAGGAACCAGCAAGACGTCTGTCTCCAGGCAGCATCTAGTACCTCCCTGAACACTCTCATTTCTCCACATTAAGACTAACTGCCATCCTGGGAAAATAACCTGTTGAATGAAATTGCTGTGAAGTGCTCTCCTGTCTTCCGCTTCCGCCACACTCCTTCATAAACTATGTCAACTATTATGACTTCACAGTAGCTGTGGTGATTCTTGAAGGGATGAGTGAGTATATAATTGAATGCCATCTTATTTTGTTTCAGTTAATTTAGAGCTCTTGGCAGTGATGGTCATTATATTTCTTAACCTGAAGGTCTGTAAGTGAAGAGTGAAATACAAAGACAAAGCTACACAAAGAAGTTCACAGACATCCACCTCTAGTACATAGGCAGATGTGCACTCTTTTCCACAGCTTGATCTTCATGTGTTTTTCTTTTAAATAAATGTAATTAATTCACATAGCTATATTTCAGAAATATACGTAACCTTCAAAATAAGGAAAATAAATGTAAATAATAATCTATAATAATATGAGCAGGAAATGTAATTCTCCCCTTTTGTGGCTCAAAAAGGTTATATATACAGAGTTATATAAGCTACCACTATTTATCCAGCTGACTGAGTACTTGTACAGTTTGGTGGTACTCTACGGGCAAATAACAAACATCTGAGTTGCTTTCAATGTAAATTAAATTTAACTGATTAGGAGCATAAAAGCAGAGGAGCTCTGGGAGGGGGTAAAAATCTCTATAATGATGCTTAACTATATCCATTAATTTCCCCCCTAATGAGCTGTTTATATCTTAACTCTCTTTCTGATTCTGTGGTTATTACCTCATGTGTTTCTAGAGTTTTGTGTACACATTTAAAGAACAGAGGAGAGAGTTAAAGGACAAGAAAATTCTCATATAAAAGAGGTACACAGTGCCTATATTTTCTCTATTAGTTTTGATTTCTATGTAACAAATATTAATTTGTGGAAGTCTAAGTAGATCTTTAAACAGCAACCATTGAGAAGATGATGGAGTCTTTTTTTTTTTTTTTTTTGTTATTTGATTGGGGCCATTGGAAAATAAAATTGATATCTTGAATATCACAGACATCACTCTACCCATGGTAAGTCAGGATTCCTTTACTTACGAGAAAACGTCTTGCCCTTTTTTAATCTAATCTGAGTCATAGCAGAATGAAAGGATTGTAATGGCAGCAATGAAATTTTCTGGTACGAGGGTATGCTGCATGAAAGAGCAATGCTAACATTTAGGTGGTCGTATTAAACAGAAACAGGATCGGTTGTATTACACAAATACATGAAAGGAAGCGGCTGTTTTCCTCTTATTTAAAGTACACACAGAAATATAAAAGTAAAGAAAATATTCATCATTAATGGCTATGCTGGGAAAGGATTCAGGGCTGGCCACTGCCACTGAAAAAATGCTTTTTGTCTTTTCTTTTTCTAATTGAGGACATTTGCCTACAGAAATTACTTTTTTAAATGGAAACCAATTATGTCACATATTCAATACTTATTTTCAGGGAGGAAAAATGGCTTTTAACATATGAAAAAAATGTCACAAACTTTCTATTGTAAAGTATTGAACTATTTGGAAGTAGTTAAGAAAATTAAATTGTTTTTAATAAAGAATATATTCTAGCTTTAGATCACCATATAATCGAGAAAATGAAATCAAATTTTGTATCATCCTTTTTATATGCACATTCCCAAAAGCTTTCAGAGTGGTGTATGCAATCTTGAAAGAGAGTACACTGAAGTTTTAAAAAAAGAGTTCTTAAAGACGGTTAAAGATAGTTGGCTATTTTTTTATATATTCTTGGTAAATTAGAATATAGGTCACAATGTCACACTAATGATGATGTGCCTTATTTGCAATTATTTCCACAGTTCCATGAAATGGTCTAGCAGCCACATACAAAATCTATTTAAGAATCTGTTTCTAAATAATTTTATTTATGACTGGTGCAGCAGAATTCTTTAAGATGTCATTTGCTTTATAAAATAAAAAATCATATACAACAATATGAAAATTATAAATATAGTATTACTATTCTTAGCTTGAATTGTCACTTGTTGATTAATATTTACTTTTTGTTACTTTAAATTTTAAAGAAGGTGCTTGTGTACCATACAACAAAAGATAAAAACCATTTAAGTCTGCGTTTGGTATAATAGGAACAATATACTACACACATTTTTCAGAGATTTTTCTACTAGTACCTAGCAACGTTGTAGGTAAAAAAACCCTCTTTCTAAAACTGAACAGGAAAACCACTAAAGCCATTACCCTTTCTGATGTTCTTAGAAGTCAATACGTATTTCAGAGTTCCCATTCATTTTTGCAAGTTGTAAATGAAACTAGCTATATAAATAAAACTAATATAATGCAATATGATATCAATAGGAAATTCTAAATGCATTTAATTTATCCTATGCAAAATCTATTTATGAAAACACATTTTTAATCTAGTCAAAGAAATATTTAATCCACATTCAGGATTATTATTTTTTTTACATAGAAAATAGATGATTTTCACAAGTGTTCAAATTAGCAGATTCCAGTCAGTTAGTCCATTCCCTATCTTGGAGTCTTTTACCCCTATAAATTAGGACTAATGTTCCTAGCTCTTCTGATTAACTCTAGCTCCCTGACCTAATTGAGAATAAAGGCTTTAAAGGTGTGCCAAAAGTCCCAGCAGGCATTATATCTCCAGTTTTTTATGCAAAAGGTAAGATGCTTCAAAAGTAGGCTTAGTGTACTTCACAACTTCATGTTCAATAAATATCAGGGTTTAGAAACTGTTATTCTGATGTTATCTGATTGTATGGAATTTGTATGTGAAATACTACCAATTTTCTGCAATTAAAAATTTTGAGCTTCTGAGATTGTTGGGCTTTTTTGCTGCTTTTTGTTTGTTTGTTTAGTTGGGGTTTTTTTTGTACAAAAGATGCTAATTATTTAATCTGTTATTTCAATATTTTCAAGAAATTTTCTTTCCTAATAGGAAGCAGAAATTATCTATTTAATAATAAAAGATGATACAAATAAATATAGCTTGAAGTGATAATGTGAGATCTTGTAGATTAACTGTAAATGATAAACCTTCTAGGCCTAATGTGTTTGAGCCATCACACAGTAAAAAGGAGAGAAACTCAGTTTTGCACATATCATTAATTTTCTTAGCTGAAATCTGACAATTAAATTCTCTTTAGCAAACTAACAATTTAAATAGTAAACAAGTTATAGCTACATGCCTTTATAATTAGCTTTTTTCTTTATTTTTTTGTATAAATAATTTTGAAAGCTACACTACATAATTTGCCTCCCAAGAAATAAGACATCACAATAAAAATGCATGTGAAATTTCAGTGGCAATCTGTAGGTTTTGATATTTCACTTCACCTGTTTTCCACACTAGGATGCTTAACAAACTCCAGAAAAATCATTGTATTTTACACCTCTGTATCAAATGATGCACACAGTTTTCATTCCACAGTTTACAGTTTGTGACACGCAATTTTATAAAAGGTAAAATGGCTCATAGCTGAAGACTGAACAGTGATCTCAGTTTGTCACTGGCTTTCTGTGTGACCTTCAATAAATTGCTTATGCCAGATTGAGGAAGGAATATAACTACATGATGAATTTTAAACCAAAGTTTGGAGTTTATTTACTATTCATTATTCTTTGTTTCTTCTATTTGATTTGTTCCATTAATCCAAAAGAGGGTTCAGAAACTGTTGTGACCTAGGTGATCAATCACCTACAATGAATAGTAAAGAGCTACTATTAAGAACTCAAGGACAACTGTCAACAGTTAAAGTGTTTGACATATCTTTGTTTCTTTTTTGACTAAACTTACCTCAGATGTTCCAGCTTTTTGCCTGAATGTGATTAGAGCTCGAAGCTCACAATTATTCTGACCTAGTGTCAGGATTTAGCATACCTCACTGTTCCTTGTCCTTTCAGCAATGAAGTTTGGGTACTAGTATTTCTTCCTGTTGAGAACTCTTGGTTAATAACATGGGACCATACCAGGTTGTGCATTAAACAGGGAACTCCCTTAATTCTGTTCAGTGCCACAAACTTCTTCATATCTGAATTCAGCATGGAATTAAGTTCTTAATTACTCTACTCTAATTTTCTAAATAAATAAAATGAGGAGATAGTTGCTTAAGAATTAGATTTATGGAGGTCATGTTTATCCAAAAATGCTTGGGTTGCTTAACAGAGAATGCCAGAAATGCACTAGAATTCTTTATTTCATCTAGACACACATGACCTGGGAGGCCAGAACTCAGACCAAGGTCTCTTCTCAATCAAGTATAGCTCAGCTTCTTTTCATATCGAAGTTATTCTCTAAAAATGAACTAGAGAATGGTAACCTTTTTACTTACGACATTATGCCTTTTTTGCTTCATATGATTTGAACTTATCTGATTTAGCAGGAGAGTGTTCTAGTTAAAGGTACCTGTTGAGACTGAGTAAGTGCTTAGAAAATAACAGAAGACTTGGGAAGAGGTGAAAAAAATTACAAAGTATATATAGATCTGTTGTTCAAGAAAGCTGTCAAGGGATTTACAAGTTCTTGCTTGTGTTCCAGTCACTGCTTTGGACTAAAGAATCAATGACTCTATACTTCAAGCAGGCTTAGGACAAGAAACCAGAATCTAGAAAAACTAATTTTTTCTTTTTTTTTTTTTTTTTAATTCCCTCATAATCTATTGTTATGTCTATCAATTTAGAATGTCTTAGACAATAACATTTCTAAAAGCTCTTCTATTTGTCAGTAGAAGTCATCACATCCTCTTTGCTTACCTCATTTCCAACAGTCCCCCATTTACTTCATCAGAGATGTTTCTGTTTCACAATCTAGCTAACCCATTGGCATACTCCTTAAAAACAGCAGTTCCGTATGTCATAACAAATAGGTGATTTTTCTTTGGTAAATAATGGCTGTGTTTTTTGAAACTAGCACCTATATTTTCAGCTTTTCAATAAAAGATTTAAAGCTAGTTTCCTGCACGTTACTTTCAGTAAATAGTCAGGCTGGCTCTAAGAGTGCTCCTTGCATAAGGAAAATGAACTGCAATAAAACTAAAAGATGTGAAACTTGTCTGTGTGACCACATTTAAATTTTGGGTCATCTCTACGTAAATTTCCAATATCCTTTTGCAGAATACATCAACTTAGTTAACTTCTAAAATAAATAAAAAAGTTATTAGAAGTAAATTTGTCCATTTTCTTGTTGGCAAGCTGTCCATTATAGAATTGTAGGACATTATTTAACTTCCATACCTTTTAACTGCTTTTAAATTTGTTTCAAATCCAGTTCAGAAATTGATTTTTTTCTTTTCCAGGGTGATGAAAAAGAATATATATTGTAAATGTATACATACACCCTCATCCATTCTCGATTCTATAAGCCTTGTTTCCTTAAGTAACTAGACTAAATCAAAATTATACATACATTCAGAATTATTATACTTTTATGCAGCTTTGTAATTCTTTGCTTTTTTTTTTTTTTTTTGTATGCACAACCTGATGAGGCCTCCTACTACAAATAGGTTTGCTTTTGAGAAAAAGATGTACCTCTGGTACTATAAAGAATTTGGTCCAGCATGTTTATTTCCACAGTGATGAAATAAAGAACAGATATTGTTGTAATTTCACAAGAGAAAAATACATTTTTCAAAACAGTCGTTATTATCCAGAACTCTTCACAGAACTAACTCAAGAGTCTTAGAATCAGGTCTTAGTGCTGGACACTAAAATGGCTGCTCCATTTGTAGGTTTCAAGTAGTTGTTATTTCCAGTCTGAGAAGGTTAGTATTCTTCAAAGCTAAAAAAAAAATAATAATAATAATAAAAAATAAAATAAAAAAAACCCACAGTATTTTCACAGAATGTTTTTCTGTTTTTCAGTCAACTCTACAGTGAATACACTGATTCTTCATCACAGTTCTGTAGCAGAGTACTGTAATCACTGTCTGAACAGCTGCTGTTATATACTTGGAGCGCAAATAAGCAAGAAAACAGCTGATGCTTCAGTAATGGCAGAAAATTCACCAGGGAGTCAGAATCAAGAAAAAATAAACAACTTTGATTCAGGGAAGGAAATTCTTATGGCTTCTAAAGATGCTTTATAGCCCTTGTTCTGATATTGTTTTTCTCAACCACTGTGATTACTTTTTTTTTTTTTTTTGTAATGGAGATTACATTTTAAAAATAAGAAATAATTTCTATGATATTTAAATTAATATTACGAAAAAGAAGGAAAAAGACCTACACTAAAAACATGGTGCAAAGTTTTTTATGTATCAAGTAGAAAAATAAGAAAAGTTTTGTTTTTCAGTTGTGACTAAATAATGGTTAATAATGTCTACAATTCACTTTCTGATGAACATGTAGTTTAGTCTGATTACTGCATACTGTTCTGTAAGAAAGAAATACAGAAAATAGTACCAAAAAAGAATTGCTACAGAATACCTAGATGGTTGTATTAAGATGGCTTTATTTTGCTTTTATTTTTCTCTTGGGTTTTTTTGACAAAAGAATGGAAACAATGAGAACTCTGAGAATTGATCAGTAGGAACCAAGATACCTCTCCAGGTCAGCTGCAACTGATTACCACAGTTGATAATACATGAACATAGCTATTTGCCCAAGTCATATTCTTCTGCTGTCATTTAATTTGGTGCTGTCTTTCAGACGTAGCTAGATATTACACAGGTTTTCTGAAGATGTAATGGAATATTGTGAGCTATTTAAATTATTTTACTTTTAATCATTAATTAAATGATTTAATCATTATTTACATTCTCATATTAACATTTTTAATACTACTTCCTTTGCTTACTACCTTCATGGATTTTTGTCATTTGAACTAAACTGTAGTTTGGTGAACATTTGCTACAAGCAAAACCCAAGAGCATTTAACATTTTAGCATTTCATCATTTTCTGTAATTAGCTGAAAACAAAGCTATCTTCAGTGTGAATAGCCAAGGAAGATTCCTCAAACAGGTTCTGCATTTTACAATTACTTTGATTCTTAAAGGGAGTCTCTGCTGACTCTGATGTTGCTTGCGATTTCAGTTGATTACTGATGTTTACCATGACAACAGTTCTGAGACTTATTGCATATCTGGGCCTCTGTGACCTCTTCAAGGATACACTGTATATGATGCAGAGCTTGACCCTTTATTTTCCTGAGAGGAGAAATACAATCCCTTTCCCTTAGAACAAATTGCTTTGGAGGCTGAAGTCCTCAGAGAATTTCTTATAAATTTTCCAGAAGAAAACATATCATGAAGCAATCGACAGATTACAGGCATGTAAAACATATCAGGAATTACCTCTCTGGGCTGCTGACAAGTTNCCTTTTTGGATTCAAAATAGAGTTCTTAATATTTTAAATTTTTTTTTTTTTTTTTTTTTTTTTTTAATTGGAATTTCAGAAGAGAATCTTGTAAGCCTCAGGAGACTGACTGGAGATTCACATTTGAGATTTGGCTGGGCACTTCTTCAACCATAGCCAATGTACTATTCATCATTCCAGGGTTATGCATGTCAGAGACCTTCAAGAAAGAATACATGGCAGATTTGAAAGAGTGATTCTTTATTCAGTGTAATCATACACTGAATGAGCACAGCTCCACTCTAACCCCTGCAGATGCCCAGTGTATTATCTACTGGCTTCAGCAGGAGCATTTTCACTTTGCAAAGTAATGCCTAATAGGGGCAAATATGTTGCATTAACTTTGCTACAGCTCTGAACAAAGTCACTCCTCTCTCATTTCTGTTTTTTATATCTGGACTGAAAGATAGAGCAGCAGCCCCTTATAGCTTTGAATAACATGACATATTTTCTCCTTTTTTTTTCATATTACACTCATTGCATCCATGTTCTGCATGATAGCATGTAAGTGTATATGTACATACATAAACATAAAGCATACTTTGTAATGTATTATGTGCGTGTATATATATCAATATAGGCAAGTAGAATCCTCTTTAATACACACCATATGCAAAATGATCTGTATGTTCCTGATCTATTTTTAAAGACCAGCCTGAGTCATTAAATGTTTACTACTGAGACAAGAAGACTGGAAATTAATTGCTTATATGAGAAACTACTTGTCTGTCCATTAGTCTAAAATGGAATAAAAACCATATTTCAGATACACATTTTTCATTTTTGACACCTGTCAAAAAATGCTGTAAACTGTACTGCCTGAAAGGGACAGCAACATAGAGATATGATCTTCATTTGTCTGTTAAAACCACATTTTATAACATTTTAAAATAAATAACTCTATGTCCTTTCCATGGTTTTGGGTTTTTTTAGCTTTAGACTGGAGGAGGAAAATAAACTTTCCTCTTTTAAGCTCTTAATCATGTCTCTTCTTTCCACTAATAATGTAGGGGAACTTCAATAGTGAAGTAAACTGAAAAAGAAAAAAATATTTACTCAGGTGGCTTACTACCACAAGATAATTTAGCATTTCATCAAATACATATATATATATAGCTGGTGACCTCAGCTGGTTAAGCGATGTGCTTTCTTTTAAAACTTCGGCTACAGACAAGATTTTTTTCTTGCTTTTCTTGAATTTTTACATTTCTTGATTTGTGATCTCAATCAATAATATGAATGTGAATTCTGACAAGGTCATAACAAATATTCTGTACATTTTCATACCTGAAAACACTGAGAAAAGCTTTTGCTGATTCATAGTAAGGTCAAGTTGTTCTTTTTTCATAACAATAAATATCATACTTCTAAGGAAATGTGTTGTTTCATTTTTAATGCAACTTGACACTTTTGACAGGAAAAGATAATGACAGTGTAAAATAGCTTTCAAAAAAGTTCAAAGAGTAAAAAAGACAGATGCAAGCTACATAGCTTTGAACTGTTCAAGAAACTGAAAGAAAATAATTTATTTATAGTGCTATATGAATGCAAATAATATGTGACTGATATCAAAAGGGGAAGACTCTCAAATGCTAGTTACACCCAGAATAATCTGCTTTCAACACCCAAACACAACTTTCTCATTGCTCAAAAGCCTTTGAGTGGAGCATTTCAACATAAACTCTTCTGTTATTTTCACTTCCCCTATTCTAACTCAGGCACCAATCCTTAAAATTAAATGTTATGGAACTATAGAGTAATTAATGTCTTCACTTTGCACATCCAGTAGTGTGGTGGTTTAACCCTGGCTAGCAACTGAACACCGCACAGCTGCTTGCTCACTCCCACCCACAGTGGGACTGGGAGAGAATCAGAAAGGTAAAAGTAAGAAAATTCATGGGTTGAGATAGACAGTTCAATAATTAAAAAAAAAGAAAAAAAGTTGGAACAATGGCAGCCCCCAACAACCTCCAGCCCCCAGTTTTATTGTTTAGGATGACTTCACATGGTATGGGATATGCCTTTGGTCAGTTCAGATCAACTGTCCCTTCTGTGTCCTCTCCCAGCTTCTTGTGAACCTCCATCCTACTCACTGGTGGGGCAGTGTGAGAAACAGAAGATCTTTGACTCTGTGTAAGCACTGCTCAGCAATAACTAAAATATCAATGTGTTAGCAACTTTATTTGCAGCAGAAAACCAAAACATAGCCCCATACAAGCTGCTATGAAGAAATTTAATTCTATACCAGCCAAAATCAGTAGAACCATATGAAGACATAAGCTCTTTTCATAATCTATGGTAAGAGATAGACACCACCAGAGAGAAAAATTTTAAAATCTATCCTTAGACTAAGATAAATTATCATCTAGAAGTATCTATTTCATATCATAGATGATAAAGGTAGTCAAAGTTTACTACCACCTTTCTAAATATTAGAAGTCTGCAGTTAAATGATACAACAGGAAGCCAGAGTGATTAGCTTACACTTAGGTGTCTAACGTTAAGACAGATTAATCTCTTTCCAAGTAGAAAATGCCTATTTAGTTTATAAAACTGACTGAAAAATTTATATAGGGACATTTGTTTAGTATTAGAAGTTTTAATCCACCACAGAGATCTGAGCAGCTGGAATAGAGTCATTGAAAAATTCTAGGGTGTGATTGCTCTTACAAGGCAGTCACTTTTACTCATAAGACTGAAAGTCTCTATGCCAGCTTTAGAATTATGCAACCTGTTTTACAATGCAAAGCTTTACAGAATTACAGCTGTTCTGAATATTGCCTTGTGCTATTAAACTGACTGATTACATTTTATATAGACACATTCAGGATATAGCTATGCATTAAACTGAATCTCAAGATTTCATTCTGATTTTACTTATTGATTTAGGTGTCTCTGCCACCTGTTTTAAAATTTCACAGCTATCAATATAAAATGTTATTCATACAGTCAAACAAAATGAAATGCTAAAGCTTGATGTTCTGATCTTTCTCAAATGTATACAGCCATACACCAACACTCATGAACAAATGCACACACAAGATTTTTCTGCATCCTTGGATGACAAAGCAAACCTGATGGATTTCAGGGAATAATTCTGGAATTCAGACTATCTTATGGAAAGTGATGCTGACAGAACTGATGTTTCACTGGAGGTGAAGTGTGACATTGCTACTTTATCACAATAAATTCAGTAAGCCAAGTTTAACCAACTGCTGCTTAAATGAAGTAATTACTATACTGATAAAAATAGAGAATGGAGGTAAAAATACTTTCACTTCTTAAAAATTCATAGGATTTAATATTTCTTATTAATCTTTCTTACATAATTAAGTTTATTTAAATATAAAAACATTTAAAAATATATTTGTTTATGAAGAAATAAGTCTCAAAGAATCTGCATTTGGATTTTAAGAAAAAAAAAGTGAAGTTCACTGTTTTATCTCTAGAGATAAAAAATAAGATTAGAGATGACCCTTCTTTTCAAATATGGATAGATTTTTGTGTCTGGGATTTGAACTCTATCATAAGCAAATAGGCTTTGGATTTGCTTTGTTTGGATAAAGCAAAAAATTTTGGGGAAAAAGGGGCAGGGGGAAGTTTAATTTCTTCAAATATTACATTGAAAACTTAGTATTAAGAAAATTGTTTTTTAAGTTCTGTTATAATAGTATGATTTTAATCAGATTTATAAGAAGTTAGAATCATAAAATCACAGAATAGTAGAATAGAATAATACAATTAATTTGGTCTGGAATAGAAGTCCTCAGGTCATCTGGTCCAACCTCCTGATCACAGCTGGACTAATTTCAAAGTTCAACCAGGTTGTTCAGATCTGTGCCCAGTTGAGGTCTGAGAATCTCCAGTGGCAGTGAATCTACAAAATGTCTGGGTAACCTTTTCTAGTGTAATTGTAACAAGTGTTGACTACTTGGGATCAAAAAAAGAAAAAGAATTATTTGTCAGAATACTTTCACAATAAGTTACCTTTCTCAGAAACCATTATCATAGAATCATAGAATCATGTTGGAAAAGACCTTTAAGAGCATCAAGGCCAACTGTTAACCCAACATTGCCAAGTCCACCACTAAACCATGTCCCTAAGCACCACATCTGCATGTCTTTTAAACATGGTTAGGGATGGTGACTCAACCACTTCCACAGGGCAGCCTGTTCCAATGATTGATAACAATTTGGTGAAGAATTTTTTCCTAATATACAATCTAAACGTCCTGTGGTGTAACTTGAGGTCATTTCCTCCTGTCCTATCGCTTGCTACTTGGGAGAAGAGACCAACACCCACCTGGCTGCAACCTCCTTTCAGGTAGTTGTAGAGAGCAATAAGGTCTCCCCTCAGCCTCCTCTTCTCCAGGCTAAACAACCCCAGTTGCCTCAGCTGCTCCTCATCAGACTTGTGCTCCAGACCCTTCACCAGCTTCATTGCTCCTCCTTGGACATGATTATTACACAAATATTTGTAATTTTATAAGATATAGATTGATTATGCTATTGTAAATGTGAAATCATAGTCTGTTCTGTAGAGGAATCATTAACTCTGGACCTAGAAGAAAATAGTGGTTGCAGACTGTTAAAAACAGAGAAAAAACACTCTGTCAAAAGAAACTGAACACTTTTTTGTGTCATTTTGAAGAATACACTGTAGTATAAACTTTGACATATCTTTACTGCTTTGTGATTGAAAAAGCAAGAGAACTTTATTGAAAATGACACAGTCTTGATTAATTATTGATCTGGGCAAGTATAACAGAGGCCTACTGGACATATGGGTGAATTACAAGTGTGTTAGAATGATACATAATTGGTAATGTCAATACCATCAGATGCTGCAGGAACACTGGGCTTGGCAGAAGAAAACTATGTTCTATTTACTGCAGAAACTAATTAGTAGTGGAATAACAGCTCCAAAGAACTTTGAATTACCCAGCTAAAAGTATTTGGCAACTCATTTGCAAATATTTAGACTTTTATTTCAAAAATTATGTACACTGGGTCAAGTTCTATAGCTTTCCCTGGTTAATGTTATGTAACTTACTTTGCCACTGGAGATGAATATTGCTATCTAAATCTCTTAATTGGCAATGTGTTGGCTGAATAAAAAACCACAGACAGTCAGCATATGAGGGGAACCAGAAAAATAAGTCCTTCATTTAATTAGATTTATTTAAAAAAAAAAAATGAATTATTGATTGGGAAAGGAATAAATCCTTTAAATAATTATCATCTCTTTATTTAAAGTTACAGATGCTTATTCTGATCCCAAAGAATCCAGATCCTGGACAACACGGTTTTAGAATTCTGTTTATCATCCAGACAGCTGTTAAACTATTTTCTTAACTTATTTTTTGTTTCCATCTTCAACTTTACCTGAACCACTAGAGTAAATTAGATCTGCTTCAAGTAGAAAAATAAAATAATAAAAACAGGAAATCTACCTGCTTAATGTTTTCTGCATTTTAGTATAGATGAGCCTAAACGAAACCACACTTGAGGATTCTGAAGTGGCAACATACTGCTAGAAGCAATTTTCTCCTTGTATTTCTGTCTCAGCTTGAAACAAGTTACATACTGTACCATAAGGAGAAAAAGTTTTTATAAGACTTCCAGACCAAGAGGGACTAAAAACTCTATAACAAATTAGAAAATACAGACACATAAAGACAGTGGGAATAAAAGAAGCCCACAGACACCTGGTGTCTGGTCTACCTAGCGCACAGTCTCCAGAGCCTTTGCCAAGTGGGATGCAGTTCAGCCAGCCCATAGTAAGCGGTCATGCGATGTTGGAAATCCAACCTAGTGGAGCAGCGAGATCCAAGCCCTTTTCTTCTGCTCCAAAATCTAGACCTCTGAAAGCCTAGTCCTTTGAAAGAACTGAGCAGTGCCGAGTTCATTGTTTTAAGGTATGATTTGTATTGGTGATTAAAAAGCATTTAAAATAGTCAGACATTATGAGACAAAATGAACTCTCAGGGAGTCCAATTAACATGTCTCGTCTTGCAGAAGAAAGTGTTAAATGCCAGGCAGTAGAGTGTGAGGCTAGTACACGGGAATGACTTTGTTCCACCACTTGAGTCTGGGTCAAAATGTATCTCTAAGAAGGTACTGATACAAATTCTCACAAGTAGATATTGTAATACTTACCTTTTAAGTATCGTGTGAATTCGCAGTTAAGCATGCAAGTTGCTTATAGGATGCTGGATAAGACAATTCTAAAAGGCAGGCTTTTGTGTTGAGGCTAACACAAGGGAACTAGAATTACTAGAGTGGAGAAGGCCATTTTACCTGGGATCTTCAGCTCTTTGCAAGTACAAAGATGGTGTGATTAAAGAAAGTATAGGCCTATCTCCAAAAATTACCAGTAGCCTAGTGGTTAAATATTGTAATTTCTTATGAAAATCTCCACTTACAGCCATGCTCTGATTAAAGGTATACACTTCCCAAACTAACTAGAACAGGAGTTGGCAGGCTTCAGTAACATGCACCACCTTATTTCCAATTCTTTAAGTTACCACACATGTCTGAACAGAGCCAGTAGCTATCACAGGACTTACAGAAGTCCCATGCCTTTCTGAAGCAGAAAGAAACTCAGCAATCCTCCTGGGCATCTCAAATGGCACAAAATGTTGTGATTAAGCCACTGAATCCTACTCCAGATTTCTATTATTATTATTATTATTATTATTATTATTATTATTATTATTATTATTAATTATTATTATTATTATTATTATTATTATTATTATTATTATTATTATTATTATTATTATTATAAGCCAGTTCAATCAATCAGCTCAAATGCAGACATTTACAGCTAAGGTGGACACCTCAGGTTATAAAAAAATGAGTTTGACACCACGACTCTCAGTGGAGTGGGTGGAGGCCTCACACTGGGCTGGTCGGGGCAATTAAAGCCTCTTGGAACACTGAGGGTGCAAACAGTCTACTCCAAAAGGTACTGGTTTTAGCTGAACATGCTTTTGTGCACCTTTATATATTTCATTGCACTATGCCTGGAGCACGCTTAGGGCATGCTTGCAGAGTCTAGATACGTGACATAGCAGGTAGAGGAGCCTGATAATTATGCTTTGATTTAGCTTATTCAGAGGTTCTAAAACATGTGCTAGACTCAACATTTTAGAGGTGTCATGCATACCCACAATTAGAGTTGTAAGCATGTATGGGGCAAATATATCCACTATATAAAGGCAGCATCCAAGCAGTGAATTTGAAGGTCTCATGTTGGTCTGCTTGACAAAAGAATCAGATATGCATCTGAGAAGTCTTAAAGGACTTAGGTCTTCACTAAGTTCCTATATGAAAATATTTGCATATGTGCACGTGTGGCAGCTGAAATTTGTTGGTGTCCTAGAATTTTTGGAACTACTTATTTTAGAGTTTTATTCTTACATTCTTATATATGAAGGCTCAAAAGTTTTAATGGCAAGTTGTGAGCACCAGATAAATTGCAACAAAATGTTGTCTATTTTAAAACTAAATGCCCCTAATTAATTTTATGCATAAAGCCATATATTTCATTATAAGAAAATCAGACTGATTTTCTTATAATTAGTAACATGAAATTTAATTGAGAGGCAAAGAATCCTGAGACTGGCTTAAGCAAGGAACATTAATCATGAGATAAAACCAAGCAAGTAAAAAAGTAGTACAACTGTAGAAGTAAGAAAGTAAGCTGAGTTAAAAATTGACTGCTTCTTCCTTGTTGACAAGAGGGATTTATCATTGCTGATGATAAATAGTTTAGGATGTGTCTATGCTGTAGGGTAAACATGCAGCATGGGGTGTTTTACAGACCAGATCACTTGGTTGTCTGGATTGGAAGTCTTCTTGGCATGTACTGCAGCTCCTGTTTGTGTCAGGATTTCACTTGGATGGGAACCAAGGGGTACTACCATGACCAGTGCAGAATCTCAAAAAAAATACCACTTTAAGAATAAAATTCCTGATGCTTTATGCAGCAGTCAGTTTTTGCCTCTGGCTAAGTAATTATTCTCTACCTATTTAGTTTTATGACATGTCAGACTGTTTTGAAAAAATTTGTTAAAGGTGGCACATGTCAGTAAGTTTATTACACCTTTTCTTAATTTTTATTTTTACTATACATTTAATAATTATAGCCCAAGGCAGTCAATGTGAGGTTCCGAGTGGAAAAAGAAAAAAATGTTTCCTTTATCACAGATTCTTACAGCAGCTTTTGACATGACGCTTTTCTTAGTCTTAATATAAAATACTTAAAAACACTTGGTCTTTTCACCCAGAAGCAGTTCCAATACACAGAGATTTAAATGGAAGTACCGAGATTATGTTTTAATTCTTTATTATTCTGCTAACAATAAAAAAATAATACCATCAATAATAAATAAACTTAAAAAATATATAATTGTGGCTTATCTTTGTCCATTTTAGGGAAAAACACTTATTAACAATGGGATGACAAATCAACTTACAATGCAATGAAAACATCTAACAACAGCTGATTACCTAAAAAAATGGATCAGAAGAGGATTTCTGGAATATAAAACACTAGTATAATTTTTTTTTTAAAAGGACATTATTGTCATTAATCATATTTAATTTTATTATTAAATCAGAAGTCCTAAGAAGCAGAGAAGTTTTATCATGGAAAGTATGCTACAAACAGATATAAATATCCAGTTAATGCTCATGAAAGTGGCAAATCAATGAAAATTCAATTTCATGTTAGTATGTTAGGTCAAAATATTTTTTGAAACTTTTCTGCAGATAATTCTATCTTTTTTTTGAAAATGATGAAGGGTTTTTTCATTCTGGTATGTTAAAAGGCAAAAGTTAGTTTGGGTTGGGGTTTTTTTTGTGCTACAGTATTAGTGGGTTTGTTATATCTTGAGCAGCTGTGACTGCTCTCTGAAAACTTAGGACTATGCCTCACACTACAGAGTAAAATACATTCTACTAAGCATTACTAGGGATAATAATAATAATAATAATAATAATAATAACAACAACAACAACAACAACATATAGATATTTCTTTTTCTTTAGACAGATTCCAGAGCAAGTAAATCAAAAAAGTCAGGATCCTAAGACTCAGTTCATCCCTGATTCTCCTTACTGTTGAAATGTTTTGCTACAAAGCTGGTAACAATTAACGACAACTACTGAACTACTTAAGAGATAGTAGGCTGGTATATTCAAGGTAGAATAAAGATTTTTAAATCCATATGTTCAAATGGAAGAAGTGTCAGCAAGGGTTCTTATTCTGTATTACTGTGCTATGGGTGCCTACAGTCCATGTAACAGTCTTTCTAAGTTGGCCATGTACATTAATAACTGATTTGAAAAAAGAGTTTTGAAATTTAATTGTAGTATTTTTTTAAATTTAATTGCAGTAAATTTTATTCCATACCAAACATTTCTGATACCCTTATAAAACACTTTAATCCTGACAAGATATTAACTACAATGAGAGTAATGTGTTCTACCAAAAATAATGATGAATTTTACTTTCTTTTACCAGCTTTCCTTTCAGTTACTCTGGATGATCCTTTCTTCTTGTACTGTTATGGAAAGAAACTGAAAATTTCTGACTAGCTTTCTCAATAATATTATTTAGCATGTATTTTTCACATGCCGTTTGATTAGTGGCTTCTTTAAATGAAACAAGACCACTTCATTGTTTTGCTAGGATCTTTTCCTTACCCATGATTATTTACGAAGCATATTCTACTTCTTATTAACAAGCAAAAAAACCCTCTATGTTTGTTAGAAAGACACATTCTTCTAGAGAACACACATTAAGCAAGTATTTTGCCCAAGAGAAACCCATACCCAAAAGTGGAAAAGCTGCTTATACTTTATTTTTCTATGTCTGTTTTTCATTGGTTAGTATGCTCTTGAGGGTAAAACTAGCTGTATTTTAATAAGATAACAGTGAATATTTTAATAAGGACTAGTTAATAATTAATGTAATATACAACTGGTAAGATTTCCAAAATATTAAAATATATATTTAATATTGAAATACTGTATTTTTATTATAAGAAAATAATAAAAAACCATACAGTCTTAAGTTTCCAGTGTGCTGTGCAGAGATACTGAAAAATGTTGATGCAACCACAATGTGAAATTAGGGTCATGTACATATATAACAGCAATGTAGGCTGCACAAGGATTTTAGTGCTTTATACCACAGTAATGAAGTAGAGAGGTAAGACAGGGAATTCAGGAAAGGATTCAGCAGCCAACATCTAGGTGTCTTGTGTCATTTGAGGTCTCTTAAGATATCAAGGATATTCATGTAAGTTTGACAAATATGATGCTGATTTTCTGGCACACTCATGAACTTTTATTTAATCCTAGTATGGTCAGGTGAAATACTGGAGGGCATCAGAAAAAAATCTAGTATACTGGCAACTGAATCCTACCCTTGGGAAGCATTCTTATGAGTTCTTACAAGGGAAAAAAGTTGAAGGACAGGAGGATACAGAAACTCTTCTTTAAAAGGTTGTCTATACTAACGTCTGAAGATATTTGAACCAGACTTATGTATAGATATCTTCAGTAGTTACATGTTGTCCAAATTTAAAACTCTGTAGGTGAACTCTATGTCCAAGCACCCACCAGGATCAGTAGAGTGGCAATACAGTGCGTAAAACCTAGAGTGTTGAGCCTACCCCAAAATGAGACATTGAGAGTGGGATTCTGTTCTCCACTTGAAGGCATCTAGTCATTTCTAGGCACTGTAAGGTATGTTTCCAGCTTCCACCTTGCTGTAGAAGGAGGCAAATATTTTATACTTTCTATGTACATTGGGTTTGTGTGGCAAGGTTATGGCGGGTTGGGAGGTAGGGGGGCAGGGTTGGCTTCTGAGACAGGTGAGAAGATACCAGAAGCTTCCCCCATGTCCGATAGAGACAATGACAGCCAAAGATCAGCCAATCAGTGATGGTGGTAGCGTCGCTGTGATAACATATTTAAGAAGGGGGAAAAAACTGCTGTGCAACAGAAGCCAGAAGAGAGGAGTGAGAATATGAGGAAGAAACAACTCTGCAGACACCAAGGTCAGTGAAGAAGGAGGGGGACGAGGTGCTGCATGTGCCAGAGCAGAGATTCCCCTGCAGCCCATGGAGAAGACCATGATGAAGCTGATTGATTCCCCTGCAGCCCATGACCCCCCATGGTGGAACAGATATCCACCTTGCAGCCCCTGGAGGAACCTGTACTAGAGCAGATGAATGTGCTGGAAGGAAGCTATGACCCCGTGGGAAGCCTGCACTGGAGCAAGCTCCTGGCAGGACCGATGCACCCATGGAGAGAGGAGCCCAGGCTGGAGCAGGTTTGCTGGCAGGACTTGTGACCCTGTGAGGGACCCATGCTGGAGCAGTCTGCTCCTGGAGGACTGCACTCCGTGGAAGGGACCCGCACTGGAGCAATTGGTGAAGAACTGCAGCCCATGGGAAGGACTCACATTGGAGAAGTTTATGGACTGTCTCCCATGAGTGGGACCCCACGCTGGAGCAGGGGAAGAGTGTGAGGAGGAAGGAGCGGCAGAGACAATGTGTGATGAACTGACTGCAATCCCCATTCCCCATCCTCCTGCACCCCTCAAGTGAAGGAAGTAGAGAAATCAGGAGTGAAATGGAGCCTGGGAAGAAAGGAAGGGTAGGGGGTAGGTGTTTTAAGATTTGTTTTTATTTCTCATTATCCTACTCCGACTTTTGATGTGCAATAAATTAATTTCCCCAAGTCAAATCTGATTTGCCCATGATGGTAATTGGTGAGTGATCTCCCTATCCTTATCTTGACCTACAAGGTTTTCATCTTATTTTCTCTCCCCTGTCCTACTGAAAAAGGGAGTGATGGAGCGGCTTGATGGGCACCTGGTGGCCAGCCAAGGTCAACCTACCACACTGTGCTGTACTTACCAGCTCTGTGCAGATATCCTCAACACTTTTGTGAGTTTCATATGCAATTGTCCACTTAAACTTAGGCAATCAAATCCCACCCTGGCGTTAGGTCATACAAACTGCTCTTTAGAATCTACTGGCTGTATTGATGAAATCTAAATGATAACAATGATAAGTGGTAACTTAAAGTAGCAGCATGAATGTATAAACATCTATCATCTATTATGGGATAGTAACTTTGATTTCAAGTCTACGACTCAAAAGCTGTCTATAAATTGTAGCTGCTGGTCCAGAAAAGAACTGATCACCCAGAACAGTTGAGCATGGGCCCAACCTCCCTCTACGATCCAAGGCAGCCCTCTGCAAGCACTCAGAGGCACTTGGCAAGCATGGTGTCTCCTGCTTGCCAGGTCATCTCATCTGTTCTCAGATCTCTTACTGTGTGGTGGGTTGACCTCAGCCAGCAATTAAATATCTGCCCAGCCTCTCGCTCTCTCCCCTCTCCCATGGGCTGGGAAGAAAATACAAAGAAGGCAAAAAAACTCACGGATCTTCTTAGTAACAGTTGAATAGGCAAAGCAACAGCCACTTGCTTAAGCCTAGCAAAATATGGAATTCTTCAATTACTTCCCATCAGAAGGCAGATGTCCAGCCACTTCCTGGCAAGCAGGACCTCAATATGCATAACACTTGCTTATGAAGACAAACATCTTCCCCAGGAATGTCTCCCCTTCCTCCTTCTTGCCCTGAGCCATTCTTGCTGAAGCAACACGTATGGAATATGCCTTTCATCAGTTTGGGTTTGCCATTCAAGCACTGTCCCCTGCCAGTCTCTTGTCACCCCCAGCCTGTGAGTCTTTGGGTGGAGGAGGTGAAGAGGAAGACTTGATGCTGTGCAGGCACTGTTAGCAATAGCCAAAACACTTCTGGGTAACATCCAATGCCATTTTAGCTCCAAATGCAAAGCACAGCAGCATATGGGTTGCTATGAAGAAAGGTAACTCCATCCCAGCCAGACCCAATGCATAGCAACATTAATGTGTCTACAGAAACATCACTGATTCCATTAGATTGTAGAGTAGATATAATCTCTACATATTGCAATCATATAAGAGTTAGCAGAAATGAGTTGAAACAGAAATGCCTTTTATAAAAAAGGAAGTTCATGTCTCCCTCTGCCATTCCACTATGAATTAGCTGGGGACAAAGTTACAAAATACTAAAGGAAAGGAACATGTTTGTGACCAAGCTGGAACTGGGAAAATTTTTGGAACTTGGTGAATTTATGTCCTGGCTGTGCTACAGACTTCCAGCAATGCCTTGGACAAATCAGTCAGTGCCAGATCCAAATAGGAAGTGAAAAACACAGGCTCAAATGCAGATTTTAATAAAATATGCTTGGATGCTGTTGACTCTTAGAAATGCCTTGTGGTCTTACTCTTGCTATTATGATGTTAAATAAAAGGGAAGCACTGGAAATATGCATCTTTTGGAACCAGAAAAATTCCTTGTATATCTGAGACCTATTTGCAAAATATATTACTGAAATATTGCTAGTATTAGAACGCTAATCTGTGGCTTCAGTATTGAAAGCGTTCCTGTTTACATTTTGTAAACATTTATCAAAGGCTAAACCTGGTTAGCTAAGTCTAGGGGGTCTACCAATCGAGCTGACCCTGCCCAATCAAAACTTCCACGTACTGTAGAAGGTGATAAAGTCCCCATAGTGCACATGAAGAATATATCAGGGAAGACAATCTGGGTTACTCCTTCCTTAGGCAAAGGCAAACCCATCCGTAGGATTGCTTTTCCTCAAGAACCTGAGTGCACTTGGTGAGTGATGCGGAAAGATTGGGAAGTCTGATGTGTACCTCAAGAGGATTTGATTTTGGGTGAGAAAAGCCAGTGAATTAATTTGTATGATCTTGATTGCTAAATAACCCTTCCATTATATGTCATCAGTACTACAATTGCTATATGCTGTATCGCAGTAAGTATCACCCAAATTAATGAAGGATGAACTTTGATGAAGTTAAGCAAAGTGTAGAGATGATGGAACTAGAACTGGCTTCAACAACCGCTACCCAGCAAATTCCTTGAAATTGACATGTTCAACCCACAGACCGTGGGCATGGGCCACGCCAGATACATCAGCCATCGCCTGTGGATGCAACATGCAACAATCCAACAGCACACACCATTGCTCCTGTCCTGAGAGACTGTTATGACAGATGAAGCCCAAAGTCATGGACTAAATGAACTCAAGAGACTTTTTAGAGGGATGGCCTATAGACTAAGGGAACAGTATCTGTGTATGTAGGTGTATATGTATATGTGTGTGTATATATATCTCAAAGACAGGAAAAGTGGCAGTGATTAATTGGAAAATGAAGGATCTGGGCGCGACGTAGATGGTATTGAATAAGGAATAAGGGGGAGACATGTCCTCATTTTTGGCTAGGATAGAGTTAATTTTCACAAGAAACTGAGAGGGGAAAGATTCAGGACAGATAACTCAAACTATCGAAAAGGGCATTCCACATCATATGATGTCATACTCAGCATATAAAGGGGTCTGGCCGGGGAGGAGCAGTGGCTTGCAGACAGGCTGATTGTCCAGTCAAGTGAGCATATTGCATTGTGTTTTACCTGCTTTGTATATTTTAAGTACTGTTGTTCTTATTTTTCTCTTCCTTTGCTGTCCCAGTAAACTGTCCCTATCCCAACCCACCAGTTTCACCTTTTTCTTCTGATTCTCCTCCTCATCCCACCTGGAGGGTGGGGAGTAAGCTAGTGGCCACGCAGTGCTCAGCTGTCAGCTGGGGCTAAACCACGACACAAATGCATTTGCATACATTAACAAAAGAAGCATTTCTGTATGATAGATGAAAGGTACCAGTTTAGCCTTGCAGATGGAATATTGGACGAGGTTGTAAATCTACAATATGGATCGATTATAGTATGTGGAACTCAAAGAATTTTAATTTAACAATTAACTTTCTGAGCAATGTTCATATATCAGCTATGCCAGAAGACAGCTTGTTAATAAGTGAACATCCTTTCCATCCCTTCCATTTGACCTTGCAGAGCACTTTCCTCTCCAGGAGAGTAAGCCTTATCCTGCTAAATGTAAAGCAGGACTGGATATAGCTGAGAAACAGAAGAGAGGAAAAATACCATAATGAATATAAGCTTTGAGATTATAAGTAACACCAAGAAAGATAAGTAAATCTGTGACCACATAAAGAAAATTATCATCATATCCATTATGGTACCAAGATGGCTTCCAGTGATATTAGTATTATTAATGCTTTTTTCCCTTGCCTTTATTTTATCTGTCTGCACTCATTTTTTCAACATGTATTCTTTTTTAATTAGTAGTTTTCTAGCTGTGATTGTTTAAGTAAATAAGAGGTGGAAACTTTTGTTCATAGGGTCTTGTAGTTGGAAAAAACAATCTTTCAATTCTATCTTCATATCTGAAAGTGAAACCTTCACAAAACTGGAAGACTAAGAAGCTCTGTATGCAATTCAATTGTCATTGTGTATCACAATTTTGAAGAGGATGCCTTGTGTTTTTGTAGTTTGCTTTAAAATGTTTTCACAAAGTCCTTGCTGAAGTATGACCCTAGCCTCCTTCACTGAATATCTCAGGATGACTACAAGATCATTTAGTGATTTATTCATAGTTCATCTTTTGGTGCCCATGTCAACTTCAATACAGCCTCCAAGATGTTCTGCTGACTAAAAGCCAAAGCTGCAGCAGTGGGCACTAAGACAACATGTACTACTCGCTTCACATCTAGTATATCTAGTCTAAGTAAGATTAGTCACTTTTAATAAAGAAAAGAAAAAGCAATGTTATTGTGAATGTGTTTAAAGGAAATGACAAAGTTAATTAGGTCAAGATGGTAGCATTGGTAGCCAGTTATCCATGTGCTGTTTTACTTTTAGAGAGAATCCCAGCCTTGCTTTCTCCATGTAAGCAGTCCTATATTCATGGATCTTATTAAAAGGCAAATAGAATTTGATAAACTGAATGTTAAGTACTGTAATTGCCGTGCTTTCAGTATAAATATTGTGTAGTAATACAAGTAAATCTATTGATCTGCTTGAAACAAAGAACATAATCTCAAAGGCTGTAAATTATCATTTCCAAGATGTTTCCAAATACTCTCTTGTCACTCTAGCTTGCAAACTATCCTGCTGGTATCTACAGAAGCTCATTTTGCTATTTAAACTTTAAAAGCTTCCCCCCCCAAAGTATCACAGGTAGTTTTTGAAGTGAAATTTTACTTCTTTTTTTCTGGCTTTTTGTCTGTTTCATAGAAGGAGACTTGTTAGAATTTAAAGAGTGAACAAAAATGAGTTAAAGAAATAAAACTGAAGCTATGTGAACAGAATGCAAACCCACAGATTATTGATAAGTTTTATGTTCCAACAACTGTACTTAAAACACAATGTTGTATTCTCTGAGAGAGTTATGCCTTTCAGTAAATACAAGTATAATTAATTCATGTGAATACAAGAATCTCTTTTGGAAGGAGAGGAAATGACAAATCACTGAAATAATTATATTTTAAGAGCGCGTACTTTAAACTGTATACATGAATATGTTGTTTAGAAGGCAATGTGAGCTCTAAGTGTGTAATAATGCAACTACAATTTAGGACAGGTGCAATAGAAACTTTATTAACTATTATCATAGTAAGAGAACATTCTTGTCTGTGAAGTGATTGCAGAGACCCAACCTATATACTGTTTCAGAAAAAAAACAAAAATAAAAACAAAAACAAAAACAAACAAACAAACAAACAAAACCCAAAACAAACAAACAAAAAAAGCAAGAAGGGAGGAAAACCAGTTATTTCAATGTTAACAAAGCCAGGTATCCATCCCTGGGAGGGACTGACTCCTTCAGTAGCTTGCTAACTGCAACACTACTAAGGAAGAATGAAAGAGTAAATAATGTGCAAATACAGAGAGATGGCTCTTGGTGGAGCCTATAGGAGTGGCACAACCAGTATTATATTAACTCAGAAGTGGGGAGTGGGAAACCATCACAGACTGTTAGATTCTATTTGAAAGGAATGTTCTTTTAGTTAGGATCAACTTCTTAGCCAGACCTCCCAAACCTTAAATATTAATAAATTTACCACCACAGCAAGTACCACTCACTAGCAACTAGAATTGGACCTGATAAATGTCCCTGAAGTTTTCAAGGATTGGGCCATTGAAAATAATAATGAAAACAATAGTGAAACCTCAAAGTAAAATTAAAAAAAAAAAAAAAACAAAAAAAAACCAAAAAAACAAAAACAAAACTAAATGTTTGTACAGTGTTTAAACTCCAAGTTTCACCATCATTAATCAAGATAATAAAATATAGTTAACATCCATTAAACCATTACAGTTTGAAAATGCAGATTATTTTTTTTCTGATCAGATTAGCAGTGATCAGAAGTGGTTTATTTCTAATCAAAATACTCTATATGAAGTTGAGAAGGCTGCTGGCAATGCTTTTTGATACGCCTTTATCTCCAGAATTGTGATGCCCAAAATGGTATGATGTTGATATTAATGTCAGTTGTCTGCTGGAAGAACAGTGAACTTACAACAACAAAAGACAACAACAAAGAGATTTTCAAATGTGCAGATGAAGAGAAAAGCAACAAAGGGGAAACCAATTGTAATAAAGGCAAGAAAGGAAAACAGCTTTGACAAAGTATGCAGTCTAAGCTAACTAACAGCACTAGAAGGTGACCCTACTTTTTTTTTTCTTTCCCCTGTTTATTTCCATTTCTACAGTTCCTGCAGCATCAATTCCAATCATTTTGAGTAGTGCTGTTTTAAGATTTTAAACAGAAAATAAAGCTGGCAAATTTAGCCTTTAGATTGTATTTACAAAGTCATAATGTAAAGCCAGCAAAAAGTAGTGTCCTTCCCTTCATTTTGCCACAACTGCAAATAATTTTTCAGTGGTATAGTTCGCCTTATAATCCATTAAACAAAATAAAGAATGAGCATCTTATCAAGACAAAACAATTAAAAAGTATTTTCCACATGCATATAGCTGCAGACTCTCGGACAAGATACAGAGCCAAATGAAAGACGTTAGGCATGTGAGGTTAATTCATAACACCAATGTCAATGTCTTCCTGGCTTCCTGGGGCAGGCATCGTGTAGGTGGGTATCACTGCTCTCCTCATTTGTGTTTTCAGGCTTCCAAGAAACACACCAGCTGCTGCAAGTCAGTCGCTCTACCCCAAGGCACCTCATCTCTGAAGGTGAATTCTGCCAGAATAAGCCATAGAGAAATAGACAGCCTGTCCTTTCTACCTGTTGATGGAGCAATTAGGGTCCACATGGCCATGCTAGTAAACAAAATGGGTCTGGGCATGGGCTTGAGCATTGGGATTCAGTTGTCCATGACGGTTTATCATCCTGGTCCTTGGTATACTTTCAGGTGGTGTGAACAAGCTTGCTTTCAGACAGCACACTCAAGCTCTCCACTTTTTGAGGCAGTATGGATCAGTGTCTTTTTCTGTCAGACAGAAGGCATGAGGCAACCTTTTCTGGTAAAAAAAAAATAAATTTGTTCTACAGATGTGACTTCTGCTATGTCGCTTGACCAGAGAACAGATCTAACCCATGTGGCTCCATAAATTTCCATGACACTTCAGAATTTAGGGCCTAAAAGCAACCTCTTTTTTTACAGAGACAGAGATATCAGATGCTTCCCTGAAATCTGCAAGGTGCATCAATTGTTATCCACACAGACACTCAATATGTTCAACAGATTATTAATCTCATCATAACTAAATGTAATTTTTCAGAAGTCTTCTCCAGGTCACACTGTACTATCAAAGAGAAAGAAGAGTCTACATAACTTATTTGCTCTGTCCACACATATTGGATGGCCTTCTAGCATATCTATAAAGATTGATAAGGAAATACCACTAAACTGACCTGAATTTTGTCCTCATCTTTTTCACATATAAAATACGAGAGTTTGTCATAGGAACTGTATGGCAGAGAATTCTAAAAGTAAGCATATATTCCACCTTTGATAGTGCATGCTTTAAAATTCATACTTTTATTCTACTGTATTTTTAAATGACTAATATTGAAAAGCCACAACTGGTCACTCATCACCCTAACATGGTGATGTTTCTCTTTCCATAAACCAAAAAAGTAAAAACTAAGCAACCAAAAAAACCTCCTTGGTTCCCACTCTTCAGTCAGGAGACTGGAAAAGGCAGGGGATAGAAGACTTTTTAATCTTTTCAAAAGTATCCTATTGTCATTTTGATAATGCATACACCACAAATAGTTTAATAACACAAATATGATTAATTTGGCCTGTATGAGAATCACTGAATTAAGAGTATGTTCAAACTAATTAATAAACTTGGAGTTATTTCATATCACTTTTTGAATTAAAAAAAAAAAAAAATCCTTTTGAATGTGTAATAAAGAGTACAAGTCCTGAACATAAAAACAAAAATGGCCAAAAATAATTTAAAATTTGCCAGATTAAAAGTTACATCAGAAGACGTGGCTTAAGGCGGGGTGGGGGGCGTGGGGGGGAAATAAAGGAATTCCAGGAAGCAGGAGACCAATGTATGCTAACTTACATAGCTTTTATCTAGTATGTCTCTTAATTTACAAATATTTTGGAGAATAAGTATTTCCATATGGCAAAGATAGCATAAGATTCACAACGTGAAAGGAAACATTTATACTGCAGATACATTTGTTATTATAGGTCAATTACAGGAACAAAAGCAACAAAATACAAAATAATCTACCATAATTGAGATCACCAAACTTCGATCTATATAAAATAAAAATAAAATAATAGAAATACAGTCAAGGTTATCTTGAACATTCTACATCTTGTACCAAAAGGTTCTAACTGGTTTCCTATCTATGTATTTTGAAATTTACTTTGTTATGCATATTGTCATACCACTGTTTCCAAAAGGTCCAAGGATTATATTTTGGAAACCACAGTGTATGTTTTTTTTTCCAGGTAATCAATAAAATCACAAACCATGACACGCAAAACCAGTTTTAGACATGCATGCTCCTGAATATGGTGTTCTTCCTGGTTACATTAATATTTGCATATAAATGGCATAATTATGTTACTTTTTGAAACAAAGCATGCATTAAATAATATATTATTTTTTTAACAATTTGTGGTCTGTAAGTCTTCTGGGACAGACCATTTACTCTTACAGGGAGTCATATTGTACTGTCTATTATGGACCACAACAAATCTTTAGCATTATAAATAAGGGCTTTCATATTTGGCCTAATAAAATGGAGGATTCTGTTACTACTTACTGTTTTCTGATGTACAGTCCTCTTGTTGAAGCTTTGTTCCAGGTCTTAATATGAGGCTGAGCTACAGTAGAACAAGAACCTAGACAGAGGGATCATTTGTGAATTCATATAATTTTTTAATCTTCTGGTTTGGATCATTCTGGTTCTGTTCAAATTTGAACACCTGAGACTGCTCGGCTGCCATGGTTCTAATAAGCTTTCTATAATTAATGGACCTCAAAATACCTGTTCACCTTTTTATACAAATACCTCACCCATTCTTACTAAACCGAGACTTGCAAACTCTGTGAAACCTAATAATGTCTCCATGCCTGTAGGATTCTCTTGAGCCTAGTTAAACCAGCTTTATGACAGTGTTATGTTAGCAATAAGTTAATGTAAGATTCTGTAAAAATTTAGACTAATTGTCTTAAACAAAATGTCTGAGAACTACTGTGCTGTAGATATTTATAGTGGATTTTCCACACACTATATATATATATATGAATGACATTTCTAAGGATATATTATGTGTATGTTTTACTTGCTTTTGATTTTTCTCCTTCCCTAAGAATAACCTGAAAGCTAATTTCAGAGGAAATAGCCTATTTTTTTTCTTTGCACAGTAGCCAAAACAACAAAAAAGAGAGAAAAAAAGAACAAATTAAAAAAAAAGTCAGAAATTTTCTTTTGCAAATCTATTTTACATACCCACATAGGCATTTTAAGCTACAGTAATGAGTTTCAAATAGATTTATTATAACAAATTGAAGAGATTAGTGAAAACAGTGATGTACATTACAGAGATGTTCATTAGGGGAAATGAGCATTCATTCATGCTAATGCTGGTGTTAACTTACTTTGTAAATTCCCAAATACATTCTTAAAACACTGCTAGTATGATCAACGATTTAATAGACCACAGACTTTTTGGATATAAGTTGTTATTATTATGTTTTAATTGGTTTTCAAAAGTATTAATTGAATTGAAGTGGAAAACAGAAGTTCTTTTCAGATAAAAGCTTTTGTCTTACAGAATGCAGAAAGCTGTCTGGGACTTGGAGCCTTTCACTGAAAGAAGCTTTTGAGTATTGCTTCTAATGGAAAAAAAAATGTTGTGGCTCATGGGAAAGATGAAAAGTGAGGAAAACAAAAACCACAGGAGGATAAATAAACTTAATCAATAAATATAGCAACTTGTTAAATATTAAACAAAAATGAATCCCATTAAGTAAAACTTTAGTAAAAGGAACAAAAAATCTTTTAATATTGATTTTAGAATGAGTGGCTAAAATATTTAAATTTCTATGTGGTGATTCCTTTAAGGAAAAAAGGACTGCTAAGGCAATATGCAAGAGTTGAAAAAAAAAGAGGACAGATGCTAGGAAACAACAAGGGCAAACATTATTAATGTCATACAGTATGTCACAGAAAGCAGTACATAACATAGAGCAGTATACTTCTGAATGAACTATACTTGTAGCAGGTATCTGAAATTTGGGATGTAGTTTTATGCACTCTAATCAACCAATAGACTGTATTGAAACAGGTAGCCATGTGTCTTGTTTATGACCATGTTCCTTTGTCCTTCTTTGCACTCAGTCTTGGAAGTCAAGAGGGTAAAATCTCAAAATTAATCATTCGGCTTTTGTGTGAGTTTTATGTCATGGAACAAAACCACCAACCACCAGAGATGAAACCAAACTAACTACAATTTATTGCAAGAAACAAACGTCCGTACAGTTCTCAAACAAGGTCGGATGCCATCAGAGCTGGCTTACAGTTATACAACAACAGAAAAACCAAGTATGGGCAGCCTTACTAAAAGGGTGACCTAAAAGCTTTTAGGATTTAAGGGTGGGGGAGGATCCATAGCACCCATTCATAGGTGTCCCCTGCCACAGAGAGAACCTTATGTCACAGACCTACTTATCCAAGGAGGACTCAAAACGGCCTGCGACAGGACTCCATTTATACCCAAGTCAGATGGCGGCTCGTGGTCACACACGGTAACTCACTAGAAATTTTTTCAGACTGAGGTGTCTCATTGGCTGAGAGCCTTGTCCATCAACTGAAGGGGTCTCGCCTGTGGCCTGAGGTGTACACATGGTGGTGGTCACTAGGGAGTGCTGTGGCTCAGTTGTCGGTAAGTTTCTAGTGGTTTTGGGGGGGGTTACCTGCCACATTTCTTTCTGTTAATTTTTCACTCATCTGATTCATCCTGCAGTCTCACAATAATCACCGCTGATGCAAGGAAGAGAGCAGAAACAAGTAGCTACAAGAAGGGTAAAAGAGTGAAAAGGGCTTTCACTTTCTGTTGCAACCCACAGTCAGATCTACAGCAATGCAACACACTATTCCTTGAACAATTTGTAGACATGCATTGGGTTTGCATGGCAATGCTTTGGTAGCAGGAAGGTGTCATGGTTTAGTCTCAGCCGGCAGCTGAGCACCACATGGCCGCTCGCTTACTCCTCCCCTCCCTGCCCTGGTGGGATGGGGAGGAGAATCAGAAGACAAAGGTAAAACTTGTGGATTGGGATAAGGACAGTTTACTGGGACAGTGAAGGAAGAGGAAAATAACAACAGTTCTATTCTAAATAGAATATACAAAACTGGTGATACACAATACAGATTCTCACTTGATGACCCGACAACTGTACATGACTGACCACCACTCAGACCATCCCGGAGCTGCCCGGGACTAGCCTCCTTTTATACTGAGCATGATGTCATATGGTATGGAATACCCCTTTGGCTAGTTTGGGTCACATATCCTGGCTGTGTCCTGTCCCAGTTCCTTATGAAAATTAACTATCCTAGCTGATACCAGGACAGGGTGCTACAGGGGAGGCTTCTTTGAAAAGCTGCTAGAAGCTTCCCTATGTCTGACAAAGCCAATGCCAGCCAGCACCGAGATGGACCTGCTGCTGACCAAAGCTGAGACAATCAGTGATAGCACTTCTGTGATAACATACTTAAGAAGGGGAAAAAAACTACTGTGCAACAACAACCAGAAGAGAGGAGTGAGAATATGAGAAGGAAACATCCCTGCAGACAGGGAAGAAGGTGGGGGAAGAGGTGGTACAAGTGCTGGAGCAGAGAATCCCCCAAACACCATGGTGAAGACCATGGTGAGGCAGGCTGTCCCCCTGCAGCCAATGTCCCTCCATGGTGGAGCAGATATCCGCCTTGCAGCCCCTGGAGGACCCCATGCTGGAGCAGGTGGGTGTGCTGGAAGGAGGCTGTAACCTTGTGGGAGGCCCTGGCTTCTTGGACAATTTCTCTGTATTCCTTCCAGGCTACCTACCCTGGCTTCTTGGACAATTTCTCTGTATTCCTTCCAGGCTACCTGCCCTTGCTTCCACCCTCTGTAAGCTTCCTTTTTGTGTTTGAGTATGCCCAGGAGATGCTTCTTCATCCATGCAGGCCTCTGGGCATTTTTGCCTGACTTCCTCTTTGCTGGGATGCATCACTCCAGAGCTTGGAGGAGATGATCCTTGAATACTAGCCAGCTGTCTTTGGTCCCTCATTCTTCCAGGGCCCTGAAGAGGCCAAAGTCTGCTCTCCTGAAGTCCAGGGTAGCGAGTTGCTGTGTGCCCTCCTCACTGCCCTGAGAATCTTGAACTCCACCATTTCATGGTCACTGCAGCCAAGGCTGCCCTTGAGCTTCACATCCCCCACCAGCCCCTCCCTGTTGGTGACAACAAGGTCCAGCATGGCACCTCTCCTCATTGGCTCCTCTATCACTTGGAGAAGGAAGTTACCATCAATGCATTCCAGGAACCTCCTGGATTGCTTATGCCCTGCTGTGCTGTCACTCCAACAGATATTGGCGTGACTGAAGTTCCCCATAAGGACCAGAGCTTGTGAATGTGAGGCTGCTCCCATCTGCATATAGAGGGCTTCATCTATTCAGTCTCCCTGGTCAGGTGGCCTGTAGAAGACCCCCACTATAATGTCCCCAATCCCTGCCCTCCCTTTAATCCTGACCCAGAAGCTCTTGGTTGCCTCCTCATTCATACCCAGGTGGAGCTCCATGCACTCCAGCTGGTCATTGACATATAGGGCCACACCCCCTCCTCATCTCCCCTGTCTGTCCTTCCTAAAGAGCCTGTATCCTTCCATTCCAACACTCCAGTCATAGGAGCCATCCCACCACATCTCCGTGATGCCAATAACATCATAGCCCTGCTGGCATGTGCATGTCTCCAACTCCTCTTTTTTTATTCCCCATGCCACGTGCATTTGCATAGAGACATTTAATTGGGTCCCTGGTGAAGCTGATTGACTGGCTGGAATTCCTTTGTGCTGCACTTCAGGTGCTCTCCTGCTGACCTGTGATCCTTGTCCAGGCTCTGGACTTCTATTTCTGCACTGGCATCAGACTGTTAGGAGTGGAATGGATTGAAGTTCCCCTCCCCTGGCAACTTTAGTGCTTGACACTGCAACATTGCAGTGATTGAGTAGAGACTAGATGGAGAGGGCATACAACAGAAGTGCTTCTGTGCTTGTAGTAATATGCTGAGCCTATACAGGTCAAATGATTGAACAGCCTTACTACTTTTATACATCCAGGGGAGCATTTACCTTCTAGCTGGACTTGATATGAAGCCTCTCAGTAGCCACATGAGGATTGTGAAGTAAGTATGACACGTATGATTTTGGATGCAAGTGAAACAGTCACATGGGTCTATGAGAAAAGTGAGCATGAGGAAAAACTAAAAATGCAAGCCATTAACCATAATCTTAGCAGATTTTATTTGGACTTGTGTTCAGACTTAGATGTAGATGGTTTTCCATGCTGGACAGTAATCAGTGAAGGAAAATAGTACCTCAATCCAAAAGACGAATCTAGACTGTTTAACTTAAGAAATCATATTCTTAGTACGTGGGAAAACAAAAAAAAATTGTCTTGCAAATCAGATTGAGAATTAAAAAAACCCAACCAAACAACCCCAAACCTCGCATAATATTTGTTAATTAATGGGTTGCCATGAAATTTTGCAGAAAAAGTAGAAAGTACAGAAAGGTTTTAGCAAGAATGTCATAACATTTAAAATGGGCTCAAGCTCCAGACTCCAAATGTCTAACTGTAAGTGTCTATACATAAATATTTAAGCTTCCATCACAGTACTAGGGCTTAGATTAATTGTCAAAATTTCCAAATTTGCTTTAATTTCCAGTGCAATTTGAGATAGTACACTGTCTTGCCTGAGCTCCAGTTGCCAACCTGGGAGGGCAGAGGTCAGCTGCAGGTCCAGCCTCACGAAGATGTCTCAAATACCGTAAGGAGTTTGCAACGACATTTGATACTTAAGTTTGCCCATGAGAAACTACTCTAGTTTACAGTGTTTGATATCTCACTTTAAGGTAGATAGCTACAGTTAGTTAGATGAATAGCTCTCTGAATTAATGAGCCACTAGCACTAGCAAACTGAATCCCCTCACTAAATTTAGAAGCCTGCAGTCTCAAGCTGAATTCAATCCCTAACATTTAGATACTTAAGTTAATGCAGATGAATCCAACTCTAAATCTTCCATAATGAAGGGAAAGAGAATTGTATGGTTTTGTCAATTTTTTAGTCAATTGCATTATAGCTGTTTAATTAATAACTTTAAATTTCATGCCATTAATCATTGCCCTATGCTCCAATCTATCTAGATCCCCCTGCAAGGCCTCTTGTCCCTCAAGAGGGTCAACATCACCTCACCGTTTGGTATCATCAGCAAACTTGCTAATGGTGCATTCAACTCCTCCATTCAGATCATTGACAAATATATTGAACAAAACGGGGCCTAGAATTGAACCTTGAGGAACACCACTGATGACTGGTCACCAGCCAGATGTAGCCCCGTTCACTACAACCATTTGAGCTCTGCCTTTCAGCCAGTTCTTCACCCAGCACACCATGAACCCACTTATCCTACAGTTGGGCAACTTGTCCAGAAGGATGCTGTGAAGGACAGTATCAAAAGCCTTACTAAAATCCAGAAAAAACTACATCCACTGCCTCCCCTTCATCCACTAGGTAGGTGACCTTATCATAGAAGGATATTAAATTAGTTAAACAGGACCTTTCCTTTGTGAACCCATATTGACCGTGCCTGATTACTTTGTTATTGTTTAAATGCTTTTCAGTAGTACACAGGATAATCTCCATATTTTTTCCAGCAACTGATGTTAGACAAAAGGTCTGTAGTTCCCTGGGTCTTCTCTCATGTCCTTTTTGCACATTGGAGTAGCATTTGCTAATTTCCAGTCAGCAGGGACCTCTTCAGACTCCCAAGACCTTTGGCAGATGATCGAGAGGGGTCCTGCCATAACATCTGCTAGCTCCTTCAATACTCAAGACAGGTACAGGCTTATGGGTTTGCAAGAAAATTTGTCTTCTCATGGATTCTTTATTTTCCATCTTTCCAAAATATGCTGTAACCAAAATTTACCTCAACAGATGCTATCCTCAAGGCCTCTGCAATGTGAACAGACTAAAAATGGTGTTTAAGGGATGTGAAAATGTTGGGCTGAGTTCCTGGATAGTTAAGGAGAAAAGTTAAGTGTGATTCAGTGCAGCTAGTGAAGATTATTCTTTTCTTATTCAACTTACCTCTTACACCAGTGTTACAGGAAACAATCTCAGTGTAGATCATTTGTGGATACAGGTCCAAATGAAAAGATTCCCTCTCTTTTATTTTTTTCTCTCTCTTACTTTTACACTTACTCATATATGAAGAGGTTATTCTCCTGTTGGATCTGACATGCTGGTGTCCTCTAAGGCTCTGGGCACTCCTGAGTGTACAGCACTCAAGACTTGGAGTCAAGCTCCAGCATTGCATGTATTTAGGCTCTTATCCTAGGGGAGAAGAAGGACAGAGAAAATGGCAAGATGGAAAAGAAGTAATTTCACTCAATGATCTACACCTAAAGCCAATCCTTTCTTTCTGCTTTGCTCTGCCAGAATGGTGTAAAATGGGATTTGACCCTAAACATGTAACTTTGCTCACTTGCTCAGGAGGTTTTTTGTCACAAAACACGCTGCTGAAATTATGTATCATTTTGTCTGTGCACGTGGCCAGATATTCACAAAGATAGCTTCCACATTTTTCTTGATCAGCACCTTCTGATCTATAAGAAAGAGATTTCTGATTTGGGTCAAAAAACCACTAGACAGATACACTTTTAAACATAAATACAGGATTATTTCTTCTTCCTGGCCTTGCTTACATGTTTCATGGCACATAATCTCTATCTCCTTCATGTCAAAAGGACCCATGTCTCAGCTGCCCATGGCTCCCTGGATCACTGTGGACATCTGAAATCCCTTCTGTACAATGCTACTTTCAAAATTACACTCAGTCTAAAGTCAAACTCTTTCAAGATTTGAACTGAGCATAAAATACTTCATTCATCATAAAAAGAAACAATAAATGATATAATAATAGAGTATATTCTTACACAATTTCTATCTATAGCATTTAGAGAAAATTTCGGCTTAGATCACAGTCCTCTGAAGCATCTGTTCAATATTTTTTAGCAAATAGTTTTTCTTTGGATCATTTTTCTCTGCTCTTAACAGGTCTTACATGCAAAAAACCACCACCACCAACAACAACAAAAAACCCAAAACTTCTAAAAAACCACAATCACCCCTTCTCCTAGGTGTGTTCTCTTCTAAGATGTACCTAGGAAACCAATGGACTCAGCATCTGTTTTTCATTTCATTTAGTTTTAACTTTCAACTTGTTTCACCTGTGTTTCTCTTTTTCTAATTTATGTGTGAACTGATTGCAGATGCTGCTTGATTTAGGAGTATCTTGTCTGCCAATAGGCTAGAAACTTATTTCTCCTTAAACACTTTATCTAGAAATTGCTTGCCTAGTCTTTCTACAAGACAGACTAATTTGGAGATACTTCAATCATCTAACTCTGTCAATGCAAAATGCTTATCATTTATTTTGAAAGTGTGTATGTAAACCTCACTGCCAGATCAGAAAGGAAAATGGAAACTCACAAAATCCATCTCTGCTCTCCAGTCTATTTGATGATGAAACTAGAAAAGTATTGGTACAGAGAGCTTTATTGGCAAACTGACCAAACCCAATTCCCCTAATGATACCCGTTACTTAAAATTGTTGCATATGAGCTTAGGTTTTCAGCAGTAGTTCTTCCAAAGAGGTTTCCAGAGGAAAATGAATTTCTGTCTTGTCAATGAGATTATTTTCAAGGAACCAAGATTCTCCACAGATCCCAGGTGTTCCTGGATCACCTTGTACAGGAATGTTAAGAGACAGCATGCTGACAAATCTGCCAAAAACTTTCATGTGAGAAAGAGTTCAGAACTGCAGCAACACTAATGGGCAAACTGAAATAATGGATCTAGACATCTAATATTTGGTACTTGAGTCAATAAACCAGGACAAGTTTTAAAACTTCTTAGCATAACCAGGAAAAACTGCAAAGACATAGGGGACTACTGCTATTCAGTTATGTCTTTCTGGAGCTCCATGAGGTGTATAATAAAATCCATCTTTAATGTTATGCACTATGGATCATTTAGGGCTCCAGCACTTAGCAGAACTCAGCTTCTAGGCAATTTTGTACAGCATGAGTGCCCAGAAAAAATGAACATTAGTGAAACTGGCAGATACGACCAAATATTTTGTCTTCTGTTTTATTGATAAGAAAAAATGTTGTCACAGAAGTAATTTTACCTTATTTGCTTACAAAGTCTTTTCCTGTGATGTGTTTAACTAATGACCATGTTATTTTATCAGATTAAGTTTTCTCTGTTTAGATGTAATTTTCAAGTACTTGAAATGAGTGTAGTGTTGTCTTGTACGGAACTGATGAGGGAGATTTTTGGTTTTCCAGTGCTTTGTTAGGGATCCCGAACTCTGGATATATTAAACTCATACTACAATTCACAAGCCTAGAATAAAATTTCATCCCACTTTTTGAAACAATCAAACATTAAATCCATTCACAGATTGCATTAATCAGGGTAGATTTTTTCCAAGATAATAATTATCTGCTTGAGTGTCTCCCCTGTATAGCTGGATAAAATGGAGACTTACCCCTATTCAAACTTTTAAAAATGTCCTTAATACTAAGAATTATCTTACACTGTATTACAAAAATACCAGGAGAAATCAAACAGTTTTCATACTCAGAGGGAAATTTTTTATTTTCTACTTATGAATAAAAAACTATTTTATAATTGCCTTTTATCAGTATGGGATTCAAATTGAGTTAACGATTCACTCTTATTTGGTGAAATGAAAGAAAGCTTGTCAAAAGTAACGGTGGAGTGTTGTTTTCTTTGGCCAGATGCTTTTTGTTGTTATAAGCATCAGCACGATATTTGCCTGACAGTTGTGGCAGAATCAATAGCTTTAACAGAGAAAATACATGCTGAGGAATAAATTGGACAAAATATTACACTACAATGAATGGGGGATGATACGTCTACTGCTAAATCCTAACCAGTGTGTGCTTCTGCATGCTATCAGAAAGCTTGCCCACATGAATGCAAAAGCATTTTGTTAGAAAATAACAGAAGTTCAGCACATGTAGCAACTACTTTTCAGTAAACATGTAATGATAAGCCTAGTGTCTCTCTTGGTCATTGAAGACAAGTCTGTGAAACGCACTTTCCACAGTGTCAATGCCAATGTAGTTGGGAGCTCCTTATAAAAGGAGCTATCTCTTAATACAGCAGAACAGTGGGAAACCTTGAGAAGGGCAGAAGATTGGGAAACTTCAAGGATTAGGTAAAATGTTGCCAGCCCTTACTCTTTCCCCCCGCCCCGGGAAAAATAAGGGAAGGGAAAGCTTCCCTTGATGCTTTTCCTGGTTTTGCACTGTCCCGGTTTTGGCTGAGATAGAGCTAATTTTCTTTCTAGTAGCTGATTGTTGGGGGGTTGACCTTGGCTGGAATCCAGGTGTCCACTAAGCCGCTCTATCATTCCCCTCCTCAGCAGGACAGGGGAGAGAAAAATAAAATGGAAAAAACCTCCCAGGTCAAGATAAAGGCAGTTTAATATAGCAAAAGAAAAAGGACATGTGTGGAAGCAAAGTAAAAAAACCACAAGATTTATTCTCTACTTCCCATTAGCAGGCAATGTCTAGCCACTTCCTAGGAAGCAGGGCTTCAGTATGTGTAGCCATTGCTCTGGAAGACAAATGTCATAAATAACAAATGTCCTCCACTTCCTCCTCCTTTCTCTTAGCTTTTATTGCTGAGAGAGTTACTAAAAGAATTGTTATGGCATATAACAATCATAGTAGTGATGACATGAAACATTAGGTAGCGATTAACATTATACAATTGAAAAAATGGCTATTCTCACCCAAAATCAAATCCCTTTGAGGTACACATTGGACTGCCCCATCCTTCAACATTATCCACCAAGTGCACCCAGCTCCTTGAGCAAAAGCAATTCCATGAATGGATTTTCCTTTGCCCCAGGAAGGAGTAACCCAGGCTGTCTTCCTTAACGTATTCTTCATGTTCACTATGGGGATTTGTGTATCTCGCTGCTCACTCAGGAACAGGGATCAGGTGGCTACCTCTGGTTCTGTCTCTTCCTCCTGTTCTTGTGACAGCCCTGTTTCATCATCCTTTACTGAAAGAGTTGACTGTCGTGTCCATTTCTTCTTATGTATAGGGGCAAATGATACCAGTAAGGGTTGGTTCTCTGGTTCAGCTGCAGTGCTCGTTGCCAGAGTTTGAGTAGCCACAGTGCTTGTCGCAGTGATTGGAGCAGCCGCAGTGCCTGTTGCAGGGGTTGGAGTAGATGTAGTGCTTCCTTAATTCAAGGACTTTTCAGCTTCTCACACCCTTCCAGGTGCACAAGAAGCTGGGAGAGCACAGCCAGGACAGCTGACCCAGGCTGGCCAAAGGGATATTCCCTGCCATAGAGTGTCATGATCCGGATATAGCTGGGGAAGCCAGCCGGGAGGTGGGATTGCTGCTTGGAAACAGACTGGGCATCAGATTGGTTTTTTTCACCCTTCTGCATGTGAAGAGCAATTGCATTTGTGCATCACTTGTTTCTATATTAATATTATATTATTATTATTAAACATTAATGTTATTATCTTCCTTTGTTATCTTTTAAACTATCTTTATCTCAACCCACAAGTTTTTTTTCCCTTTCTCCTCCCCAACCCTTTGTGGGGGGAGGGGTGAGAGAGAGGCTGCATGGTGCTTAGTTACCGGCTGGGGTTAAACCATGACACACAGAAATTATGATCCATACCTAAATATATAGATCCAGAAGATGTATTAAAGGTACTATGGTTCCTCACTCTAGTAGTGCAATGTTTGTTCTTTCAATGATTTATGTAGCAGTACCAAAGGCAAATCCCACTTGTTTGAAATAACACTAAGGAGGAGAATGAGCTCTGATATGTGGGGGATTTGTGTACTCAGCACACAGGGATCAAAGTACTAAGAATTAATGTATGTGAAAGGCAGAGTTCATGAGAGTTCTATGAAGAGACAAGCAGTCCGTGATTCTCTGTGCTGAGTTGTTGAGGAACTAACTGTTGAGAGACTTTTTTTTTTAAGGTCCAACAGTAGTCACAAAGACTTGTTTGTGAAGGGACTCCAAGGTCTGTTTTCTTTTCATGAGGGCTTTGAAAACCTGACTTCAAAAAGATTGTCCTCTCAGGAGAGATATGTGACTTGCTGAGCTTATGTGTGACCTATGAATGTCACATATATTTGATGGAGAATAAGACAAACCAAACTATTCTAGCTGAGGGAAACAGTGAATGCCTAAGTATGATATGAGAAATGCTGGCAACCTAATGAATTTTCCCTTTGGGATTCTGTCATGGTTTTACCCCAGCTGACAGCTGAGCACCACGCAGCCACTCGCTCACTGCCCCCCATCAGGATGGGGGAGAGAACTGGAATGCTGAAAGTGAGAAAACTCGTGGGTTGAGATAAAAGACAGTTTAATAGGTAAAGCAAAATCTGGGCAAGCAACCAAGCAAAGCAAGGAATTCATTTACCACTTCCAATGGGCAGGCAGGTGTTCAGCCATCTCCAGGAAAGCAGGGCTCCATCACGTGTAACTGTTCCTTGAGAAAACAAACGCCATCACTCCAAATGCTGACCCCCCGCCTTCATCTCCCCCCCCTTCCCATCCTTCCTCTTCCCCAATCCTCTTATAAAGTGAGCATGACATCATATGGTATGGAATATCCCTTTGGTCAGTTGGGGTCAGCTGTCCTGGCTGTGTCCCCTCCCAACTCCTTGTGCACACCCAGACATCCCACTGGCAGGGCAGTGCGAGAAGCAGAAAAGGCCTTGGCTCTGTGTAAGCACTGCCCAACAACAACAAAAACATCTCTATAAAACAAAAACATATCTATATTATCAACACTGTTTTCAGCACAAATCCAAAACATAGTCCCATACTAGCTACTATGAAGAAAATTAACTCTCTCTCAGCTGAAACCAGGACAGATGCACATACCGGACACAGAAGAGACACACAGCTACACATAAGAGTTTGTGCTTACATTCATTTTTTTATAACTTCCACTATTTTCTTAAAGACATTTCACCACTGATGTGTTTTACAGTAGTTATATGGGATTTTTTAATTATTATTATTATTTTAAGTTGGTACAAATTTATGTTATATATGCTGAAAATATCAGCTTTTGTTGAGTAATAAAACGCTAGCTTTGATGATTTTTTTCCTAAGTCTTGTTGGGTCAGAACCTTTCTGAAATGTCACTGTCTCTCATATTTATTTTTACCCATAGGGAATTTCATTGCTATCCTTGCTTTTATGGTTTCCTTTATTTTGTACTTAATCTAATTTTGTAGTCACTTGAATGCTGGCACTCCTAGCTACCTATACGCATTTCCCTGAATATTTAATAATCGTGTCATGGATGACATGCTTTATGGATGTAATGCATCCTATTGAATGCATTTGCAGTGAATCTTGTACTTTGCGAGCATTGTTTGGTGTGCAATGCTTTTCAACCATGTAATGTCACTTTCAAAACTTTTCTCCAGTGCTTTCATTATCCAATATGTTTTTTTTTTCCTTTTTTGATAATTCATCTTTATGCTACAAGCATTGCATGACTAATAAATGGACCCAGGCTAACTGTTCTAAGAATTCTTTTCTGTAGTACCAACCCTTTTCACATTTCTAGTACTCCTTTCTGCAAGTAAGGCCACACTGATCCAGCTGGCAACACCTTTTTACTCTATCACACCATGGATAAGACAGCTGGAGACAAAAAAAAAAAAATTAAAAAAAAAAAAATAAAAAAATTGTGTATCAGTGTAGGGGATAGGATTTTCTTCATAGAATGAAGAAAAACAAACTGCAATCTAGGATACACGGGCAAATAAAAGAAGAGGCAAAAGAAAATGTGACTTTATAACTAAGAGGTCTGGGCTCACAATTTCAAGGAGATAGATATTTTATACTTTGTTTAAGTCACATAAAACCTCTCTCACTGGATTCTCTTCCAAACTGTGACCCTCTACTTTTCTTTCCTGATGTGATATTTCTCCATAATTTCCTCTATACACAGGGTTCCAACTATTTTTATGTAAATGACTCAGAACTCTCACTTTTCACTTCTGACCTCTCTCCTCTGTTTAATCCACCATCTATCATCTCCATTTTAAGATGGTTCATAATGATGTTCCTATTTTCTTGTAATAATCCTCAGGAGAACTGTTGAAAATAGGATTATTCATATGAATAAGGCAATTGAATTTTAACTTTGAGCTCTTCTATCTGTGTTTTGAATCTGAGGACAAAGTGCAAGACTGTTCCAGTCAATGAGTTGAAAAATTGTTCTGTAGTTCATGCAGCTCTGTACATTTTCTTTCTTGTTAAATATTTAAATATGCAAGCTCTATTGTACATAAGTTGCAAAGGATCTTATACTCACTTAGTATAGACTTTAGCTACTGCACAAAACCTGGGGATATAATCTTTTAAATAAATTCATTGAACTTTCCTTCTTTTTTTTAGCCCCTATTTCTCACAGAAAAAGATATATTTTCAGAATTTCATTTGTCTGACGTTAATTCTATGTGATCTAAAGTTATTCGCAGCCATTTTATATCTACTTATTTTGTGTCTATATTGTCCCATAGCCTAATCTTATTCCCAGTGCTAACATTTGAGTCAACAACCCGCTACAAGCTGCCCAAGGATCTTTAGAAGCACAGTCTTAGCAGCAGGACATGCATTACCTGAGTTAAATGCACAGAAGTGTCGCACTCATCCACATCTCAGCACCAAATCATAAAAGCAGCTCCAAGTAGTGACAGGACCACACACACATGTTCCTCAGTAGTAGATGGATGGTAACCAGCAGTTAAATCTACACTTCTAAATGTGGGTAATGATTCTGGTCCCCCACGGCAAATAGTGCAGAGAGATTTGTCGCTGCTACCTTGACAGCAGGCTGCCATACCCACACTATCTACTACTTATTAAGTACTCCTGTGAATTAAATGTAGTGGCCCTGTTGGCCTTGCATGATGGCTTAGCTATTATTTTTTGGGGTGCTTTTTTTTTTTTTTTCCTTCATGTGAAGCTGTCTGGAATATTGTGAAGGCTGTGTTGCAATTCATTAGTGTTGTTATTTTTAAACCATAAAATGGCCACTTATCAGACAGTGTGGCATAAGGGCATGTGATGGTGTTCAAAGACTGCTGGGATAATGTTAAAAGACTGCACAGAACATAATGTATTTGAGATACACTGGATGCTGGAAGCAGTCATTGCACCTAATTGCCACCAGAACTACACCTCAGTTTTATTCTAAAACAATCTAAAACTTTTATCCAAAAGAAGTCTTGGGAGTGAATTAGCACTTCTACAGTATGATTCATTCAGTGACCAGAACTAAGGAGTAATCTGCACTAGTTAAAAGTGCAGAATTACCGAGAGAGTCTACTATATTCTCTTAAAGTGTCCTGCCAATATGCAAAATTATTTGTGATCAACAAAGGGGACAAACTACAATTTGTCAAATCAGCAGAAATCAGTTCACAAAATAAGGTCCTAAATCATAGTGAACAGTCCACACCAACAAGTTTCAGTGTCTGCTGTTGGATGTTGAGAATCCAAATGAACAATAATCCATTGAAATTTTGAAAGACAGCAGTCATCTGCATAACTGCAAAAAATTGCTAGCCATGAGTCAATTTCTGAGGCATCAATGGTAGGTTATACAATATTTTACTGTTTTTTTCTGAACTCTTGATTTTTAGACATTGATGACCATAGTCCTTTGAGAAGTTTAGTTTTTCTCATTATTATATTCTTTGGTTTACCTAATGAGCTTGTCCTTGCATTTTTAACCAGTTCAAAAAAATTGCCAAGTTTCTACTAGTTTCCTTTTGGAACTATTTTAGGAATGCCTCTTCTGGGGATTTTTAATAATTGAAAAGTTTAGAACCTGTATCACTTAGGTTGCCTTCTACAATTAATTCCTTATTTCAAGGAAATATTAGAATAAGACAATCAACCCCCCCAAAAAAACCCATTCAATAAATGAATAACTTGAACAATAATTTCTGTTAAAATAAGGATCTCTATGAAAAATATTAAACCAGATTATTTCTAATTCAAGGAAAACATACAAGCGAAATGTATTAATTGACCAGGTTGAAAGAACACCTATGCTTTGATTTAATGATGGAAAAGCTAATGATTTTTGTTTGTTACTAGATCTATTTTGAAAACTCAGAAGGAATCCAATCATAAATGAACAATGTATTTCACATCATAGTAAAGAAATAAATGTAAAAAAAATTGAATTTACCAGGACAGTTACTTTCTAAGAAATACACATCAGCATAGATTTATTTAAAAGTGCTTCTTTTTTTTAACATTTAAAGGGTATCTTTTCTCTCTCTCTCTTTTTCTTTTGTTTTGTTTTGGGGAGTTTTGGGGAGTTTTGTTGTTTGTTTTTACCCTTTGGCTTCCTCGTTTTCTTTCTTCTCTTTCCATCTTCACCTCATATCATATTTAGGGAACTGATGAGGTAAGTGATAGTTCATTATAATATTTAAAATTTACAGCTTAATTTTGTAATTTTAAATTGCAAAATTTCAGTTCTAATACAGATTAATTACATAGCCATACAATCATAGAATAATTTAGGTTGGAAGAGACCTTTAGGGGTCATCTAGTCCAAACTCCTGCTCAAATCAGATGGGAAAAAAGTCCTCAATTAATATAATTCTAAATACCTCCAATAATGCATGTTCAACAGCTTCTCTGAGTAGCCTTTTCCAGCATTTGATTGCCCTCAAGATAGGAATTATTTTCTTATAACTGATCAGAATTTCTCTTGTCTCAACTCATGAGCATTCTTCCTTCCCCTTTCCCTGTGCAAAGCCAAGAGTTTAGGTCTTTCTTCTGTACAACCAGTCACTAGGCAGCTGAAGATGGCAAACATGTCCACATACCCCACCACCCCTGACCCAGCTTTCTCTGCATTCAATACACTTCCTTCAGCATCTCCTCCAACATATTATGCCCCAAATATCTAACCATCTTAGTGGCCTTCTGCTGACTTGCTCCAGTTTTTCAGTTTGTCTCTTATACTGGGGAGACCCAAAGCTGGACACAGCACATCAGGAGCAATCTTATAAATATCTAATACCAAGTAATCACTGCTTCCTTCAGCCTGCTGTCTCTGTTTTTGCCAATGTAGCCCTGTAAGAAGTCAGCTCTTATCTCTGCAAGAGCACATTACTGACTGACATGTCACTTGTCCACCAGGATCACCTGGTCCTTTCCAGCACAGATGCTTCATCACCAATATTCCCTGAAAGTAAGGCAATAAAACTGATGGATTCTTTGGTTGCACCTCAGCTGACTGACCAGAGCCTGCCCTGAGGCCTTGATGTTTCTGTCATTCATACCAAGTTTTTGCAATATATTGCAACTTCCTACTGGCTGTACATTCATGTTTCCTTACTTTGGAAACAAGTCACTAGGGAGCTATACGGGAATGCTCCTGAGTACCTAGCTGTGACACGGCCTATATCAAGACACTTGAAAGTGGTTCTAAGTTCACTCATTAAGATGAGGTCTTTGACTTGAGCATATAAATGATCCATTATATACTGTAACACAATAAAACGAGAAGAATTACAGACAATTAAAAGCTTGCCAAAGTTCCCTAATAACGCCAAATTCTCTGGGGGGGAAAAAAAAAAAAAAAAAAAAAGAGCCATTTGCATATGAATTTATTTTATTTTATTTTCAGCTGAACAAAAAAAGATAATTCATTTTTGTTTTAGAATTATTTTATGCATATTTTGACTCATTTTTCTGAAGAAATTTAGAACACAGTTGATTCAGCAACACTACATACTGAAAAAGAGACTGCTCATGGATTTAGGTGTAAGGATGTGTCAGAATAAGTTTTTGCCTAAATTATATTCTGTACCTACCCACTGTTGCTGGGGCACAAAAGACAGACTTCTTGTCTGAGAAGAAAAAGTGCGAGAACTTGTTTGGCTTGTTGGTTTTTCTTTGGTTTGGTTTGTGGGGGGTTTGTTTGGTTTCTGTTTTGGTTTGGTTTGTTTTGGTTTGTTTTTTTTCCTTTATTTTGCTGCTTTATAGATTGTCTAGGAGTAGCTGGGAAAGGTCATTTCTAGATCTGCATGAAACCAAAACATTGGAACATGTCCTGGTTTCATCTGAGATAAAGTTAGTTTTCTCTCTAGTAGCCAGCATAGTGCTGTGTTTTGGATTCAGTACGAGAACAATGTTGATAACACACTAATGGTTT
>VXBL01005390.1:127815-151491 GCA_013400195.1 Aramus guarauna | reverse complement strand
CGGGGACGCGCCTGTGCGCATGCTCGCGGGGCCAGGCGGGGCTTGGGCGGGCCCGGCCCGCAGCTACGCTGCCCGCGCGCGGCTCCGCAGCCCTGAGCGGATGGAGCCTCCGCAGAGCCCGAGCTGCGNAGAGCCCAAGTGGCACTGACGAGCCGCGGCGCAGCCGTGCCCGTTTCGGGACGACGCCCGAACCACCTCTCACCTGCGGGGCGCTCCCCAGCAGCCCCTCCCGGCGCACGCAAAGACGTTGGCGACGCGGTGGGCGGGGGACCCCTCCAGCGGGCAGTACACCTGCACCAGGTGCGCCAGCGGCCTCCCGCACACCCCGCAGCAGGGAGAGCCCGGGCGCACGGAGGGCACCCAGTCCTGAAAGACGAACAGCACGGGCGCCGCTGGAGACGCCGCGAGGCGCCTCGACCGGCCTCCGGGCTGCGAGCCCCCTCGCCGTGTCCGTGTCCGTTCCCCCCCGCTCCATCTGGCGTTTACTTCAAGGACATCACAGGACATGGGGGAATTCTGCTGCGAAGAGGGAAACAGAGCAGGGACTAGTGCAGGTCTGAGGTGCCGACCCTGACTAGGTAAAAGTCAATTAGCACATCAAATTGCCTCTCACTGTGAAAGGCTGTGCTCTTTAATGCTTGAATGCTGCGGGTTTGTCCAAGCTTTCTGCAAAAGGAGGGTATTTCAGCACCTGCAGAGTAAAAAACGTTTTTGTGAGCTCCTATGCGCTGAATAGTTAATAAATAAACATATGAATAAAAGACATTATACAGAGTTGGAAGCAAAAAATCCAAATTCATGGTCTGTTACTCCTGTTACATACAGGACTGCACTGATCTTTTTTTCAGCTAGTAGCAGTGATGGGTTTTTAGGGAAAAACACATAATCCACAGCTGCATCAATAAAGAGAGGATGCCAGAGAAAAAAGTGCCCCTTTGTTATTTACATACTGGTTTTGCTTGGAAAGATAATTCAGCTTTCTTAGTATTGACCTGAGGAAATCACCCATGTGACCCATTTTTAGTTATATAATGTCGAAGGTAACTAAGTTTCAGGCCTTGTTCTGAGTTCCTCCTATATAATATTATATAAAAACATCATTTTAGTACCACATAAAAAATTAATACTGAATGCTGAAGACAGAGTGACTTGTTAACCAGTTTCTGACTCCAGCTTCTTAGGGTTGGATGAGTAACAGGGCCAAAATAAGTTTATGCGGTAAGATTGCGAAAGAACTGATGAGCCAGCACAGTGATACAGAAAAACTGGTTATGACAACAGATAAAATAGCCACTAACAAAAGGTCAGGGTTGCAAAAAGAAGACCTTTCTCAATGACGGTACTTCCTAGAAAGGTTGCAGTGTTACTTCCTCCAATGTGCAGTTCTTCCTTCTTACACACTGTATTAAAATTCAACCAGCTGCTAGGAAGTGCCTCGCTGATGACACAAAGAACTGCGCAAAGCTGGCTGGTTCCGTTTTTGCAATTTTAACTCTCCTATCTGGTATTCGTGAGCCTGCCTGGTTCACAGCCTTTCCCAGGGCAAAAAAACCCCAAACCCTCATTGTTTACGTTCCTGTGATGAATGCATTTCTACCCCGAAATGCATAAGAACAGATCACAAGGAGGGCAGGGAATGTTCCTGTTCAGATTCTTCAGGTGCAGTGTTACTGTTCAAGTGCGCTGCTGTGAAGTCCTGCAAAAGCCAAGGAATGGCTTTACATACAATGGTTTTGGTTCAAGTTATGTCAGTCTTAGAGAAGGATTTATTCTGTCTTACAAAATATAGTACTAGCTATCATTTTTAAAGTTATGTTTACAATCTCTTTTGCTGTTTTCTTTCTTAAGCACTGAACCACTGCAGCTCAATCAGGTCTTTCACAGCCAGCGTAGTTTCAATTCTCTGCAATCACTGTGACAAAAGACTGACAATTTTCTGATATTAACTATGCTACTTACTCCTCCCTGGGCAGTACTTTCTTCAGCAACTGAGTCACAGTGAACAGTCATCAGCTACGCTGTGCTGGGAATGCTAAGTGATTTGCAGAACTCCAATTCCTTCCATCACAGCTGAAGACCAGAGTCATGTTTCATATAAGAGCTGTGACATAAATAAGTTACAACAGCATGCACAATACCAAGTATTTGAAAGTTTGAACAAAGCGGTATCAGAAATGGGTGTGCAAATTGATTTTTTTCACAGGAAGCATCAACATGTGGAAAGCTGCAATATTAAAAGGTCAATAATAATATTGAATACCATTACAATACTAAAATGTGGAACAACATACATTTTAAAATTACATACTTTAGCTTGTTTTTCAGGATGGTCAATTATCAGAGTTCTGTCTACAGCTCCACTCTCTGAGATAGCTCTATGGAACAAACCCTTTGCCAGAGGAGAGGTGACCTGAGAAGCAGGAATGGCACACAACAAACATACTTAGTCACCAACTTAGAAAGGCACTTCTAGAAATTATGTATAATTAATCATTTTTTAAAAAAGATTATGTGTTCTATTGACAAAATGCGAAAGACAGAACAGCAGCAGCAGTTCTTGCTGAATATCATCAACTAAATGTACTACTAAGAATTTCTTCAAATATAGGTGCACAGTGCATACATTTGTATTTAAAGTATATGTACTGTTACCGTGAGCTGAACTGGGTATGTATACCATGTGATCATTAATATTAAAGATATAAAATAAAATGCAGTTTGGAGCATAATGTAGGAATCTGCTACTTAAAGGTGAACTATACATTGTGGCCCTAGTATTATTGCTTTATTGAATTTATGTTTGGGGTTTTAAAGTAGACAGAGGGACAGAACACTTCTCACACAGTCAGAAACTACTTTGGTACCCTATGTGCCCAATAAAATAATAGGCCTCACTTTTCCATGAAGTTATACCTATGATTTTGCTTTCACAAACACATGGGATTTTGTCTGTCTTGTTTAAGGTAATGATTTTTGTCAACCTACAAGGACAGAAACACTAAATCAATGAACAAACCAATAACAGACTTAATGGCTACTTCGGCTCAAAACAGGAAGGAATAAAATGCCCAGTGTGGCCCATATGCTCCATTAAGCAATATGTGACAGAACTAGCAGTATGGTTGAACACTGTTGCTACAATTAGCTGTTACTTAATGATGGCTTTTTGCAAGTGATGGTAACAACTAGTGTTTTTTGCAAGTTATGGAAAAAATGCCCAAAAGGGGATAGCCAGGCAGAGGCTTAATGTAGATCGCACTGCTCAAGGTCCACTAATGTGTAAAAGCCAAGTTCACTGAGTGAACCCAGAGGTGAGGAGGAAGAAGACGACACCCTCGGGAAATCAACACCTGCAGGCAGAAACTTGGGCTGCCAGTGTGTGACTGTGACAGTCCCTCCTGGGAAGAGTAGCCATAGACTGTGGGATGCTGTGGGAGGTGAGAGAGTGAGCTCAACACTAGTTAAAGGGGTAGTTAGAGCTAATTTATTGCTGTTCGTTTATTGGTATGAGTAAAGTTCTATAGATTCTTGGATGCTTACATTGTGTCTTCCTTTGTGCCTGGCAAATGTATCTTGCCTGTCATGTAACTTTGCAAAAAAGCCACTCCACTCCCTGTGTGCCCTGATGCATTCCAGATATGCCAAAGATGTGCTCACAGCTGCTAGTGCCCTTGAAAGGAAGAAGACTGGGGTGCGTGCTTTTCACATCAGCAGGTCTTCCCTTTGTGGGCCCACAGACAATGCTGAGCTAACAACGTGCAGTGAACATCATCACACTTTGCTCTCCCCTCTGTCTCAGTGGGTGTCTGTCCTGCCAGCAATGCGTCCTCCCTCCAGCCAGTGAATTGTGAATTCTTTGCTAGGAAGGGTTGAAGAACAGATAATCACACCACAGAATGGTCTGTGAAAACCCTAGTGCCTTGAAACTCAGGTCCTGCAAAGAAAGCTGGAAAATTCATATCTGAAACTCTTTAGGTTGAAGAAAGAAACTGGGCACATTTCCGGCTTATTGGGTATGATTTAACCTTTTGGAATTAGCCTGTATTGGTTAAGTGAACAAAAAGGAAGTTCCAAAAAATCAAAAGCAATGTTTATTTATGACAGTTTACAAACCAAGAAAACAAGTAGAGCTTTTCTGTCCTCATTTGTGAGATGTCAAGCCCATCTCACAGATGTTTTTTGATGGATGCTGTGCTCCTTACAAGCTATTTCCAATTAAAGAAAGTGGCAAGAGGCTCTAAGAATGACAACTGACCATTCTCTTCTGAAAGAAGGGGGAAATTAAACATATAACATATGCTGACACATGCTATATTCTGTATAGATAATTTCTTACAGATTCCAATATATTTGCCAATTTCCCCCTCATTCCCCCTTCTCACAGGAGCATTATTCAGTTTTGATATCCACTGAGTAGGTACCATGGTCTTTTTGAGCCTGAAAGATTGTTGAGTTTTTCTGCTTGCTTCATTTAATAGTGATTTTTAGTCCCACAAACCTTCCAAATTTCCCTTGATTCTCTCCTTTCATTGTGATCATGACAACAGATTACATAATAGTGAGTTAGAAGGTGAGTATTAAACTCTGCATCCTGACAAACTAATTTTGTTTGACTTTACTTCAGGTTTTAAAAGCAAACTATGCCCTCCACAACTCATAAATCTGTGTGTTCTCTCCTTTCCCTCATCATTTGTTTTGTGAGCTGTATCCAAAACTCCATTTTACGTTCTTTCAATTTCTTTGATGCCTTTTGCATTAGATCTATTTCCAGGTATCTTTCATCCAGATCATACTGAGGCCAATGGACCAAGTCTTCTCCGTTGGGATTTCTGGAAATAATATAATGAAAAGTTAGCTTTCCATTTGCCTATCAATTGTTCTCTGACTGCTCAGGCTGAGAGCATTTCAGAAAACTAAGATGAGCTCAGATTATGTCATTCTAGTACCTGAATAGTTGGATGGTTTTTATAAAAATGCTCATGAGTGGAATAGCAAACATTTAATAATTGCTATTACTTTTGGATCTAAAACTCTATTGCTCCTGGATTTTTTTTTCTTTTTTTGGTCTGCAGGTTCATTTAAAAGGTTTTTCTTGCAGTCATTAAGAACAGAAATAATTTGCTTCAATATTTATCATAAATTCTGCCAAATTTGTAGGAACCACCATAAAAGTATTGCGATTATGTTTCAGGCAGCACAGCCAAAACTTAACCTATAATTAGCATTACAATTCTCACCCATTTCTAGCAAAGTTGGTCCAGTATCTCATAACAGTTCTGCTAAGTTTCTTTTCTTCTTCTGTAGCATACCCTGCAAAGTGAGACATGAAACAGCAACCTTAAAAACTAAATAATCAAACAAGTAGCAGCTATATAATTTCCAACAGACTGTAATCAGCCCTACTTGTTACTCTGAGCTATGGGAGTTTTCCCTGAGCAGAGCTCTAGCAGAGAAGCCAGAGGAATGGTTTCATGAAAAGTAACTACTACTAAAGACAGAAAATGCTTATGTTGATTTCAATGTTTCTAAGAGAGAAAGTCTATTCTAAAAGCCCTCCAGTAGGTAAAATTAGTAATAATGAAGTTTTAAACAGAATATTTTAGTAAGCATGGATACATCACCGGCTAAGAATGGCTTTCCAAAGACAAAGGCGATCTCATCTGTATGATCTGCTTTTACAAACTCTGGTACAACACCTGTCGCTGAACTTGGTCGATGTTGAAATTCATAAAAGTAGACTGGATTGCCAGCATCTAGTAGAAAATATACAGAAGAGTGTTAGTTTGCAAGCTGAAAATACCTGCCACCAAAGATGATAAACTTTCATTGCAAGCTGTTTTGATAAAATGAAAACACTATCAGTTTTTGGATAATGAAATGTGATGCATACTGTCCATAAACATGCCCCAGGATGGAATTCTACATTTCTTCTAATAGATGCTGAATTAGAGACTCACCTCTATGGTATCTAGCCACTTCAATGGCTGAAAGAACAAACAAAGGGTCTCCTACTGCATCAAGAAGGCCATCTCGCACCTGAGCACGGTTTTCTGCATCCCCTATGTATTCATTGCATATTTGATCAATAACTTCAGAAGTAACACCCTGAAATGACCAACAAAAATACTTCTAATAATGATGATGAATATTACAAAGAGTAACAGCACTAATTGAGTGTGCCATCTGCACGTGCCTGGCTAAACCCCAAACATTACCTTCTTTCAGAGAAAATCCTCAACTGTGCCAGAGTTACACAGCTATAGGATACAGAGGTTCTCAGGGAAGAGAGGTTTGCAAGATCACACGTCTTTACAGTGATGATGATAAACAGACATGGTAGTCTGTTTTCCCTATTGTGGAAATAACCCTCATAAGAGAAAAGAAATCCTGTTGGATTTAAAAAATTCATTTATTGTAGATAGCCATCATTTAGTCCCTTTCAGAACAAGCCTAGGCTCTGCCTTTCCAAGTTCATGATGGATGTCTATGATACTGAATGATCCATTGCAAGTACTGTACTGGCCATGTTTATAAAGTCCTTAATTCTTACCTAATAATCTGCATTTTTCTACATTTAGTAGTTTCAGGAGAGCACAAAAGAACCAGAAGGCTAAGAGATTTGTAAATTACAGGGAAGCAAAAACTCAAGACACCGAAACATAGGTCTCTCAGTGCCATTTTAAACATCTCAGGTTATCCTTTCTAGTCTCTAGCTACTGCTTCAGAACAATGTGTTTTATAGGTCTTGTGTCATACCTGCTGGTACCACGTGTGTCTTGGATAACCTAGGGTATCTAAAAATGTCACAGGAGATCTATGTTTAGGTAGCTGAATCACTCCTGGGTTTCCATATAACTCCTTTTTTAAAAGAGGGGCTTTTAGGATAGAAATTTAAAGTGTATTTTCAATCGCTAGTGGCAACAGGAATACACCATGTATGCAGCATGTCTGCTGCCCATTACTGCCCAATGGTAGGAAGCTGTCAAACAGAACAAAGTTTGCCTCTAAAATATACTCCTCCAGGTGTACAAATACAGAAGCAGACCAGTGAAGAAGCAGCACTGGGTTATTCTGAAAATGGTCTCTTACCTTAAACAATAATCCTAAGGAGCTCTGTAAAACTTGACGTGCAACATCTTCATCCAGACCATCTATGTAAGGAGGAAATTTCATCATCTGCATGACACAGAAAATCATATTTATTAGAAAATCTTATATTAACAAAATGATATATAAGTAATGACATTATAAGTCTCTTACCATAGGAAGTACCCATCCAAATTCACAGTTATTTACTCCTATTATATATGGGACTGCATTGATCACTTTTTCAGAAAGTAATTGCCTGGGACTCTTTGGAAAAAATACACCATCTGCAGATGCACTGATGAACAGGGAAGGCTGGAAGAAGAAAAAAAAAAAAAGGCAAGCAAGCTTCATTAATACACAAATTTTGCTTCTAGAAAAGAAATTCAGATTTTTACTGTAGTTTCAAAACAAAACAAATTATGTGCCAAGTGAAAATATAAGAAGTAATAGTATTCAAGCCATCTCTAAATTTTCTGACAGATTTTCTGCACTAGACAGAAGATTCTGTGAAGATTAGCATTATATTTTTAATGTTTGTGAAACATAGGTGATGATGTCCGATTTACACCTCTTCTTAGTTAGTTCAATCCTATTATGGATGTGTGGAGCAGTAGTGGAAAAACTAACTTCTGTGTTGAAACTGCAAAGGAACATGGAAGCCAGCACCGTGATAAGACATTTTAAGTAGGGCATAATGTATTATATTAATTAATTTTCAGGTTCTCCAGCAGAAACTGTGACATTTCGTACACTCTTTTCCTTCCCCTAGTAGAGCATGAGAGCAGAACACAAGTAGCTTAAAGTTCATGCCGAATAAAAGTAACCTGTTCACATTTTTCAGGTGAGGTATAGCATATCTGCAGTGTCATCAAATCCTGAAAAGGTCAAGAAAGTCAGAAGTTACATTCATGTCAAGTTCTCCTAATATTACAACACACAAGTAGCACACTCTTGTTATTTGAAATACCATTTAAATGCAAGTAGTATAATTTCACCTACCATTTTTAGTGTTATCTGTACTATCTCTTCTTCTGTTTTTTCTCTTAAGCATTCAACTATTGCAGCTGAACTGGATTTTTCACAGCCAGAGGCTGTAGCAATTTTCTGCAATCGATAAAAACAAACACTCACTTTTTCATATACTTCCCACAGAAGGCTCTATGCGCCACCAAGCCTGAGAGCCCAGCAGGGGGGAGTCTAAACTCCTGCACAAGGATCCTTGAAGCCAGACATGTTCCAGCTGCAGGGGAAGAGAGTAGGAAGCCCCCATAACCCTTCACACTGTGGGCTGAGCAGAAGGACAAAACATACGCCAGAATATTTTGACACAGAGCTAGACCAAGATAGTAATTCAGGTAAATAACATGCTGGGCTGAGAAGGCATGATGACATAAAGGACTTAGAGTGATACACAGTCAGAATACACCCATGTAGAGAGCCCGTTATACCATTCTTGATGATGTCTTTTTGGGTGGAGTAACAGCTGTCATTAGAGAGACAGAGCTTATTATAATGTTGCCTCTTTTGCATTACAGATTATCAAATCTAAGTTTCTGGAAGTTGGTTCTTGTAATTGAAAAAAAGTTAGGTTGAAGTCAGCTCTTCTTTTCAAACATAAACAAATTGAATAAAGTCTTGTTTCTTTGCACAGAACAGGCATCAAACAGGAGGGGAAGAGTAGACTATTCAGAATCTGGTGCCATTTTCCAGCCAAAAATTATAGCTCAACTTTTCTTGAAGACAGTACATGTTATAGTGTTCCTTTACATTTCACACTTCTTCCCTGCCTTCTCTCTTTGCTTCCTTAGTCTTTTGCTTTCACTCAGTCATATGTGGATATTTGGGGATTTGAAGAGCAAAACATCATTAAATGTCTATTATCTGCACACAGAAACACTGTCTTTAATGACTGTGATTGTAGTTTCACAAGAAAAAAAGATCTATTTGTACATTTTTGAATAAATAGTTTAAGATATGCAAAACTATCTGGAAAAATAATTAAAATTACCAGAAAATACCCACTTGTGCTTCCTTTTCAGGCTGGTCAGTGAACAAAACCCTCACTGCGGTACCACTCTCTGAAATGGCCTTATGGAACAAGCCCTTCCCCAGGGGAGATAAGACCTGGAAAAAAGCAAGAACAAGCATTACAAGCATGACAAGCATTATGTTCTGACCACTGACTTAGAATTTCACTATCAGGAATTGCCATTTAAAACATTTTGAAAACAAATGTCATAAGACTGTCATAGTTCAGCTATGCAAAGGGCTTTGGCAGCACTGTCAGGGATAAGGAGTTCATACCTGCCTCTTCCCCTCCCATAGCGCCTTGTTCCCAAGACTTCACAGAACTACACTGCAAGCCAGATAAGGATCTAATGTAACTGTGCCCAAGATATCTGGCTGTGCTGCAGAAAGGGAATAAAGAACTATTGGCCAAAGGGCAGGAACTTAGGAAACAGGAATTTTTATCACATGTATCACTGAACCCTGGTTTCACTGTGTGATCTGTACCAAATTGTGAGAGACTGGCGAAGAACCTCTTAGCCAACATGCTCAGTGTTGACGTACAAATTTTACATCTAATTCAGCTATCATGACTATTTCCCTTGGTTACTTTGCACAAGTGACTGTCAAAGCAAACAGGCAATGGGCAATACATAATTTTAAAAGACTTTTCTCAGAAGCATAAATTTTTTTGGGTTTGGCAGTGCAAAAAAACCCCCAGAATTTAGTTTAGTAGATGAGGAATAACATTTTGGGTCTGAACTACAAGGTTTGGGTATGAAAAGAACATTTTCATCAATCAGAAGTTGCATTAATATCACATTGCTTTACAGACCAAGGTGATGTGTCATTTACTATAAAACCATCCCTTTTCTCTCACTGACTTTCCATGCAGGTAATAAAAATTAAGGTGGATGGTTGGGTTTTTCCCCCTACCTAATTAAAATACAATATTACTGTGAACTTACAAGAGCAGAAACACTGACTCCTCCTGCAGATTCTCCAACAATAGTGACAGATCCTGGATCTCCTCCAAAATGTATGATATTTTCCTGAATCCACTGAAGAGCTGCTACTTGATCCAAATATCCCCAGTTACCTCGGGCATGCTTATCACCAGTGCTGCAGAGAAAGAATAGATTTGTTTAAACGCTCAATGCAAGAAAAAAGGCAGAGAAAAATACAATATGTGGTATAAGAAATCAGCTGCCATTCTTTACACTGAGCTGCTTTACACAACTGAAAAATGGCTCAGAAAGCCCTGAGATTAGAGTATCAATCAAACAAAAACAGACTTGAAAGCTGACTGGGGACTTGTAAATTGTTCCCAGCTGTTGCATATGTAATTAAGAAATGTATAGTTTATTTGCATAACAAGTATTCTGCACATCTCTTCACAGAGGCTTTGCACACATAATTTTGGAAATCACTTAGCAAAACCTGAGATAACATGTCTTACCTAAAATATCCAAGAATACCTAATCTGTACTGAATTGTTACAACCACCACATTGTCAAAGGCCGCTAATGCTGAACCATCATATGATGAAGCTGCTCCAAAAACTAATCCACCTCCATGGATCCATACAAAGACCTGGAAAGACAAATCCAGAAACAACCCAGCACAGATAAGAGCTCCTAGTGATAAAAAGTAAATATAAACCAAAATACAATATTTTTTGCTGTTTCACTCCTAACTCTTTCAGATTACATTTCACAAATGATAGAAGTCTTTCAAATATAAGGCCTGCAGTCTTACAAAATGGCATTGATTTTATTAAATACTTACATTATGCCAGTGTCCCATGATTTTTCACAGATTATTTAGAGGAAATCAAACATTACCTAGCTAAAATGTCAACAAAATTTTATTTGTAAAATATGGTTTTGTGTATCTTTTAAACCTCAGCAAATATTTACTGGGGCAAAACATGTAACTTGATCATTATCACAAAACTGCACCTGTAAGTTTGCATGTAGTACAGATTGTAGGTTTGCTGTAAAATAATTTTGCTAGAGATTTTATGATGATTTTGCTTACAGGCAGCTTCTCCTGTTTTTCTGTAGAAATGGGTGCATACACATTTAGGTATAAGCAATCTTCGGACACCTGGAGAAGAACTTTTTCTTTTCTATTAGTAATAAAGTCCGAAAAAACCTGTCCTTGTACTTTATCCTGTAGACACCTGGATAAATGAAAAAATAACAAGCAACAGAAATAACTAAAAACTCAAAGCTACAAAGTGTAGCTTTTTTTACTTCCACAATAAAGTCCAAACCAGAAACCAATCTCTAGTACATTTCTAGATTGTCGGCAACAGAAAACATAAAATATTCTTTTCATTTTAAATATATTTTCTTGCTTTGACCTGACATTAAGGAGATCTGTAAAAAGGAGCCACAGTCTACAGCAGTTGACAGTGACATGCAGATATAGTTTTGCATGTTTCAAAATATTACAGAAATATACCTGCAAATACATATGGCTATAAATTACTTCAATGAAAATGCAAATTAATTATTTTGCATCTTCAATAGCTTCTTCTATTGTAATGGTAGGTATTTGGCTTGAGGCACTAAACAAGGGCAGCAGTACAAATGGAGTAAGACATTTACAATATAGACTAGCATTAGTCTGCATTTCTTATGTGTCCTATTAAGCGCGTGACTCACTTGGCATTTTTTTCTTCTAATATTTTATTCCAACATTTCCTCAGCTTCCTTCTGTTTCTGCTCCAAAGCTATGCAGTTTCTAAACATTACTAAGTAATGGCCAAATGCTCCCAAAACAGAATATTATTGGCAAAGTGCTGGTCAATATTAGTTCATCACAGATGCCCACTAGATAAGAATTTTTAATAAAAAGAGCAGCTTACAAAGATATCTTTAGAAATGCATTCATTGTAACAGTTGCAGGTCGTAATGAGATGGGACCAAGGAATTTATCTTTGTGGCTTTTGATTGCCCTGTATGTCAGTGCCATGAAACTGCATATAATATAAAATTACTAAAAAGATCAATGGTTTTGTCATTGTCTTACATTGGTGGGTAGGAAGTGGCATCTCTGACCCCTTTCCATGGCTTAGGTGGCTGGGGGTCAGAAAACCTCAGTGGTCCAACTGGAGGCTGAGCAAAAGGAAGACCCAAAAAGACGTTTACACTCCTCTCAGCTGCATCTACTTTGAATCGGTACCCTCGGACTGTCCCATACGTGGTCACCACTTCTGGTTGCTCTGCTTTTTGTCCTGGGGGATGTGAGCACAAAATCACATAACTGGTCTGTTTGTAAGTAATTGCCAGACTTCTAACAGATTTAGTTACTTAAACATAGACCTTTTTTTTTTGCTTAAACAATTCATTTTCATACATAAGGCTTCAACAAACTCTCATCAGAATAGCTGACATTATGTCAGCCTTCGTTACGATTGGTTTGTATGTATAATCTCCCTCAAGTATATCATATGTATTGTCTTACTATCCACACACGTTAGTCATTGCATACAGATCTTAATCCTTTTTGATCCAAGTTAGTTAGTTAGTTAAAAGTCCAAGAGATTGCACTTATTAAGAAAAGGTATTTCCTATTTTAGAAAGGACATGTGAATTCACAAAATATATTCCAAACCCTTGATAGTATATACAGCCAAAAGAAAAAGCTTATAACATACCTGAAAATAGTATGGCATATATAAATACTGTTAACATTTAGGTAAGATACATTTTAAGATTGGTGTGAAAATTCTCAGTACCAAATTACAAATGTGGTACAGTGGTCTGCTCTGCCTCAGCAGACAAGATTTTGGGACAGGATTTTGATTATTTGCAAAAAAGGAAAATAAGACAAATGACTGAAAACAGACCACAAAAAGACATTAAGGACTATTTGCTATTCAGACTGAATTTCTATGCAGCAAGGCTGGGTGCCCAGCTCCTCCGATAAAGCCGGGGTTCCGCTGGGTGAGCAAGCTGCACATGTGCTCTATTTCCTTACAGAAGGCGATAGGTAAAAACCCTTCTGAAGCTTACCGGTAGCTACAAGCGCTGTGACCCCGACGGCAAGAATCAAGGACGGCAGTGATGAGCCCTTTCCAGTTGCCATTTTGCAAGCTAGTCACATACTTATTTCCTCAGTGTGTCGCCTTATATACTCGGTTAAGCGCAACTGTTACGCAAGGCAAACACTGATTAGGAAAAGCACTACTCAAGCTGTGAGCCAACCTAGCTGTGGGCAGCGGAGCAGCTGCCCTGCCTGTAAGCCAGTCCTCCGAGGGGAGTGCAGGGCAGCTCAGCTGTGTACGGCAACAGGGAGACCTCCTGCCTTGCAGCGTGGCCCCACAAGTTTCATACTAGCTCCTTACTGCTCCTTATAAATCTTACTCACAAAACCTCAGGCATCAACTATGTGCTTTAAAATGCTTTGAAACCACTCTTTCTCTGCACCAGGAGATTCGTCCTGCTGCTGTAACACTACCATCTTTCACAATGAAGTCAGGATTTCCTCTCACTACACGGTGAAGAGACCAGTAAGGAAACTACACTTGTACTTTATTACACCTGTTTACTTCATTTTGGTATTAATATTTCAATGTAAGGAACACACAACATAGCCACAAAGAGCAAAATCCAAAGCAATACTCCTGAAAAATGTGCTTTTGCTGAAGTAAAAGTTGAGGCATTCTTTTACTCACAAAAGGATTTTTATTTTATTTTATTTTTTTTTTAAACAAAAACCATACTAGAAAAATCTTATCTTTTCCTGCAGGGTGGATACTCCACCTTTCACTCAGTCCTGAGTGTTCAGGGATGTTTGTCTGGTGCCTAATAGCATTTTGCAACACTAAAGAAATTATTTCTCAACTTTTGTAAAGGATTATGTGATTTAAAGGATTTATGTGATAACTACACATTTAATGCCTCTGAAAAGTCAGGAGGTTTTAAGGACTTCTGTGTGAACTCAAATCTATCATTGGAGCGTGATATGAAAAAGAGGGAAAGACACCTGAATAGAAATAAAAGACATTTTCTGCCCATGTTAACTAAGGTTGTGTTAGTTTTATGTAAGCTTTGGGCTCTACTTTTTTTTGGTTTTTCCCTTTGGGCAAGGCTCACTAACTCTTGCTCCAGAAAGGCTGTTTTGTATTTTTATATCACAAGAATTCTCAGCTGTCAGAGACAGCATTTCTATAGATTGATTTACTGCTTTGTTTTCAGTTAAGTGGGCCATAAAGACCAACAGTCATTAGTTTAGTACATGGATTATGCACCTAGTAGTCCTCTGTACTATGGCTGTGCTTGTGTACTTCAAATCTTCCGAAGTGTATCTGCATAGGTGTGATTTACAGCCCTTGTAGGTAAATCTCGGTCAAGTATAAACTGGACTGCTTAGAGACCAAACTGTTGGCAGGTAGCTTCAGACGTACACATTCAGTGCAGGCTGAATACCTTCAGCATTTGCTCTGTTGATCCAGAGAGTCCTGCCCTCTATACCGAGCTCTGTGCTGCAGCAGCTACGCTGTTAACAGTGTCAATGCTGTATTAGAGGGCATGGCAGCTGGTTTTGAGTGTATGGCTAGTGTGCAGTATACATTGGCAGATGGGATAACACTGTAAATTTGAGCTTCTAAGAAAATAATGTGGACAGTAACTTCATTGCAGAATTTTTATAGCTGTATAGATGTTCTTTGGGAGACTTTTCAGAGACAAATATCACATTTATAGCTCACAACTACATTTTGCCTCAAGTATGTATAGTAGAAAAGTTTAGAAGTCTGCATTTAAAATAGGGTCAGTTTGCTTTTTGACTTAGCCCCTAGTGAGTATTCAAAGAAGCTGCAGCTACAGCCTATGAAGCTAGTGCTTGGATGGCTTTAACACTCTGTATCTTTAGCGTGTGATAATCTTGCATCAGAATGTCACTGGGATAGGACAGAGTATCAGAGCACTCACCCCTAAGTAGACAGGAGTAAAATCTAACATTTTCCACTGTGATTTATTTTTAGCACTGTGGCTCTGCCTAAGTCAGTTCCAATGCACTTCTCTGCGTACCCTTACAACATAACCATACGTTCTGCATATATACATACAATGGTGCCTGTTTATCTCCTTTTAAAGGGAGTGGTACAAGACCTCAGGGGAATTTTATGTGCAATGAAAATCTATCAAGACTATTTTAAGATTATATTCCCCTCACAAAACATGTTAGCTAAAACAAAGGAGAAGGGACAGATGCTTAGCAGGAATTCCCACTTACAAAACAGCAGTTGTTCTAACAGTCTAACTCTACCTCCCGAGTTCTGACTGGCAATAGAATTTGGGCAGAAAGAGGTAGGAAATCCCACCCTATTTCTTCCAATAAAGCCATAAGGAAAGAAGGGATGGCCAGTTGGTTGCTGTAGGACATTATTAGCTATGAACAATCTTAAATTCTTCCAGAGATACAGAGGGGAGATGAAAGGAGGGGGAAACAGAAGCCTAGAGCCTCATAGGATCTATGGAGCTGCATAATGCTGCTGGTAGCGGTAAGGTGAGGAATATGGCTGGGATAGCTGGAGCAGCCTAGGAGCCAGGTATAGGAAACAAACAAGACATAGCAGAGAAAGAAGTTCTTGACAACAGTGAAATGAGATGTTCAAGACTTGTTCTTGGCAGTCCAAAAGCATATCAGCTGGTAAGGGTACTGGAATAATTCTGGTAAATGAATCCTTCTCCAGTGCTAGTCATGAAGGCCTGTGACCCAGTGCAGAGAACCTGGAACTGCCTGATGGCACAGAGAACAGCCCGGAGCACCGCGTAAAGCACCATGGAAGAGACAGAAAGTGTGAAACTAATGTTACCAATGTTGATTCTTCTAAGGGAGTTATTTCTAAATTTAAAAGAAAAAAAAAGTGTGGGTAGTGGAGACTGTTTCTCCCTTTTCTAACATTTGACAGAAGTCTTAATTCCAGCACTACTGTTACCAATTATGTACCACAACAGTCAGAAACATACTATCTCTGTTGCAAAACTGACTTACAAAGCAGAACATTTTTTAGTTGTTTTTTTTTTTTCCTAACAGAGGACATTTCTGTATCTAAATCAGACCAAACCTTCTGTACCATCACTGATACACTTGACATCACAAGACAGTTTTAGTTGCAGATCAAGTCTTTATTGATTTCACTTTATTAAAACCATGGTGCTGCTACATTCTGTCTTCAGTCATGGGGAAGTGACAGAAAAACCTGATCAGTGGGGAAATCTGGTACCTATATTTCATAAGTGAGGCTTCTGTTGAAGACACAAATCCAGGAAGAAGTAAAGGATCAAAAAGGGAAAACAGATCAGTTGGAATTATTACAGTGAATAATTGCAACTACAACAACTGTGAAGAAAAGGTGAAAAAAAGGGAAACATAATTTTATCCTCAAAATTATTTAAAGCAGTTTCTTTTACTATCCTAATAGTTTGCCTATTATGTGCATATTTAGACTGTAAATTATAACTCTGAATTAACCTTCTTGTTTTCTGTTCTTTTGCTATTTGTATTTTCAAACATCACCTTTCTCCAGAAGTCTACTTTCTTTTCTTTCAACTTTCTGGCTTTCTTTTGTTTTAGATTTATCTGTAAGTATTCTTCATTTAGGTTGTAAGATGGCCAGTCAACCAAACCTTCCCCATTGGGATTTCTGTAAGCAACAAGAAAGCAAGCAGTTAAGATTGAATCAACAAAATAGCTAATTCACTTTGGAGTCAGTATAAGCCAGTAATATATGTAATGAATCTCATGATTCTCACCCATTTCGAGCAAAGTTAGCCCAGTACTTCATTAGAGTTCTACTAAGATTCTTTTCTTCCTCTGTAACTTCACCTGAGAGACAAAATAATTATTACATGTGGCAGAAATCAAAACAGTGCTACTACAGAAGCAGTAGTTCAGTCTATGAACTTGTTTTAACAACTTACTGATTACAACAGAGGCACCGTACCTGCAATATGTTAGTAATACAGCAATCATCGAGACAAGATTTCAGCATTCTTTATAAATGAGATTAGTATAATTATCGTTATTCTACAAGTTGGGGAATTGGGGTACAAGGAAATAAGGTAATTTGCCTGTAGCTTTTCAGAAATCCAGAAGCAGAACCAAAAAAATAACCTATGTCTCCTGAGTCATGTTACAACTCAAGGAATGGGCCACATGTTCTAGTTTCATAGATCTCATTCTACCTTTGTGGTACTGAAATTCGCCCTATTATGCAGAGCACGACTAGGCAAAGATTCCTTCATTCTGATACAAGACAATGTCATTCTATGTCTCAACACCTCAAGAACATTCATTTAAATATAGTTACATACATATCCACTGTATCAGGTAGGTGAAAATAATTTTAGTTACAGTGTGTTATTAATTATAAATGCATCTCAATACATCAAGAAAAATATTTGCTATTTTAATGCTCTCAGTAAATTCAGGCAAATAGAAAAGATTTGTATAGTGTTTTCTAGTGTAGGATAAGTAAAAAATAGATATAAAATATAAGCAAAATCAAAAAGCTCTAGTAACAGATTAAAGAATGCTCTTACAACATAGCTGAATTGCTCTGAAGTTCAATGGAGTAAAAAGAAATACTTTCATTTATGTAGGCTTTGAAACAGACAATGAACTACTGTGCAAATGACAAAAAAATCCCCATAAAAATGGTGAATTAACTTAAAATAAGTAGAATTTCTGTGTTTCTTTGTTAAGACAAGAATTGCTCCTAATTGTTTCATGGGAAAGAAAATACTTCATCCTGAGTATTATTGTTTTAGTCATAGGCAATTGAAGAAAATTGCTAGATTCATAACATTGTTGAGGATGTGGCAACTTGTATCTGACTCTTCAATGACTGGCACATTCATTTGGACTGTAGCAACGTGGGATTCTGCCTGACGGAAATAGTCCTAACCTAACTTCATGCAGAAAATAAAACACTGGAGTTCCGAGCCTTTCTCTGATCAACACAACTGGAACGCTATCTGCAAAAGAGACCAAGTTCCCCATTCTCCGGAGCCTGACAGCCCATGGGATTTCCTGGAAAGGAGGAGATGTTAGCTTAAATTCTTCAGGAAAAGAAGAGAGCCTAGATTTCCTGCTTCCCAACTACCACACTAATCCCCTGCAAGTTTACTTGACCTTTCCTTCTATTTCTTTTTCAGCAAAAGCTATTTAGCAAATTCATCAACAGTGCTGGTAAAATGCCAGTGATGTTTTCCAGCATATGTTCTGTTTGCTAAATTATTGACAACATGTGTAACTTACTGTGCTTCAGAAACAGCAATCTGTGCATGATAAAGAATGGAGAAGACAGTAAATTAGTGTTAAACAAACTCAGGAGAAAGGGTTATACTTTGGTCTCACTGTTAATATATGCCCTTTAGTCTGCTTAAAATGGAAGTAACACTACTGAATAGTTTAATACAGTACTATGAGAGTAATTTATAAGCGCATATTGAATGCTCTATTCCTTACTACGTAGCTGAATATCACCAGCCAGATATGGTCCTCCAAAGACAAAGCCAACTTCATCTCCATGATCAGCTTTCACATACTCTGGTTTACTATCCCAGTATGAAGTGGGCCGATGCTGATATTCAAAGAAGTAGACAGGAGCTCCAGACTCTAGAAGATGTAACATTTACAGAGTTAAAGAAGAGATGCATAAATTATGGCTGACATCAGCTGTTTAAAATCTTACTTGCCCAAAGCTTTATTCTGGGCATATTTTTAATATAATGTTACATTCAAATATGTATTTTAATTCAAAATTAAGAACTCACAGCACTCACACAAAAAAATTAAACATTCACCCCAGGAAAACTTACAGAAAACAGAATAACATCAGATTATTTTCCAGTTCTGGGTATTCTGGCATGGCTTGTCTACACTTAAATAACAGCAAATCTCCAAACTACAGAGCTGCCAACTTCCCAAGTAGTGGTGGGGCAAAGGACAAATTCCAGGTTGCTTTAATATGGTTTAATTTTTAAGCCTGTATACTTCACTTGGCAAACATTTACCTGTTTTATCATGGTCTGCTCTCAATATATTGTGACTATGAGCACAAATGCAAGACACTAGCACAAAGATAACAGACTACCTACGCTTGCTTCACACAATCCTGCAGACCTGTATCTTTCTGCACCCCCATCAAGTTCCCAGTGTGAATCTCAAGAAGGGCTGGCTACACACAACAGGATTTGTGTCATTTGATCCAGCATGTAGTAAGAGGTTTGAATATCCTACTGGTGTTCATTAGCTCACCCTTGTGATAATTCAATGCTTTTATGGATGGCATGACAATTCCTACATCCCCTAGCAGGTCCAGAAATCGGTCCCGCAGCTCAGCAGGATCATCTGTATTTCCTAGATATTCATCCACTATCACAGGCAGAAACTCTGATGACATATACTAAGAGAAAAAGGGGAAACAAGAAACAAACGGAAAAATTATCACACTCTGAATTAGCAACTAAAAATACCACCTTTTAAACCTCAGATATGCCTCAAAAGTGCAAAGGTCCAGGGTAGCACTCATGCTAATGGGAAACCATGATGGCAAAGAAAACCTATTCAGACTTTTTGTGGGGTGTTCTGGTTGTGGCTGAGATAGAGTTAATTTTCCTTCTAGTAGCTGGTACAGTGCTGTGTTCTGGATTTAGTATGAGAATAATGTTGATAACATACTGATGTTTTTAGTTGTTGCTAGGTAGTTGTAGTGTCTACACTAAGTCAAGGACTTTTCAGTTTCTCATGCCCTGCCAGGTGCGCAAGAAGCTGGGAGAGCACAGCCAGGACAGCTGACCCAAACTGGCCAAAGGGATATTCCCTGCCATATAATGTCATGCTCCGGATAGAACTGGGGAAGCAAGCCAGGAGGCAGATTCACTGCTTGGAAACAGACTGGGCGTTGGGTTGTTGGGTTTTTTTCTTTCCATTGTGGTGATCAATTGCATTTCTGCCTAATTTGTTTTACTATTATTATTGTTGTTGTTACTATTATTTTTATTCTCTTCCTTTGTTAGCCTATTAAATTGTCTTTATCTCAACCCATGAGTTGTTTGGGTTTGGTTTTTTTTTTCCATTCTCCTCCCCATGCCCAGCTGCACAGGGCTTAGCTGCTGGCTGGGGCAAAACCACAACATGGGGGAAAAAAACCAACACCAAAAACCAAACCAAACACACCACCTCAGGTCAAATTTGCAAAGATTTATATGGGTTAAAGCTGTACAGAAATCAACAAAGATCCAGCAACTTCTCCTGATAATACCTTTTCCTTATGTTTTCTTCAGGAGAAAAGAGATGATAATAACAAAAATAAATTATCTGAGTCCTTGGAAGATTTATTTATTATTAGACTATAGGGAAAGACCAATGGGATCTCCAAACACAGCTTATGTTTTTAGTGTTAGAATTTTCAGCTTGAAAGATATATTTCAAAACTAGGAGTGCAAAGGAACTACTTTAAAAGTTACATTTACTTTAATGTAAACACATTGAAAAATCCTGTCTTGAAACCCATCAACCAGGAGATTAGCCATCAGATGCCGTAAGATTAGGGACATGATTACAGTAATCCTACATACAAATATATAAGATAAAAATGTTGGTTCAGCAGTCTAGAAGGAAAAAGGTATTTCCCCAAACCCCAGGCCTGACTCAATCCTCTTTCCGTGTAACTCCATACACCATAGTCCTGTGAACTTAGCTGGGACTCTCCCCAAACCATAACGTGACCTCATGTTTTAGTAACACTATGACACAAGCAGGAAATTAGAGAACACCAAACTTCACAACGCATTAAAAAGAAATTTCACTTCCCAAATTAGATTAGTGCAAAAGTTCTTACCATCATCGGCAGTAAAAATTCTAAAGTTGAAGTGATTGATTTTTTATCTCCTATTTCCTTCAAACCTGGTATCTTTGATGTCTGCACAGAAAAAAAGAATGTTATTAGCACCATTCTCCAATATTTTTAACATTGGAACTACATTATTCCACTTTATTCTTACTACCCATGTTTATTTTTGAAGCATCATATCATACGTAAAAATGCAGTATGATGCAGCAGCTATCTTGAACAGCTTGTATTTACTGCAGCAAATGCTTCCTTGGTGAAGGCTGCAACATAAACCACTCATACTAAGTAGTTTATCCTTAAATCAACACACATTGTCAAGAAACTTGTAAGACTAGAAAGCATTAGGGCAGAATTGAAGGGAAAATCTTCTGTCTCAAAGGCTTATTTTCCCTCTGGTAGGGGAGATCTTAAAAGTCAGCAGCAGCCTCTCTGTCTCTAGTCCAGTTGTTTGAACCCTTTGAAGTAACAATTCTCCTCCTCTTTTAGAGCATTACATAAAATAACTCTTCTGTCTGCAAAATGAATTAGAACAGATTTCACTTCACATTTTTCTTGGACTTAGCATCAGCACACTCCCAGAGGCACACAGTTACTACATAGATTCAGAACAAATACTTTGTACTACATAGATGAACACAAGGTCTTAGGAAATGAAGAAAAGAGGGTAAGAAAGAGAGAGAACACAAATCCACCTCCTGCAGTTTTGTGCACTGTACAGCAACTGCTCACTTTTTAGAATTACCCATGGAATTCATATGAGAAAGAATTTATGCGCTGGGAATAGGTAGGACACCCACATTATCCCCATACTCTGCCTCCAGCCGAGATTTTCAAATGACATATCTTTCTGCATGGTAATAATGATATCATGGCAATGATATAACCAGCAGCCAGTTCATAATGATATATGGGGTAAGCTGTTTAAGGTGATCGATGCCGCATTTTTAAACATTCTATGTGTCCATCCTGAATATTGTGCATCTATCATCTGTGTGTTGTGGGGGAAAGGATTTGGTTTATTTTTCTTTTAGTAATAAGCTCTTGACTGTTGCATTCTTTTTCCTCTCTGGATGAGGCATTAAAATTTTAGGGTAAGGAAATACTGTATAAAATTGATGTTCCAAGGATGTCCATATAGTTTAACTTGCAGGATGAAGCCTGTCTCACTGCTTTGAGGCCAACTGTTTCTGGGTCACTACAGAATCATCATGCAAGCAAAGTTTACCTTGTATATATTTCCAACAACGGCCTTTGGCCATACTTAAAAGGTGTCCTACCAGCAAATAACTTCTCAGAGTTGCCTTCATCAGTTAACACAAACATTCAAAAAAAAAAAAAAGAAGAATAGCCATTAAATTACAGATCTAATATTCCAGCCAAATTCATTGTTGGTGACTCCTATCATAAATGGGACTGCATTAAATTCTTTTCCAGCCAGTATCTCTTCAGGCGACTTATGAAGAAATACTCCATCCAAAACTAAGGGTAGAAATGGGATTTCCTGAAGGAAGAGAAAAAAAGATCAAATTACTCGTTAATACTATTTTCCTTTTTTCCTTCAAATCACATAATAAAATGTCCACATGTGATGTTCCAAGTGCAAAAAAAAAAAAAAAAAGGCTTTAAGAAATCTGAGTATCTACAGCCACTGTAACATATATTTACATTTTTGCACCAGAGTATAAAATACTAGTCTGGTGGGGTCATGGTATGGAGTAATGTAGTAGTTTCCTGATCCTGTGCTGCTTCTAACTGACATTAAAACATATGTATGCTCAAGTCTCGCTCACAACTTTACAGGTGCTTTGACACTTCACTGAAAATTCTGAAGAGAACTTATGTGAAATTATTTCGGTATTCAGGGGGTATTTTGACAAAAATTAGGAAAAAAAACTTTGCAACAGGCCAAAAATGAACTCCAGTGAGAGGCTGAGCTAAAGTTTTGCAAGTATGCCATTAAAAAAAATAATCTGTTAAAAAGTAAAAAGTTTCACCTACCGTACTGTTAAAGACTATATCCTCTGCTTCCTGGTTCCTCAAGCAGTTTATCAGAGAGAGTGAACTGCTCGTCTCACACTTAAATATGCTTGCAATTTTCTGAAAATTATTAACAAAGACAAGAACTGTTAGCTATAAGGTGGTCTTTAAGGAATTTATAAACAGAAAATTATTATACACAGTACTGTTAATAGTTTTATTTAGGGGCTAATTTAGGTGAGCTTGATAGGTCTTCCAGTATTTTATTTTACTAGAAATACTACAGTTTGATTATGAAGTGAAATCATTCTGGTATACATCTATTTCTTGCTGTATTTCCATTCACTGTTCTACAACAAACCTTGCTGTAGAGATAATATGAGGTTGCAATACAAATCAAATAAGGCAAGAAAATTCAGAAAATCGACTTATGAGAGATTTATATTATTACTACCACCTGCTGTTTCAGGAAGAGAAATGAAAAGGTACTTATAGAGAAGAATTTAATTTTGAAGGGGGGGTTTCTTTCTTAAAATGAATTTACTTCAAATAAAGGTCCTCTATAAAAGACTATATGTCCTGGTTTTGTCAGGGACAGAATTCATTTTCTTCCTAGCAGCTGGTACAGTGCTGTGTTTTGGATTTAGGATGAGACTAATGTTGATAACACACTGATGCCTGTCTTCATCTCAATCCATGAGTTTTACTTTTTTTTTTTTTTTTTT
>VXBL01005390.1:100551-127780 GCA_013400195.1 Aramus guarauna | reverse complement strand
TTTTTTTTTTTTTTAACCTTTTCCATTCTTTCCCCCATCCCACTCAGAGGGCAGGGAGTGAGCTGCTGGCCAGGTTAAACCATGACACCATAGCTCAATAAAAAATGAATGCCTCTTCTGCATTCTAATTAAACTTTCCATAATAAATTTCATAGTTACTCTATAAGTTACAGTGTGCATGAAAATAGACATATGCCTAGCTTAGTATGTATGTAATTGAAAATACCTAACTCGACCCACAGGTATTATAATCACATAACTGTACCATCTATTTCCAACACCAAATGAGCATGGTAAGACTGAAAATAAATAGACTATTTGAACAAAAATTTACTTAGTGCTAATCTATATATTTATAGGTATGCTGTGAGAATAAATTTAATCAACTTTGTTGCATAATACGCAATCAGGTTTTCACCTTTTCTCTTTTAACAAAATTATCAGATCTAAGAAATATTGTATTTTAGGTTATAAAGGCTTTAAAATAAATAAAAAAAAAAAAGAAAAAGGTGCCTACCTTAAGATCTGTTGAAAGAAGTAAATCTTTAACAGGGGGGATTAAAATTCCACTCTCTGATATTGCTTTATGAAAGAGACCCTTAGACAAAGGAGATAAAACCTGCCAAGAAGGGAAGAATAGAAAGTATTTATTCTACATTAAGGTCCTTATCCCATAACTTTATGCTTGACTAGACTGCTGGATTCAGTGTGGAATTACACATTTTTATGTGCTTACAAGGGAAGTATCCAGACTTAGCACAATGTGACATTAATCTTATTTGAAAAACCAGATTAAGCATGAAATGTTACACTAATTCAGTTTTTGAAGATTTTTTTAATACTTTTCTTTTTAGTATATCTACTGCATGCCTACATGTGCAAAAACAGAGCAAGATCCCGCAGATACACCAAAGAGTGTGACAGATCCTGGATCTCCACCAAAGTGTTCAATATTTTCTTGGATCCACCGAAGAGCTGCTACTTGATCCAAAAATGCCCAGTTCCCACGAGCATGTTCATCACCAGTACTGAAAGAAAAGCAGTATAAGCCAACTTCTCAGGAAGAATAATAGTTGTTCTAATATCAGAATAATATAAACCTCACCAACTTACATTTGGTGCGAAGTGTCATATTCAGCCAAGGAAAGATCTATACAGCCTACTGACCTAAAGCCTTGTATAGTCAGATCTAAGCCCCACCGACTTACCTGCCTCTGCTGTTTGTTCATCCATACACAGATGGATTCCTGGCCTTTACACTATATGATTTTTTGCTTTACATATCAATGGATGGAAGTAAAGGCAAGAACAAACATCCTATCCAGAACCAAATAAGCCCAACTATGATTTGATAGCAGGCTATAATCAAATGACAATGCAAATGGAATTTACGGACATTTATTAATGTTCTTAAGTCCTGATGTCAGTGAATTACGTACATCTAAACCACCATAACAGTAGGAAGCTGGTACAGAAGTTCAGATGATTTGGAAAACAAAACTACCCATCCTTTAAACATAAGAAGTGCTTTGTAAAAAGTGAAACAGGTCATCTTACTTGAGGAATCCAAGGAGTCCAAGTCTGTACTGAATTATTACTACCACAATATTCTCGTAGGCTGATAGTGCAGAACCATCATACCTAGAAGCACCGCCAAATATGAAATTGCCTCCATGGATCCACACCATTACCTTTGAGAAAAAAGGGTGAGACACGCTTTTATACATTGCTTGGTAGATTTCATTTGAAAAAGGAAGACAACATCAGAGAATTAGGAACTCTCAATCACCGAAGTTCAATGGGAACTGAATTTTAGGTCGGTGGACTTTTAATTTTACATAACAATATTATTTTTGCTAACACACCATCACATTTTCAAAAGCAATTAAGTGACTTAGGACCTATCATTAGGTGCAAATGTTGTATGACAGAAGTTTGTACAATGGGTTTACATACAGGTAACTTGTCCTTCTTGTTTGAACCAGCAGGGCTGTAAACATTTAGATACAAACAGTCCTCAGAAGTTCGGAATGGAAGGTGTTTTTCTTTAAAGTTTTTTTCAGCTGTTTTCAACATGGACAGATCTTGAGGACATCTTCACAAAAGAAAGGTAGTGACTATTAGTAATAAAACTGCAATAGCAACAATGTAGCAATGATAAAGAAAACACTTTCTTTTGTCCCACAGACTGAATTCCCACAGGATGCTTGAACTTTGCGTTACTTATATACGATTAAGAGGTGCAACCTGTAAAAGCACTGCTCTACACTTGTCCTTAAAAAGCTGGATTATTTCAGTAGAGCTCAATGAGACGTGATTTCCAAAGACAGGAATTTCCCAGGAATTCTTTGTGGTTCCTAGTCCCACAGCTCTTATGAAATATTTCAGTACTGGTAGAGTACTCAATACCAGTCAATACAAGCTCCTTAGCAAAAATCAGACCTCTGTACCCTAATAAACACGGCAGCACCGACAAACACATGCAGGTCCTATGAACAAATGAACTGAACAGCTCTCACAGTGGTGGGTAAGAAGTTGCATCTCTCAGATCATTCCAGGGTTCTGGTGGTTCAGGCGGGGAAAATCTCAAGGATCCAACAGGTGCTTTTGCAAAAGGAATCCCAAGGAAAACATTTACAAGTCTGTCTGTCCCCTTCACATTTGTTTGTCTCCCTTTGAGCCGTCCAAGTGTGATAGTCACTTCTGGCTCAGCACCAGTCTGCCCTAAGTAACACAAAAGGTAAAAGAAAAAAATTAAATTGCATCTTCATAACTATCTCACAGACTTTTCAATGAAGCATTTTTTACTGAGTGTTCAATTTAGAAGATTTCAGCTTGTTCCTTTCAATTTTGTTCAGTTTTCATTTCGCTTTTGTGCAATGACAGACACCCGCTGCCAAATACTCCCACAGCTGGCTCTGCCAATGACAGCTGGAGCTAGGAGAGACATAGTTTACTCACTCTGCAAGAGCATAAAGCTTAAAAACAAATTTTAGAGCAAAGAGCAACTGTCAAAATAATTAATGTTTTCTAACTTTATCATCCAACAAGATCTTAAAATATGTTGCTTAGATAATTCGGAAATGTTTTTGCTTTCCACCTTTTAAGAAATTTATAAAGTTTTATTTTCATAAAATCATCTCAGAAATGGTTTAATCTCACAAACCCAGTAATTTTTGCGTAAAGCTTATCAGGATACTTTTGCAGATTGCTAACACAAGTATAAGATGATTTGAAAATCACTACACGGCAACTTGTTAGTGCAGTTCCTTCCCCAACAGCAATAATAAATTTTGCATCTCACCTTCTGCTCCGCAAGTGATGAATGCTATACTACAAAACAAGGTACAAAGCAAAGCAAACTGGCTCTGAGGAGCCATTTTTCATCCCTGTTTGGACTCTAGATTGTTTTCTGGTTTTATGCGGAAGAGAATGGTGCAAAGTCCTGGCTGAGAGCACTCTCAGTAGGGAGTGCAGCTAAATTCCCTTTTGAACATGCACTGCACTAAGCACTTTCAGAGCGGTACTTGACACAGAGTGTAAACACAATCCCTTAATCTAACATACCTAATCGTTACCTTATCCTGAGAATGGATAATGTGAAAATGACCCAACACCATCTGTGAACAAAAGTTCTAATCATAGTTAATCTGCTGCTAATCCTACAAGCAGAGAAAACAGTGAAGCTCTGAAGAGGTTCCAGAGCTGTTAACATTAAATTTTTGTAAAAAAACTCCATAACAACAAAAATATTACAAAAAAACCCCAGGATTACAGATTATACATAACTAGAAAGTAACAAGAAAAAAAAAGAAGACAAAAAAAATCAAAATAGTTAATTCTTGCAGAAGTTTTAATGAGGACCTGCACATCTGCACCATAATTGACACTAAATGTCTTCTCCAGCAGGGACTGGCCTCCAGCCTCCAAAACAATTCTTTATCCCTTTTAAAATAAAAACAGGCCTGCATTTTTCAAAATTAAAGGGGAGATTAAAGTTGAGGGTCAGATTATAGCTTCCTCTCTATGAGCAGCCTCAGTGGAAGTCAGAAAGCAAGGTCTACTTACCAACACCTTCTGGGGTATCTACTTCCCTCAGAAAAGTGGGAAAGGGAATGACCTCACCTGCACTGTAAAATAGCTTCTTATAGTAGAAATAGGCTGGCAATCCAACAGAGATTTTGCCTGCCGGCTGAAAAAAGTCCTAAAAACATTTGTCGTCTGTAGAAGCATAACATCCCTCAGTGTGGATGATGGGCCCTAAGCAGCTTAGCCTCAAGGCCTGGTTCACAGTTGGGCCTACAAGCCCAGCCCGCTCCACCAACTCCCCACCTTCAGCTGACAAAGCCCCCTCTCCGTAATGGGTCTCTGCCTTTCCGCCCTTGGTTCGCTTCCCATCTCCTGGATGAACAGTGTCAAAGCATACCGCCCCAGGCCCCTCTGCACTGCTCTCGCTGAATTCACCTCCAGCATGGATGCTCATGAAGTCTGTGAAACCAGCTTCACCACCACAGATCATACATCATATCTAAGTTCATCCTGTTTGAGATGCAGAGGTTTGTCAGAGTAAGTCAGTTCATCTTTAACAAAGAAGGTTGCAAATGAGATAGGTAAAACAAGATTTTCAGTACAAGAGAATTCAGAAGTACTTGTTATTTCTCATACAGTTCCCGAGTCTCTAGGGGTTGTGATAGCTTTGGAAAAGTGTGACCATTTCACATGAATTTCACCTGGAGCTGTGCAAATATGCATTGTAGAACATAACGTGCCTCTTATTTTTTATACTTCACTCAATTTTTTCTGGAAAATCCTTTCATTTGCAGTTATTTTTGTTCCAGTCCAATAAGAATAGCCCTGGGATTTTTGTAAATTCTTCCTGTGGACTAGCAGACAGACCAAAATCAGCAGAGAGATTTCAACATATGGGAACAGGTGTGTGCACCTCTTTGTGCATCCATCCATGCACACATATATGCACACATACATGAGGCAGGGAGCAAGGAGTTGGAAAAAGCAGGATTCCATGAGGATACAACAAATATGGACTTCCTGTGCTGCCACACTGAACTGTCTTGATCCAATTGAAAAAAACCTAACCCACAAAACCAAACAAAACCCTCTTTTAAACACCTTTGCCATGAAGGGTAAGTCAGCTCTGTATTTCCTAGAGTCAGAAAAATGACACTTACTACCAAAATTCATTATCCAAAATAACATACACTAATTGAAAGACCAACTTAAAATAACACGATTAGATTAAGGAGTGAACTTCGATGCCAATGTAACCTATGTATTAACTGATGTAATACAAAACAAAGATGAAAGCCAAGATAAATGGAAACTTTGCTCACAGGTGGTTTAGCTTGTCTTATTTAAAGTATCAGCAGATGTGTGAACATATTGGTAATCTTCAGAGCACGTCCTGCTGGGGGCAAACCCCACCCAGCCCAACTTCCCGCAGCCAAAACCACGCACAAGGTACCTCCCGCTTGTGTAAGTCAGCGCTGAGCAACAACCGCAATAAACATCTCCTGCTCCAGCTGGAGCATCTTTTGAAGGAGCAAGTCTCAGCTCCTTTCAAAGCCTCTTGTCTTTGTCAGACACCAAGGGAACTGCCGCCCGCTGCCTGGGAAGCACGCTCACAGCTTCCTACCCGTGACCAGGACTTGACACGGCAGGCATAGAAAATCCAAACCCTACACCGATCATTTTTTGTAAGCATATGACAAAGAAGCTAAAACGGATAATATATGGTACGTTTACACAGGAGTATGTGCTTCAACTCGATTATAAAGGGGTGTATGAGGCCAAAATATGTCATCATTACACTGCTGCTCCAGTTCCTTTGTTTGCAGGGTTTTTTTAATATACAGTTTGACTTTTCAAATTAATTAAAGAAATAATTTTAATCAAGAACAATTTGCATTTAACATGCAATTTAATTCACCCATCCTCAACAGCACTAAGTTCACTGCCGCGGCGCTGACTCCAGTGAAACCATTCACTTGTCCCTCCTAGACTGGAGGTTCAAGCCGTGCGAGGCCCGAGCCGCTGAGCGCCTCCCCCCCGCCGGCCGCCCCTGCCCGCTCCTCACTGCCCCAACAGCGACACTCGAGTCCGCCCGGGGTCCCCGACACGGCTGCTCCCCGCACACGGCGCCAGTTCGCCCCCTGCCCACAGGAGAGCACTCTCTCCACGGGGAACAGGCTCCCGAGCCGCCCCTCTGCCGCTGCCGAGCTCCCGCCTCCGCTCCCGGTGCGGCGGCGAATGGCGTCCGGACTCCTTCCGCCCCGCCGGCACCGCCGCTGTGCCGCCGTCAGCAGCGCCCGCGCGGCAGGCGGAGGCGGGGAGGGCCTGAGCGGCGGCCATGGTGGGCCCGGGCCCGGGCGGCGGGGCGCCGCTGGAGAACGCCAACCCTCTCATCTACCGCCGATCGGGGGAGCGGCCCGTGACGGCGCGGGAGGAGGATGATGAGCTGCCCGACTCCATCGACGACCGGGAGATCTTCGATATCCTGCCGGGAGGGGAGGGCCGGACCGGGCCGGGCCGGGGCCGCTGGGGCGGCGGCGCAGGGCAGGGCAGGGCGGTGCAGCTCCGCTTTCCTTAACCCGGCACATCTCATTCGCTCCATTAACGACCCCGAGCACCCCCTCACCCTGGAGGAACTGAACGTCGTGGAGCAAGTGCGAGTGAAAGTGAGATCCCGCGAAAATGCGCAGATCCTCGTCCCGCTTGCGCGGCGGCCCCGGCCGGCTCTCCCAGCGGGTCGGCGCTGCCGGGGCCGCGGTCGGCGCTGCCGGTCGGTAAAGGCGTGTTGCAGGGCAGTGCTGCCTCTGCCGTCTGGTTAACTTAATTATTTTTTCCTGTCATCGACAGAGGCTTATTATAGCGGTCTACTGCAGCTAAACATAGTATTTAAAAACGTCAGTGAAGAAAACTATTAGCGGCAAAGTACAGCTTCAAGTTGCATTTCACATAAAGTGTGGCCAGTTTGGGGTAAAGCCAGCCAGTTTTGTACATGGGAAGCGTTTGGTTTTCAACAGGTGAATGACGCAGAAAGCACAGTGGCAGTGGAGTTCACTCCCACCATTCCTCACTGCAGCATGGCGACGTTAATTGGCCTCTCCATAAAAGTAAAATTGATCAGATCTCTGCCTGAGAGATTTAAGGTGAGTAATCAAATCGCTCTGGAAAGCGAAAGAGGGGGATTGTGTTGGGGGAGGGGGCAGAAGGGAAAAATAACCCCAAGCAACCCTAACTAACTTACACAGAAAAATAACCAGAGCTTTTTCTCATATTACGGATGGGTGAAACGCTCCAGGAAACAGGCAGTGAACGACAGTGTCAGTGCAGATTTACGGTTCGGTGACAGTCATGCCAAGGGCAGGTGGGGTGATGGAGGGAAGTTGCCTGCAGCGCTCTCTCTGCAGCACGGGGGGACGAGAGGGTTGGTGCCTCACTGCCTGTCTGAAGGAGGCTTAAGCAGATGGGAATGCAGAATATTCTGCATTTTTTTTTTTTCCTATTTATTTTTTCCTATATACAGTATTGGCAAGAAGGCCCTTTTTTCCCCTATTTTTGTTATTGCTTTGGGGTTTTTTTTATTAAATAATTTGAACATGAGCTGCCAATGTTATGTTGACTTATCTCCTTTTTCTTTTGTGATGCTTTTTAAGCTGGATGTTCATATAACACCAGGAACACATGCCTCTGAGCATGCAGGTAAGGTTTTTAGTGCTCTGTTGTGTGGTCGTATTTTTTTTTTAAAACTTTGAAAATTAGAGAGGAGAGAGACTCCCACACCTGCAGGGCAGCTGTGTAGTATCTGAGACTTTACATGCGTCACTTGTGGGGGATGTTACAGAACAGGAATGTGTAATAATGACACTTAGATATGTTCTGTATCATACTTCAAACCTCTCAGGCAACCTGTGCTCTCAACTAGTCATTGATTTGCCTGGGTTATGGAGGACTCAGAAAATGGGGGGAGGCTGGGGGTAAATTTCTTCTCGTGTTACACCTACACGTGTAGCTCCCTGCTGCTGAATCACGAGCAGTTTGCTGGTTTAACTTGTGATAAGATGGGAGCTTTGACTTTAGACCATAACTCTGCAGTGTACTTAGCATCTGCAGAATTACTAGTCTACCTGATTACCATAGCAACAGTGTGATTATGTGTCTTGATGTAAAATGCTTTAACGAAGACAATGTATACCTGTGTTTTGACCGGTTTCTTGTGTTTTTTTTCTGCACAGTTAATAAACAGCTTGCTGATAAAGAACGTGTAGCAGCTGCTTTGGAAAACTCTCACTTACTGGAAGTAGTGAATCAGTGTTTGTCTGCTCGATCATAATTGCCTGATGAGGAAATCGTTGGTATTCTGCTATGTTAAACTAATTTTGTATCTAAGTGGTGATACTAGTGTTACACTATCTATGAGCAAAATAAAATCACTTGGATTTTCTTAAAGAAATGTTTCATTACTCCTACAAAAAAATAGTATGTGGGAAATTAGTTTACAGGCAGCTACAAAAATATAATGAAAACTGACTTTTAAGTTTTATTAGTCATTGCATAAATGGGATTTTTCTTTAAAAATACTTGTTTCAACCTGGTTTTAACTGGTTTCTCACTATCCAAAGATTAGTTACAAACTGCATTTTAGAAGTGTATTTTGCACACTGGACTTTACAAGTACACTAAGCTAATTGGCAGTTAAAATACTTACATTCATGTGACTTTGGACTAATATAATTTTAGCTTCAGACATCAAAAATTGTTTAAGTTCATGTGTACAAAGTTCTAACACATTTTAGCAGTAAGTGTAAATACGTCTAAATCATCTGCCTGGTTTTTATTATATTAGCTTGAATTAGCCAAATATGGAGGACTCTAGACCTCCATAAAATGTGATTTACTTACTCATTACTTGTGGTAGGAAATACAGTATCCTTGAGGTAGGTTGTTTTTTTTTTCATGCACCTGCCACAATATAGGAGAGAGTCATTCATAGTTTTCAGTATGAACAGTCCAGCTACCCTCTGCTAAAAGACTTTTCTGGCAAAGTTTGACAGCTAAATGACAAGTTCTGCTTTAAACGTATTGAGATTTAATAATAATACCTAGCCTATGCTTCTGGTCTGGGAAATGTGGCGTTTACAAAACTATTGTCTTTGGCAGAAATTGACAATAGAAAAATTCATTAAGATAGAATTCCAGAAAAAATTAGAACTTTTGTAAAAGAAGTTTCTAATCAAGGACCACATGGAAAAATAACAACTTGTTAAAAAAATCCTGTCAGGTACTTTGGTTTATGCACACACGTAATGTTACCTTCATTGTCATCAGTTATCTAGACATGTCCTGGTTTTGGCTGGGATAGAGTTAGTTTTCTTCCTAGCAGCTGGTATAGTGCTCTGTTTTGGATTTAGGATGAGAATAGTATTGATACAGCTCTGTATTTTAGTTGTTGCTAAGCAGTTTAGGCCTTTTCTGCTTCTCACCCCACCCTACCAGCGAGTAGGCTGGGGGTGCACAAGGAGTTGGAGGGAACACAGCCAGGACAGCTGACCCCAACTGACTAAAGGGATATTCCATACCATATGATGTCATGCTAGCATATAAAGCTGGGAGAAGGAGGAGGAGGAAGGGCGGGGGGATGTATTGAGTGATGGGGTTTGTCTTCCCAAGTAACTGTTAAGCATGATGGAGCTCTGCTTTCCTGGAGATGGCTGAACTGTCTGCCGATGGGAAGTAGGGAATGAATTCCTTGTTTTGCTTTGCTTGCATGCACGGCTTTTGCTTTACCTATTAAACTGTCTGGATCTCAACTCACAAGTTTTCTCACTTTTACTCTTCCAGTTCTCTGTCTCATCCCACTGAGGGGGAATGAGAGAGCAGCTGTGTGCTGCTTAGCTGTCAGCTGGGGTAAAACCATGACAATTAATTACTCATTAATACAATTTTAAAAAGTAGATTGTGCTTACCTGTTTGATGGTGATGCTTTATATTTCAGTAGTATTTTCTCTTTGAAGATTTCAGATGCTATTTTAAAAATGGTGAAGCTTATGGACACTATGTAAACCACAGCCTAGTAGTCCAGTCTAGTCTGTGTTGAGCAGCTGAGGAAGCTGAGGCAGCGGTGACCCAAGTGTGACATCTAAAGTCACAGCAAAATAGGACAGAAACAAATCAAAATCTTCCCATTTCAGAAAAGAGGCACCCAGTTTGCCCAGAACTTCTACAGAAAGCCAATATTGCAACAGCCTTTATCTGCTTATTTGGCTCAGCATCCTTTGAAAGATCAGCACTTGCTTGAATGTATGAATGAAACTGTAAATAAAGACAATATTTATGTATTATTAACACTGGGAAAGGAGCACAATGACCCAGCTGTTTATACTGTCTTTCCTCTCTGCCTCCCTTGCTGACTCACTGAACTGATTAGTTCTGACATTGCCAACGTTTGTACTACAACTGAAACTTCAACCATGGCAATGCAGGCAGGCAGCTCATAGGCAACATGCTTGGTTGGTTTGATTTTGTTTTCTGGGTTTTTTGGTTTTTTTTTAGAAAATGAATTTTGCTTTCCCAGATATTGAGGGAGAAAAAACGCAAATACGTGCTGGGGGAAAACAGAAAGATGAATAAGCTGCCAACAGATCGTTTCAACCTGCACTCCAAATAGGGAAGGAATCAGTAAATTATGTTTCGTTGAATCTCTCTGCTTGGCTTTCACCACTACATAATAAGAGTGTTAAATAATTTATTGGGATGTTGGCATTTGCCTCATGAAGCACTTTGTACACAGTAACCCTGGGGTGCATTTTGCTCCATTTACCTTTTCAGAGAAGCAACAGTATGTGGTTAAGATTGTTTATAGTTGGGGGATGACTTTTCAATAAAGGGACTCTATTGTGGGATACTGAAGAAAAGGTCTGACTTCTGCTCCATCTTAGGGATGGAGAATTCTATTACTTTAGATCTGGCATGTTTCTTTAAGTGATGTGGATGTTATATTTATGAGGTCATAGAAACAACAGTAAGGACAAACCACAGTTATTTGCTGAAGATCACAGGTCCTCCTGTACAGGCTCCCTCAGCTTGGATACTTGCTGAATGATGATGTACCGCCAGTTCTAGCAAAAAGTCTTCCAATTCCCTGGTTTTAATGATCGTTAGCTGGCTTCTGCTGTATGGAGATAAAGTGAGAGAAGAAAACATTAATTTGTTACAAATATTTCTTTTCAGACTCTTATTTTTCCAAAAAGCTACCCCTAAATTTAGCTCTGGAATGCTTTGTAATAGGACACGTTCCATCAGAAACTATGACCCTGTAGAGCAGCTGTGGTGAATACAAACAGCCTCATTCAAGTCCAGGAAACATGCCAGCAGCAGACATCTGTTTCACATTCCTAGGTTCTGGGCAGAGCCTTCCAGGGGTGGCTGAATGGCATTCACTACTCTCAATCTGCAAATGCTGTTACAGGAGCTCACCCGGGGCAACTGGCTGTGCTGTGCGCTAGAGTTACCTGCCGTGTGTCTGAGCCTGCAGACCAACGCGGTTCACACATCTCAGGTTCTACCACACTGCGCATACTTGGGCCTGCCCACAACAGTCCTGTTCCCTGGGAGGAAGCAGACTTCTTCCCAGCTGCTCCCATACTGTCACTGCTGCCTAGTACCAGCAATCTGAAACTTTTGAGACTGTTCATCGCTCAATTTCATGAGTGGCAGGGAAGCAGCTCAGCAGCTTTGTATCCAAAGACACAACTGAACTGCCTGTGGAAGAACTTCACGCTTCAGCGGCCACATTTCTTGTGGTCCTTGGGTGGAGCAATGTCTACCACACACTGGGAACTGTTAGTTAAAAAAAAAATATTTCAGTCTTCTGGCCATGCTTAAGATTGATGTGTTTACATCAATAAAGTGCTTTGATAAAGATCTCCCTCTGGAGCTTTGATTTATAAACTACATGCTTTACAATGTTGGGTGGGTTGTTTTTTGGGTTTTTTTATTGCTGTTAAAAACATTTCCCTTTAGCCTGTCAACCAGACAACTATACCACTTTCTCTTCCATTATGAAATGCACTGTTTGGCTTAAATACAGGCTGAACAAGTGGCAGAATCAACTTTTTTCTCTAAACAAAAGAAAAGCTTATAGCAAAATCTTTCAAATGTTACTATGGAAAGGTAAGTATCAGCAAACAGTATAAAACCAGGGGAAGTTGAGGCTATTACCTCTAAGTGTGCTGGTATGTCTCACAACCATTTGCCAGCAACATTTAATAGAAAGCACATAAAACTCTTCATTCCACAAAATGCTAAAAATACACATTTTTACAAAACATACAAATAGCAGAGTCCTCATTTTGTTCAACACACTTCAGTAGCTGCAGAAGACATGCTATCACATTCTGTAACCTTTTTATGTATTTCTTATTATCAATTCAAACATTTCTTCTTTCATGTCCTACCTGTAAAGAGCTTTTGCGTCCTGCAGCAGGTTATCTCCATTCCTTAACTTTCCTTTGTGGATCAAAGGAGCAGCCCTGTCAGCAGTGATAAAAACATCCTGGTTGTTTGGATGGTTGGAAACCCTTCTCTCCCAGCTTCATTCCACACACTCATCAGGGTTGCTGAGTAACTTGCCAGTTGTCTCATTGGTTTTGTTGCTTTTCAGCATCTTGTTGCAGCACATGCAAGCTTCAGATGCCAAAGCTCTTTAGTACAGAAGTTAAATCAGTCCCTGGTTCCCGCCGTTAGCTCAGCTCCCAGGACAGGGCTGGAGAGAGAGAACAGGGCATAAGTTAATTTTCAGCAAGTCTGTGGAACAAATATAACATGGGAATGGGGAGCAGAGTCTGCTAGGGAGCTTTGGAATGGCAAAGGAAGAGAAGGAAATGGCAGGGGCATACAACACCTCACTGTGCTGCCACTAGCTGGGGGATGCCTCCAGCCTTGGTCTGTGGCAACATGGAGAACAGATAGCTTCTACAGTGCTGGAGGCTTTGTACTCCAAATTGCAGGGGAAATAAGTGAGCTCCTATTACTGTAGGCTAGACATCTCCCACCTCTCTGGTTCCCTTGTTCCCTACAAGCTGGCTGCCTGAAGGGGAGATGCTCACCTGGGGCCTGTAGCTAAGGCATGGCCACAGCGTGACCCCCCTCTGCCCTCTCTTGCTGGGCTGTTCCACAGCCCATCCCATTACTGCCCTTGGGCTGCTGCAGGTAACAAGAAAGCCTTTGCGGTCCCACTGTGGGGAATTCAGAAACAGCAGGAGGAGACAGGAGGATCAGGAGGAGAAGTATCTACCCAAAACTAATGCTTTAAGTTGACAAGAGAGATGCACACCTTGCCAGATCGCAAGTGCAGCGGCCAAAGAGTGTGGGCAGCAGTGCTGAGCAAAGCAGGAAGACCCAAACAACTGGCAAGTCATCACTGCCAAACCCTCTCTGCTGGACGTGATCCTCCCCATTATTTTGATGTAACTTTGAGATGATGGTTTCTCATAACACTTTTTTTCCTAATATACCCAAATTAGTTTCATCTGGGTTCCCATCAGATGTGTCACACATGGCTTTGACCAAAATAACTTCAGTAGATTGTCAGGAGCTTGCTTAACCCCAGGATGCCTGGCAGCTTGATTTCTCTACACTTTTACTAATGGAAGAGCTGGCACATGCTCTAAGGATTGTGAAGGTATCTAAGCAGCAATACTTTTTATTTCCCTGCAAAGTGACAAATAAATCATCCATGTAGTCTGAAATGCTTGCAGAGAGAAACAATAAATGCCAATACATTCCAAATTTTTTCCTAATGGTTTTAGTAAAACAAAGCTTGGTTTATTACTGAAAATCAGAAAATAGTTTCATTAACACTGCAGCCAACTTTTTAACAAACACCATTACTTTTGAGGTAGACAGAAAATAATCATTAGGAATGAGCCACATAAATTGTTTCTCTTCAAATTGGTACTGACTTATTTTCACAACAATGCATTTTGGACTTGTTTTTGAAACATAAGTCAATAATGTATAGAGCCTGTCAAATTATACTTTATTAATGATTCTTACTAATGACAAAATTGACTAGGAGCTTGAAATAGAAGCTGTTATCTAAACAATTTCTTCCCCTTCAAACTCACCATTCAGGGTCTGATCCTGCAAACTTAGAGCTTTAATTGAAGTTATACTCTGGATTATATTTTTAGCATAGAAGTGATGTAGTCTTGTCACATTTATTTTTGTTGGTACAAAGAATATTGGGCCATTCCTAGTAAAACCACTGAGAGTTAATTTATTTTTTCAAACAAAAAGTAAACATTGAATCAGCTTTAACCTCAATCATAATTGCCTTACTTTAAATGTATATGCCATTTGCATGTACACATTTCAGTTCATCTGCAGTCTAAGCACTTAACTCCACAGGAGATGTACTCATGCATTTACCAAGTCATATAATTAGTAGTTTTCTGCACTTCATGGCTGAATAAATAAACACTATAGCTTAGATGCAAACTGTATACACATGAGTTAATGTATCATACTAGTTTAGGACTTGCAACATATTCTACTAATCCTTAAAACTGCAGCAACTTTGCTATGAATGTCATGAAGATGGTGTACCTTCCTCCAACATTTTACTGTGATCTGGTCTTCATCTTCTTAAAAGTTGCTTGAGTCTTTCACTGACTACAAATAAATTGTGTCTTTTTTTTTGGCTTGCATGCCTAACAGGGCAATTCCTGCTTTGCCACGAAGAATGACAAGATGAAAGAGACAATGTAGTATGAATCGTGCCTTGGTCCAGCTGGGAAGAATGGAAGCCATCCCACAGAACAGGCTCTGGAATACACAAATAAAATAACATGCCAAAGAGAGGAAACACATACATGAAAGCTGCCAAGACTGTGATGTAATGTCTCTGATTAGCTACATACAGGTCGGTACCAGAAAAAATACTCACCACAGAAACTGCAATGCACGTGTGCTCTCACAAACATGGACAACTTGAGAGGGACTGCCCTACTCCGGGACAGGACAGATTTTTTCCCTGGCGCCAGCAGCTCTCCTGCCAGCACCATGCACAGCCTGTCCCAGCCACACAGGCTGCCCTGCTGCACCCGGGCTGCAAAACAAAATTTGAAAGCCCTGCAAGTTAAATACTTTTTTTGCATGTACAGTCGAATTGTCAAATTAGCAAGATGTAGAAAAGGGAATATAGAAGAAATGGGAAACGGGATAGCTGAAATCGTGAGCTGAGATCCTGAATCCCGATGTGGTTCAGGGTGTGGTAACGGCACCCCGGCAGATGGTGCTACGATTCCACACAGGTCAGCAGCTGTCCCGAGACCTGGCCAGCACAAACCCCGATGAGAAACAAGGGAAGAGGTCTTCATCCAGCATGTCAGAGCTCCTGCTGCCTCTCAAGGCTGGAAAGAGTCCCCCCAAAGCCCAGAAGCTGGCCTGGAACCCATCATCCTCTGTTTGCAGAGTTCATCGCCCTCATCCAGGGCACCAAGGCATTGATGCCTATGCTGTACCTGCTAGATCACATCAGTTTTTTGGCACGCACTTAACTGAATCCCTTCACGTGCATAAAATTAGTGTTCACCATGCACATCAGCTGTGTCCCTACACATAGTGATGGACTGACTGTACATACAACGGGATGTCTTTTCCACTCATAAAATCTCTCTTTTAAAGCTGACACAGTTTCAGCTGAACTAAGATACAATATATTTCAGCTGACTTGGTAATTATTGAAGCATTCCATTTTAATTTGGATGATGGTTAATGAAATCTGCCATAAAATTGTTTGCGGGTTTTAGTCTTTGTAAAAAATCCTACAAATATGTCATAGAGAAATAAATAGGAACAGTACACAGTGCATTGTTATTTTCTTTCACAGCTAACCAAGGGAACCCTACACATCGATATGACTTGATGGTGACAGGATGACAGACTCATTTCTCCAATGAACCATTTTCTTCTTATAAGGCAAAAAAAAAAAGCACTGCATCTGTATGAGATCATCTAGAAAAGTCCTCCTTTCTGAAAATACTATATTCTTTTTTGTTGCTTAGCTACACGCTGCTGTTACCTTAGAAGGCTGTAGATTCATTTGAATGATTCTGGTGGTGCTGATGTGCTTGAGCAGAGGAGTAATGCAAATATATAACCCTTTCTTTGGTAAAGATTATGAAAGCAAGTGGTGAGTGTGAAAAGAAAAAGCCTTTTCAGAAGAGCAGTTTACTGTATTCATCATATCCTTTTTGACATTAATTGTTGAATAAAAAACATTTCCCCCTACAGCCCTGGGTACATGAGCAGGCAATGAAATCACAGACTTGATGCTTTTGACGTGAGAGTCTGATGCCAAGGAAGCATTTGCCTGGTTCATGTTAATTATTGCTCTGAGTAAGTGTAGAGAAGGGAAAAGACTGTCAAGGCCTGATTCTGATCTCACTTCCAAAACTGTAAACAAGGAAAAATGCCATGAAATGCAACCTGTTTGCTGAATTTCATTACCACCAGAGAATGGGATGATCACCGAGTCTTTCTTTGACTATAAGTAGCTTTGATGATTTGGAAAATTAAGAAAGTCCACTTAAAATGCCTAAGGCCCAAAGATTTACATTGTAATGTGCCTATCAAAGAAACCTCTGACAGGGAACTCTGCCTCAAGCATGAGACATGCAGAGATTGAGAGCTGAGCAATAATTCCCTGGCACTTCCCCAATGTGATCAGCAGCTCAGCATGCCACTGCCTTGCTGAAGATTTCAGTATGCTGGTATTCACCAGATGTGGGGAAGTTGCTTGCGGGAGGAATAAGATGAACGGGAAAATAAAATTATTTCTTACCTGCTTCACTGTAAGTGGTTCGGGTGTAGAATGTCCTTGATATGCATCAAGATTTTGCAGTTTTATCTTCAGGACTGAGAAACTTTTAGCACTGGAGTTTTGATTCAGCTTTTTCTAGTTATGGCTGGCTTTGAAAGATCTGTATTTGCTTTCATAAAATCGTATTTTTCAAGTCTACTGTCTATAATGCTCTTTATAGAAGGTACACACTTCATACCGTTCTATTACCTCAGCCTATGCTTGTTCTCGCTCTCTGTATTTTATCATGAGCCTAGATCCTGATAATGATTTATTTTTGAGAGAAAGTGGTAGATAATGAAGCATATTATGATTATCATAATTATTACTACATTCTTTCTGAAGAATAAAATCAGAAAAAAACTTTGGCAATTTAAAGTGAAAATAAGTTCATTTGATTCTAGTATAATTCTAGGATAAAAATTTTGGAGGTCTTCAACAGAGTATCTCATACAGCAGCAGAGGCAAAGCAGGAAATGAGACATTTAAAAGAAGCAGAGATGCCTATTACTGCTGTGATGCAAATGTGGAATTTGCCAAGCTCAGCACATTCCAACTGGACAAATTCTGAGTTTCTCCTGGAACAGATGATAACATCTCTCACATCCAAATTCCTACACACTTTACATGAAAGATTCCATGATATCACTCACCACAGGAAGATACCATAAATTCTTCACTGAGTTATAAAGAAGTGTAAAGAATTTCAAATTCATAAGTCTCCCATGTGACTGCAAGGTTTTGTCCTTGCTTCAAGCTTTCATTTGTTGAAATGAAAGGGAAATGGAGTTTCCTCCAAGGGAAACAAGATCAGACTTTATCACCTAAAGCAAAAGGCAGCTATGTTCTAATTCTGGTCACCAGCAGTGTAGCAGTTCTAAGCATTACAAATGCACATTTGGACACAAAACTCTCTGTGTAAGAATGCACATTTGGACACAAAGTTCTCTGTGTAAGAAAAGACAGAGTAAAAAATCCTTGTCCTTTTTTCTTATCTAGTACACAGAAGAGGGCAGCACAGTTAAAGTTTCACTTTGTATTGCCACAGACATTATAAATTGTGTTTGTCATACGTCCTTCCCTCAGTGATGGATCTATGCGACCCTGTGACTGGAAGTGTGTTGGTCATTTCCTCAGAGGACCACAGCTCTACTCCTGCTTACGGCTTTTCACTGCAAGGAGACTTTTCCTTGTTCACATGTCATATTCATGGAATTATCTACAATATGATGAATTTATCCAGATTTTCAGACCCCATATCCCCAGATCTTCTTTCCTTTGATATCTCTGTAATGTGTTGAAACGTAAGCAACACTTTGTCACTGGCGCAATCTGCCATACTCCCGGCACCCTCACTTGTAATCTCTTGCTACAGGAAAGTTTTCCCTTACAACTACACTTTCTTTCTGCAAGTTTCGGCACTTTTTTCTGCAGTACTATGTGGATGTCACATAGGAGATGCCCACTAACAGACTTTTAAAGACATTCTCCTGGAAGCGTATGGAAGAGATGGGCTCTGTGGGTTACCAAGGGCAGCTTTAGGCTGTTTTCTGCCCTATTTCCCGCCTATTAAATCCTTAGTTCTTCAATAAAAGACAGTTACAGTAAGTCCATGAAAATATTACTTAATGCTCAGTTGACAGCGTAAACAGATGCTAGGAATTCTCAGGATTAACAGAGAAAGCAGAAATGTCACTGTCCACTGTGGAAGTCCACAGGCACATACAGTTTGAATAATCTGTGTCTCTAATCTGTGTGCTTCCTGTCCCCTATATATTACAAAACTTACACAGAATGGCAAGTAGGGATGTTTATACAAGAAGTGACTGAATACTCTAGGTTCCTCAGCCAAAAGAGGTAATTACTGAAGAAAGCTATAAAATCACTACGTGCATGAAGAAGACATGAGGGAAATCTTCTTCTCTGCTTCACAATACAGTAAATGGCGGTGTTGCAGAATATTGAAAATCTACATGGGTTAAAAAGCAATTAGAAAAATATGCAGAAAAACATCAAGGGCCTCTGAACAAAAGGAATGCTTCTAGTCTGGTGGTTGTATGGGGGGAGTTTTAACTGTGTTTATCATGTTCTTATTGTCCATTCTTCTTTAGCTATCTGCTACTGACAGCTGCTGGAAACTGGCTGTAAGTTGAGTCTGACCCAGTACAGCTTCTTTAATTTGTTATCGTAAATAGGTTCATTCCTCTTGCCAAGAGCCACTGCTGGTAAACAATAAATCTTACATTTTCAATTTGCTTCCTTACCACTATGTACACTATGTAAGACAGACAGCCATTCACTTTGCCCACTTCTTAAACCAAGTGTCTGGTGCAATCTGTAAATTCAGAAACCTTTTCATGGTATCAGACTTCTAGATATTTCTTGTAAAGGGCCTCTGAAATCCACACTAAGGAGTATACATCCCACAGGAATTGTAACAGGATATTTAGGATTCCACTCGTGGATGGATGATGTATGTCACACACATTGGCCATGACAGGCTTAATACTGAAAAAGCGGAATTAGGGGTGATAAAAGAAAATAATTATGGAAATATCTTAGGTCATGTTCTGATTTTACTCCAAACTTGAAATTCAATAGGAGCAAACAGCTGATCACATACAGTATGTGCTAATGAGTCTGTTCCGCAGTGACTGAGGAAACTAAGGGGGTATCCAAACTCTGACTCTTGTAACAGGGTATAGCACGAGTGGTTACCGTGTCGCTAAGAAGTAAACTCAAATCTGAAAAATTAAAAATCAGTGCAAATTTGAAGTTAGACTGAGACAGAATGCTTTTCCCGAGTATATTATAAGAGGATAGTTTACTAATAGTGTGGTGGACTCTGAAAAAGAAGTGAGGGAACGGCACAGGCAAAAATGAAATTAGATATGCCATTTGTGCAACTTCTTTTTTTCAGAGCAATGATTCACCTGGTTCAGTTGGTCATGAAGCTATCTAGTGGTAGAAGTTTTTGAGCTTACTCAAAGCAGTGAGAAATTCCGAGCAGCAGGAAGATGAACCACATTTCCAGTTATTCTTATCCCAAGTTATTTTTTGCACTCTTTTGCAAGAGTTTCAGAAAGACAGAGGTCTTTGCTTTATGTTACAAGCAATGGACTTAAAATTTACCTAGTTTATCATTTTCTACCTGAAAACCACAAACAGTAATATATTCTTTTGCAGTGCCTACCAGTGACCTTTAGAATTTCTGGTCTAGAGCTGAGAGGAAGCACATTAGCCATGACAGCAACCAACTTCTGATTAATTTTGTAGATATAATAATGGATTTAGTTAGGTTTTTGCTTGCATTTCCCCCTTGGCACTCTATGTGACCTTTCTAAGCTATGTCGATTTCTATCAACTCCAAAGCTCATATTTCTCCCATTTTATTGTTGCAGCCCCCATTCATGGCTACCATTATTCAATCAAAAATATTACCTGTCATTAAATGAAAGAGTAATTATGAGAGAAAGCATGGGTCCTTGGCTGAAGGGGTGTGCTGCCCTCCTTTGTGAATGTCCAAATGCAAGTTCAGTGTGGATGCGACATTTATCAGGCTTTCCAACAAAGGAGTTAGTGCTGAGGCTGAAAGCTTCACCATTGCTACAGTTATTGGTACAGTTCAAACTGTAACCTACTTTTACATCCCTATACATTAACTGCAAGATAATGCAATATACCATATACTACCCATGAAAAGGTCTAATACATACAACCCACAAACCGAACCAGTTAGCCTGTATCTGTTCAGCACAGATCTGTGATTTTAAGGGTGATGGTGAGGAAAACTTGACACCACATTTGCACTATATCCTACTTCTTCTAGGATAAGGAAAAAAATTGGAGGTTTTTTATTTCATTTCCTCAAACCTCCATCTCTCTTGCTTAGGTTAAAAAAACCCAATGCATTTCCTACTGCTGCCTCTGTCTCTTCTCCCACTGGCCTGAGTCTGCCAGTTCTGTAATTAAAATAATAATAAATGCTGCTATTTCTTTTTTAGTCCAGGTAATTGGGAGGTAGCCAGTCTCATGCTTCTGCAGGAGTAATGCTTCATGTAACTTGGCAAGAACAGACCTTTGAGGATCTCTCTGCAGTTTGTACAGAAATAACTTCAACCACATAATGGCTGATTAATTAGACTTGAGGCAGTGCAAATGAGTTGAAAAGTAAGGAGAGGAAAAACCCACGACTTCCAGCATAGAGCCACACTGAGAACAATACTTTCTCCCAAACCTCACTGCTGCTAATCCAGTCTTTGGACTGTTCAAAATATTTCTATTAAACCTAATCAAATGTGAAACAATTCCAATGTAAGACAGCAGCAAAAGCAAAAACTGAAATTTAGTGATAATATTAATTTGATGTAAAAAATAGAAGTGCCATTTATAATATGGCATTTGACCTTGAACAAACAGTGATGAGGTAGAATAACATACAGTTAATTCAACCCCCAAAATTCTGCTTTCTTAACTGAAAATTCACCTAATGTAGCATAAAGAAACTTCAGGCACAATCTTTATTACCCCAGGAATAAATAACGGGAAAAACAGGATTGGACTGCATGTTTTACATTTTCCACATAATGAAAAGTACTCAGTCCAAGAGAGCACACTAGAAGTGAACAGTGACACTTCTCAAAAGATAGAGGAAAACTGAAAGGGAAAGAAAGGAGAGAGAGAATAAGACAGGAATGAGATTATAAGTGAAAAAAAAAAGAAACTGGATATGCTACAACAGTAAAATATAAAGAAGGGCACCTTAAGTGAAAAAGATATGAAATAAGGAAAATGAAAATCATACAAAGATGAAATGAAACTGGAAAAAAAAGTAATCCTTTTTTAGAGAGCTTTGTCCTCAATTCCACACAATATAGGACATCAGTGTTCTTTTCCTTCTAAGTCTCAGATCAAATTCTTCTATGAGAACCACAGGACATACACCCTAGATGCTGGGCAGCCAAGCAAAAGTAAAGCTTTTGGATTGATTCATAAATGGGAGGTTACAATGGTTACAGGATCCCAGAATACCCTGATAATTAAGATTTAGTTGACTGGGTTCCCTGACACCAAAAATGACCCAGTGCCTCTGGTCTCAGCAGAATTTGCTTGCTACTTTTGATAAGCCTTATCTCCTCATGCAGCAAGGACCTAGGTTAGACAGCAGCCCCGGACTGCAGCTCTGCTGCTGGTTATATGACACAGCCATTGCAGGGGACAGGCACCTGAACTGCTCCAGTCACCTGTGACTGAAGAACTGCAGACAGTACCACTGCTAATTTGCCAACCCTGAGTCAGTGCACTTACAATCTGCCATGCAGGCTGGAGTGGCAGCAGTTTTACCTTCAACACTGACAGCATCCAGATCTGACTTTATGCAAAATCAAACAAAATTATAAAATTTCCAGTTTCCATTTCAATCTGTAAGGAATGGTATATTAGGCTTACTAAAAATATCAAGTCTACAATATGTGTCTGAAGCACTCATTTAATTAAAATCTTAGACCAGTAGAAGTTAAAACAACAGAAAATAAGAGTAGAAAAGGAAGACATGAAAATCTCTTTCTGTCCTGATTTCAGCTGGGATAGAGTTAATTTTCTTCCTAGTAGTGGTATAGTGCTGTGTTTTGGATTTAGGATGAGAATAATGATAACAACACACTGATACTTTGGTTGTTGCTAGGCAATGCTTACACCAAGTCAAGGACTTTTCGGCTTCTCATACTGCCTTGGCCAGCAAGGAGGCTGGGGGGTGCACAAGAAGCCGGGAGGGGACACAGCCAGGCCAGCTGACCCAAACTGGCCAAAGGGATATTCCATACCATATGACATCATGCTCAGTATACAACTTGGAGGAAGCTGGCCAGGGGAAGGACCATGGCTCGAGAACTAGCTGAGCATTGGTCTGCTGGGGGTGAGCAATTGTGCTGTGCATCACTTGGTTTGTATATTCTTTTATTATTTTTATCATCATCATCTTCTTCCTTTTTTTGTCCTATTAAACTGGCTTATCTCAACCCATGAGTTTTACTTTTTTTCCTGATTCTCTCCCCCCTCCCACTGGAGCAGGAGGAGCGAGCGAACGGCTGTGTGGTTGCTTTAGGTGCTGGCTGGGTTAAACCACAATACTTTTAAACAGAAATAAACTACAGTTACTATATCACCCAGAAGTGGAAATGGAGGGCAGCTGAGAAAGGAGATGATCTGAAAATCGTTCAAAGAAACTGAAAGATCAGCATTTCAATCTTGTGGTCTTATATGCACTCAACTGAAATCAGCAGGTGCCACTGTAATGTATACATGAATATATAGCAATAACAGCAAATAGAATTACATGCTTGTGTCTCAAGTGATTAACGTGAATTATCTGTTAATTCCTTCCAACTTCACAAAATAGCTGGACCTATTAATATCAAAGGAGATAAAGCAGCTACATGACCTCTGTGATCTCTCCCTTTCTCTGGTTCCAGGCACAAATCCTGCTGCGGATGGGAACAGACCTAACTGCCTTGGCACAACACTCCTCTCTGCAACTTGTAATCTGCCCTCTAGAAACAAGTAAAGCCCCGGGGAGCTAATGCAAGGCCATCTCACGTTCCGTTAAAGGACAACTCACAGAATCCAGTGCCAGATCCCCAACAGTATCCCGTAACCATGGTGGTATTCTATAACCATTAATTCATTAGCTGTACCTGGGTGCTGGAACAAAACAAGTACATGCCACAGAGGCCTGAACTTTTTGTATCATTTCTATTAGGTATTATTTTATTTTCAGCCACTTTTCCTGCTGAAACAATGTTCTCTCAAAGTTTTTAGTTAGTACTTTTACATATGCCTTTCCTGTTATTTTTTGGCTAGCAAAGGGTTTATCTTGCATTTACATAATTAAAATATTCATAATTCTCATCAACAAAAGGCCTGGAATAAAATATGGCTTCTTTAAGTCCTGTCAGTGAAACTCCCATTTTTAGTTTGGTTCCAGTCAGTAGTGCTATATCTGGCACAAAAGTGGCACTGTATCTTTGGTTCTGATGCTTCTCAGATTTCCCTTCTTTCACACAGAAAAGAATTAAAAATACCCCACTTCATGTCAACGTCTAAAGTTTGACCCTGACACACAGTAAAGGCATGCAAGAAGGACTAGTCCAAAAGACTTATAAACCCACTCAGAATGTTTTCAGGTGAGAATTTTAAGCAGAAACATTCAAAATTTTAAAAAGCTAACTGAAGACAAACCATTTCTGGCAGTGCATTTAGATAATTAACTGTATATAAATACAGATTAATCAAGACGGTTTGGCAGATTCCAGTTTATCCAAGTTAAGTAACCACAGCATACTTCATATGCTAACCACAATTTATTTAAATATGATTTAAAATGCTAACCAGAGGTTTATAATTCAGTTAACTGAAGCACTCCGTTTCACCACCAAACTCTGACTATTTAAAGTGACAAGGCTATTTTGGTTGCTATTTTGTGAGACAGGCAGAGAACTTGCTGCAAGCACTTGGTGATCTTTAACTGCCACATTAACACTTCAAACTGCAGCTATCAGGGCGAAGGGGCCAAAAACACCCCAAGAGGGTGGACTGGAGAATTATAATTAGCTCCTGAAAATAACAGAATATTCACTCACTTAATTTCATAGGAAAAAATATCCATTCCCTGTGGTCAGTCCCTTCAAAGTATTTTTCATGTTTATCTTTGTCACATTTAAGTAGCCTGAGAAGTTTAACATGTTCTAAGAGAAAAAGTGTTTCTGAGCCGGTATGCTGTATTGTATTGGCTGTGCAACCCCACAGCCGAATCCCAGATCCGTTTCTTTCCCTTACTTTATTCCCTACATCTATAACTTCATTTCCATCATCTCTCTATCTCCTACCTTCTTTAGCCTTGTTTCTGTAGCTGATTTGTGAACACTTAAACTTTCACAAATTTGATGGCAATTGTTTCTGTACAAGAGTCACAGGGATTTTCCCATAGTGATCAGGCTGTAATCGTTTGGGAGCAGGAGTCAGAGTTATTTTGGCTGTAAAATGTAACATGTTTCGGTTGCTAGGTAAACAATAAACTGTATACACGATGCTTGGGTGAGCCATTCGGAACACAAGTATAGTTATCTGGTTAGTCGTTTCTTCACCCGATCACATGGTAATGACTGTGCCACTTATGAGATAAGACTTTCACTGTCTCACTTCGCTGCTCAGGTGAAATCAAGAGAAGAATTTGACCTCTATGTTTTACATTGGCCTCCTAAACCGTTAACACTGCACGCGGACACTTTGGCAAGTTTACTATGTAGATGCAACACGTAGTACAGGTGTTTTTCTCGTAAGCTGTTCCTGAACACTAAGTAAAGCAACCATGAAGTAACGCAAAGACTGCAAATTTGCAAATATTTTTCCTAACACTACTCTAGACAACAGTACTATACCTAAACTCCTGGACAACGACCTAAGAGTCTAACAAGCCGAGGAAACCCATCTGTGTACAACACGCGCCCTCTCACGCAGGGCTGCGAGTGGAAACAAGCGACGCACAAAGCAAAAGCTGTCTTCCATCCCATCCGGCTGAGCATCAGGAAAGAACAGTATCCCGGGCCGGGCGGGAGGAGGAACGTGGGGCAGACCCCGCCAGCCTGACGGCACAGCCTTTCACTCGCTACACGTGACGGTATTTCCCACTGAAACGCTCCGCGTCCACCCCTCGCGTCCCCACGGCATCCGCCCTGCTCGGCCGTGCCGCGGCCCCGGCGGCTTCCCCGCGCCGACGGGAGGAGAGCCCCGCGGCCNGCCCGTGCTGTGGTGGCTGGGGCGCTGCAGGGGCGGCGGGTGTTGACGGCTCTTCTCTCCCCTTCGGCCGCAGCTCGGCACCCTCATGACTCTGAACCGCGGCGACAAGTTGCGCTACCTGGACAAGCGGCGCGGCAGCATGCCCTTCTCCGTGCACCAGCACCTGCACCGGCGCAGCATGCCGGTGGACGAGCGGGACCTGCGGGCCGCCCTGCCGCAGGGTGAGCTCTCCGGCCTGGTGCGCTGCACCTCGTACAGCCCCGGCGAGGCGCACCGGGAGAGCTGGGCCTCCGACTCCTCCGACTCCGTCATCTCCTCGGGCAGCGACTCGGACAGCAACCTCTACAAGGTGATCCTGCTGGGCGAGCACGGCGTCGGCAAGACCAGCCTGGCCCGCATCTTCGGTGGCGTGGAGGACTGCGCGGACGCGGAAGAGGCCGGTGAGGGCGCGGGGTGGCGTGGGGCACCCGCGGCGGGAGGCGGACTGCCGGTCCCGGGGACCCGCCGCTCGGAGCGGCGTTACCGCTGCCGGAGCGCCTGCGGCCGCATCTCACCGGGCATCCCCCTACGGCCACCTCCTCCCAGGCAGCCGGCAGGGATGGAGATAACAACTTCTTTTTTTCTGAACCTTTTTTTTTTCCCCCCCCCGTAGGAAATACCTACGACAGATCAATTATAGTTGATGGAGAAGAAGCATCTCTCGTGGTATTTGATATATGGGAGCAGGTACTTACAGATTTAAGATATTTTTTCTTTATGGCTTGGTCAGTGGTTCACTCAAAAAAAACCAAAAAAAACCCAACCCAAACCTAGAAGTGAAACTACTATATCTGCCAATTTCTTCAATCAGATCAGTAACATTAAAAAAACCAGAATTCATACTGCCTTTGTTCTCTCCTGTAATTAATTTCTGTAGCTAGGCAGGCAATTTAGAAACCTGAATAGGGCTGGAGTGTGAATCCCTTAATGCTTTGAATAAGCAGCAGCTTACATGAGCAGCCCAGGGAATTACTTAAAATTAGACATTCATGATCTGATCAGTGCAGACCTGATATTATTTCTGGAAACAAGAGAATTTTATTTTGTAATATATTTAAAGTATAACAGAATCTTAAAGAAAAGTTGGGAGGCTGGCTTACTTTTACTGACTATTTATAATAAAGCTAAGAAAAAAACTCTTTAAGGTGCTTACAATAATTAAATCATTAATCAGTGTTGAATAGCTTTTTCAGTGCAATAAACCTATTTCTTGTCTTTTGTTTTAGGATGACAGCCAATGGCTTCAGAACCACTGTATGAAAATGGGAGATGCCTATATTATTGTGTATTCAGTGACAGACAAAGTTAGTTTTGAAAAGGCCTCTGAGCTAAGAATCCAGCTAAGAAGAGCAAGGCAAACAGAAGACATTCCTATTATTCTTGTGGGCAATAAAAGCGACCTGGTCAGGTCCCGGGAAGTCTCAGTTGATGGTAAGAGACACTATTCATTTATACGGTAATGTCTAAATTGGTAGCAAAGGCCATGGAGGATCACAGCCGATAGAAATGCTC